>NDXB01004591.1:0-63300 GCA_002631895.1 Agapornis roseicollis
GGTGGGAGTCCATTAGCAAATCAAGAGGCCTAAAAAGTGTGGGAGGCCAGAAACAGTGGGAGGCTGGAAGTGGGAGGGAGACTGGGAAGAGACTGGAGACCAAGAAGAAACTTAAGAGGCTAAAAAGGGTAGAAGGCCAGAAAGGGGTTGAGAAGGAATGGGAAAGGTAGTGGAAATGAAAGAAGTTGAAAAGGGGTGGGAGTCCAAAAGCAAATCAGAGGTCTAAAAAGTGTGGGAGGCCAGAAACAGTGGGAGGCGGGAAGTGGGTGGGAGGCCAAGAAGAAATTTGCGGGTGAAAAAGGGTGGGAGACTGAAAAGAAATTTGAGCCTGGAAAGGGGTGGGAGGCCAAAAACTGGTGAAAGACTGAGAGGGGTGGGAGGGCAAAAGGAAACTTGAGGCAGAAAGGAGTGGGAGGTCAATGTAGAGGCTGAAAGTGGGTGGGAGACCAAGAAGAAATGAGAGGCTGAGAAGGGGTGGGAGGCCTGGAAGGGGTGGGACTAGAAAGAGGCTGCAAGCTGAAAAGAAAGTTGAGGGATTTGGAAATGAGAGGATGAAAAGAAATTGGAGGCTGGGAAGGGGTGGGAGGTGGAACTAAAAAGGGAGGTTGAAAAGGGGTGGGAGGCTGAGCAGTAATTTGGGGCTGCAAGGGAGTGGGTAAGAGAGGGGTGGGATGGGGAAATGGGTGGGAGGCCAAGAAGAAATCAGAGGGCAGAAGGGGGTGGAAGGATGAAAAGCAAGCTGAATCTGAGAAGGGATGGGAGGGCAAAAAGCAGTGGAAGGCTGAGATGGGTGGGAGGGCACAAGGCTGAAAAGAAACTTGAGGGTGAAAAAGGGTGGGAGACCTATGAGAAAATGGTGGCTGATGTCCCAAAACGAGTTGGGAATCTGCAAAGAAACTCGAGGTGAAAAAGGGGTGGGAAGCTGATGACAATGCAGAGACCAAAAACTGGGTGGGAGGCTAAGGGTAAATCAGGCTAAAAAGAAAATGGGGATTGAAAAAGGAAGGGATGTGGAGCTGAAAGAAGAGATTAAAAATGGGTGAGAGGCCAAAATGGGGTGGAAGGCCAGAAAGGGATGGGAAGGGTGAGGGAAACAAAAAGAGATTGAAAACAGGTGTGAGGCTGAAATGGGTGGGAGCCCAAAAAATGGTGGGAAAGGGGGTGGGGAGGCAAAACCTGAGAGCCAAAGGGGGTGGGGAAAAGGGTGGGAGAGTGGAAAGGCATGGGAGGCTGGTAAGAAATTAAAGAGACCAAAAAGGGGTGGGAGAGTAAGGGATGGGATGTGGAAATGAGAGATTGAAAGTGGGTGAGGGTCTGAAAAGGGGTGGAAGCTGCGAAGGGGTGGGGAACCAAGCTGAAAAGTGTTGGGAGAGCAATAAGGGCTGAGGAGCTGAAAAAGGGTGGGAGAACAAGAAATGAAGAGGCTGAGAAGGGCTGGGAAGCCAAAAAGAAAAAGGGGGTTGGAAATGGGTGGGAGACTGAAGAGGGGTGGGAGGCCAAGAATTGAATTGCTGGGGTGAGTGGCTTGAGAGAGGATGCCTGCAGCTCCAGAGTGGAGCGGAGCAGGGGCATCAGTGTCCAGGAGCCTCACCTCAGAGTGACAGGAGCCAGCGAGGAGTGAGCCTCAAGGCCTTGACATTGCTTGCCCAGAAGGCAGCAGCTCAGCTCAGGCGGGCAGCTGAGTTCCTGGGGGCTGAGCCAGGAGGTTTGGCGGCAGCTGTGGGCAGTTAAAAACCTGCCCAGGGCTCGCGGGGAACAGAGCGGGCCAGCAGGGCAGGTGGAGGCCATTTGTGTGGGCAGGCGAGAGGGCTGACCACCTGCTCAGGAGGACTCGCCTGGAGCAAAGTAGGAGGAAGGAGTGCTTGCTGGTTCCCCTTGAATAACAGGTATGACGTACAGGACCAGGTAAATGGAGATGGAGGGGTAGATCTATCTAGGGAGTCACCAGGGCTTGTCACTCACCTCCACACCTTAGAACTTCCTGGACCAAGAAGAAAAGAAGAGTAATTGTGGAGGGTGAGTCCCTTGTGAGGGGAACAGAAGGGCCCATTTGTCGACCAGATCCCTCCCACAGGGAGGTCTGCAGCCTACCTGGGGCTCAGATTAGAGATGCTAAAAGGAAATTCTCTGATCTGGTGCAGCCCTCTGACTACATCCACTGCTGGGTTTTCGGGTTGGCAGTGATAAAATTCTTACAAGGGGTGCAAGGGCAATGAAGAGAGACTTCAGAGCTCTAGAGTGGCTGGTTAGGGGGTCTGGAGCACAAGTGGTGTTTGCCTGCATAGCTGTTATGAGCTAGGATGAAGGGTTAAATAGGAAGAGTGTGTGGACTTAGGTATGGGTACGTGACTGGTGCCGAAGGCAGGGTTTTGGGTTTTTCAATCATGGGCTGCTATAGGAGACACCTGGTTTGCTGGTGGCAGGTGGGATACAGCAGTCCCAGAGAGGGGAAAGGTTTCTGGGGCAGGAGTTAGTGGGGCTCATTGACAGGGCTTTAAACTAGATATTATTTAGCCTGGAGAAAAGGAGACTCAAAGGTGAGCTTATCACTCTCTACAACTTCTTGAAAGGAGGTTGTAGACAGGTGGGGGTTGGTCTCTTTCACCAGGCAGCAACGGACAGAACGAAAGGACACAGTCTCAAACTGCGCCAAGGAAGGTACAGGTTGGATATTAGGAAGAAGTTCTACACAGAAAGAATAGTAAAATGTTGGAACAGTCTGCCCAGAGGTGGTGGAGTCACCATCCCTGGATGTGTTTAAAAAGATACTGGCAGTTGATGACATGGTTTAGTGGAGGTGTAGGGCATGGGTTGGACTTGATGATCTTAGAGGTCCCTTCCAACCTGGTGATTCTGTGATTCTGTGATATGAATGGGGAAGGGGAGATAACTGGGCCTGTTAGGGACAAGCCCAAGAGAAACATGCTGTGGCTTGCAGGATGGCGGACTAGGGATGACTCTCAATCTGTTGTTTCATTTGAGGGGTTGGATAGCCTGGAAAGGGATGGGAGGTGGAGATGAAAGAAGTTGAAAAGGGGTGGGAGGCTGAAATGGGTGGGAGTCCAAGAGCAAATCAGGGGCCTAAAAGTGTGGGAGGCCAGAAATGGGTGGGAGGCCAAGAAATTTGAGGGTGAAAAGGGGTGGGAGACTAAAAAGGAACTTTGAGCCTGGAAAGGGATGGGAGGTGGAAATGAAAGAAGTTGAAAAGGGGTGGGAGGCTGAACAGAAATTAAAAGGCCAGAAAGGGGTGAGAGACTTAAAAAGAAACTTGAGCCTGGAAAGGGTTGGGAGGCCAAAAAATAGTGAAAGGCTGAGAGGAGTGGGAGGGCAAAAGGAAACTTGAGGCAGAAAGGAGTGGCTTAAAGGTGTGAGTTTTCTGGTAGTTTAACTATAGAAGGGTTAGAGAAGGCATCATGAAGCCTGATGTGACCTTGTTTGCCTACCAGGAGCACAGATGGGTGAAGAGGTCAGGGATCTAGGAGAGGCAGCTCAGCAGTGCCAACATCCCATCAGGATCTGGTACTTAACCAGACTCAAACTGTGCAAAACAGACGGTATGAAGGGCAAGGCAGTCCTTCCAACAGGGTCAGCATGAGTAAACCAGCTTCTTGTAGGCAACCTTCCCCCAGGACATGGGAGCTCTGGTCCTAAGGCTAATTCACAGTGTCAGGCAATAGCTGTGTGTGCAAGGGGGGGATCACCTGGGAGGGAATGGGAGGGGATAAAGAGGCAGTCCAGCACTCATTCTGGTAGTGGAGAGAGAAAATTCAGGCTGTAATCCTCAATAGGTGGCAAAGGTGTAAGTGAGAAACGGGCTGAGTTGCTAAAGATTCCTGTGTTTGTGTACTGCAAAACTAAGGGAAGTGTGAGAAAGAAATCACCCAGTTTATGTTCTTGTAGAACCATACAATTGTTTAGGTTAGAAAAGATATTTAAGATCATAAAACCCAACCATTAACCCACCAGTGCCAAGTTCACCACTAAACCATGTCCCTAAGCACCACATCTACACATCTTTTAAGTCACTCCAGGGATGGTGACTCCACCACTGCCCTAGGCAGCCTGTTCCAGTGTTAATAGCCAATCTAACCCTCTGCTCCCATCACTGTTCCTTTCTCCTTTCCAAGGACTTTGATCTTGCCTCTTATTTTTGAGATAAATACAGGAAACTTTATATCAAGCTGGTGCCTGCTATTTTCTTTGGGTTTAGGAGGCATCCCTGTGTGCTTCACCCCTGGGAGGCCTCTGTTTGCAGGAGAGCTGGGAGAGCTTGTGTCCCGAGGCAGTGCTGAAATGAGGATCTTCTCCTGGATGAGCCACAAAGCAGCTTATTCCAGATGAGGCAGGAGGAGCTGAGCGGAAGCGTGTCTCAGCTGGAAGTCTCTCTCAGCATCTATTACAACAGCAGGGTTATCTTTGCTCCAAGAGGAGATGTTACTGTGAGCTATGACAAACTCATTGAGTTTTACAGCAACACTGGAAAACTAAATGCAATGAATTTAGAAAGGATGCTCGGGGAATGCTAAGCCAGTCCCTTCCTGACTTTAGTATTGCACCACTCTTTAGACCTTGCTCTGAGGCATGAAACACGACTTTGGGTTGTGTGTACTTGTGCACACAATCACAAGGGGATGCTCACAAGGGTATGGCTATTGGGAGGTACTTTATTGTAGTGAAGAACATGGAATACTGAGTCAATTGGAAATGAAAAAGGAGACAAAAGGCACACTGGCATTTTCCTGAATCCATCAAAGAACAATATCAACGGGCATGTGAAATCCTCAGCATTTTGTAGCAAATCAGCCCACTAATGAGAAAATACACCTGTGGCCAAAGCAGTGATTGCAGCTCAGGTTTCTTGGCTTCAAAACTGCCACTCAAGCTACAGCAGAAAGAGTTGTAGTTAGCAAAAATGCTATAGCTACTTCACCAGAGCTCTTCCGAAGCTCTGAGCCAGAGGTGAGGCCTTTAACTTCACAACAGGTCACTGGAGTGGTGCCACCATGGGTTTGGGGCAGTCAAGGGGGTAGGCTTTACTGACAGACCTTACAGGAGGCCTGGTGAGGGCAATGCTGGACTTAGAGTTGTGCCATGCAGCAAGGAAGCTATTCAGGTGCCTACACACAGGCATCGTAGACAACACATGGGGTTGGAGATGCCTGTCAGTGGTGGGTGGGAGTGATACAGGAATACCAGCAACAGATGTCACTTCTGTAGCAGTTGGGAAGCAAGGTGGGCTGCCTGAAGGTCTTTTAAATGTCATGGTGTCTCACAACCTACATTGCTCCCCAGGTGACTCAGAATGCTGTGGGGAGCTCTGTGCCCACAGTAGGCTGTGCTCTAAGTTGCTGGAAAAAGGACATGTTTCTCTCTTGATAGATCCCCTTCAAGAGGACTCTTAATGGGAAGGCAGGCCAAAGGTTGCCTGAACCTGGTACCAGAAAGGAAAGAAAAAAAAGGGAAAGGAAAACAAATCCACAGTGACAATGTGAGCAGCAAGAGCTGGAGGACCAGCAGAGCATCTCTGTTGCTGGGAATCTCGCAGTAGCTGCATCTGCCCCAGAGCTGGATTTCATCCCTTTCACAATGCCTTTTTCAGAGAGAAATTGGGGACCTTATTGTTATTTATTATGATCAGAGCTAGATCTTCAGAGATTTCTGTAATTAGCATCATTAGACACACAGCTTAATCTTAAAATCCTGGGCTTGTCAGCGTGGCAAATTAAAACTTCAGGGTTTTTTCTCTTCTCTGTTGGGTTAGAGAGTGTGTGAAGAAGAACTGGGGGTCTGCTGGCAGCTTCATGGAGTGTGGGAATCTGTCCTCAATTCTTGATGACTAGAGCAGCGTATGCAGAGGGGATGAGTGAGAAGGGTCACTTCTGTGCCAGAGAGGGAAACTGAGGGTCATTGCTTTTAGAAGACCTGTCCTTCTGCACACCAGATGAGCTGAACTTACGGCCTGGTGCCTCCACCCCCAGCAAGAGAGTTCTCAAAACCCTCCAGCAACAATGGGGAAAAAAACCTGCTCCAGCTAATGAACACTGAATTCCAGCAGACAGAAACCGTATAGAAGTATCTGTGACATCCCCATTAATAGCAAAGGAGTTAGTTGTGATTGATGCTATTCCAGTGAACACCAAAGGAATTAATAATGATTAGGGCCATTATTTTAAAGCATTACCCCCAAAAAAAACCCAAAGGGAAAACAATTAGATGTCTTCAGTGGTTATCTTTCACACTATACTTACTGCAGTGATCAGACACGATATTATGCCTATTAATCAACAAAATGATGGAAAAGGATGTAACTGGTGTATATCCATGAGACAGAACTTGGAAGCACATAGCATATTTGCTGGTCTGCTTATGAGTCTGCTGCTAGCACAAAGAAATACAATGGGGTTTNCTCAGAGCTGGAGCAGGACTGCGGATCACAACACGGAGCTACTGCTCCCCGTGCTCCTCCCTGACACGGCACTACTCGTCTGCGGGACAAAATGGCTCCTCCTGTCAGGAAGAGGCGGGATCACGGAGGGGGGTGTGTGGCTTGCCCTCCGCGCATGCTCAGACCGGTTTGTGCCCGAACTCCTTCCTAGCATAGAAACCCCTTGCCGTGCCTTCTCCCAGCCCTGCTGGGGCCGTGGCAGGGGGGTCCCCCGGCAGCGGGTCCCTCCGCGGGACGGCGGGGGCTGTTTTACCGGTATGGGCGCCCGTTCTGCCCGCCCATGGCGGAGGAGCAGCGCCGGACCCGGGACTACCCTTCCCAGCGTGCACCGCGGCGCGAAGCGCGGGCTGCTGAGCGGGCTGCCGAGCTTTCCCGCCGGCGGGAAAGCGGCTGGCGCGGCGGGAAACCGTTGTCTGTTTGGGTTTGTCTGGCCTCCATAGGGACCTCATGTATAGGGAATGACCGGGATGATTAACTAGGCTTTGTCCAACCTGGCCTTAAACACTGCCAGGGATGGAGCACTCACAACCTCCCTGGCCAACCCATTCCAGTGCCTCACCACCCTCACAGCAAAGAATTTCTTCCTTAGATCCAATCTAAACCTCTCCTGTTTCAGTTTGAACCCGTTACCCCTTGTNACCACCCTCACAGCAAAGAGTTTCTTCCTTAGATCCAATCTAAACCTCTCCTGTTTCAGTTTGAACCCGTTACCCCTTGTCCTGTCAGTATAGTCCCTAATGGAGAGTCCCTCTTCATCATAGTCCCCCTTCAGATGCCCACTCAGTTCAGGCAATGAAGCATTTTAAGATGCCACAATAAAAGTTACAAAAGCAGAAGTGATTTTTATGAACCAGTAGCATTAATTTAAGCTCCATTCCGGCAGAGCATGCTGTGATGGTTTGAGCTATTAGCCCATCACTAATACTGACTGTAGAATGTTTAATACCAATCCATTCCACTCCAAGATGTATTTGGATTTGTTACATAGCTTTAATTCTCCCAAAGCTGATCAAATAATAGTAATAATAACAACAGTAACAATAGCAATAAAGCCAATTCTGGTGCAGTTGGACAATCTGATGGGTTTGCTCTCGGTTTATGCTTAATTTCTTGCAGCACTGATACTGAAAATTAAAAAACTCTCTTGATACTCAAGTGACTCAAATCTCAGACCAGACAAAATGAGGTGACTGAAGGAGCTCTGAGCCTTTTATTCTCTCCCATCATTATCACAGCTAATAAGAAGAAACAGAGAGGCAACCCAGTGAAGGCTAAGGACTCCCCCCTTCCCCTCCTTCCAATCCCCCCTTTTCTTTTTTATGCCATCCAAGATAAAGTACTAATTATCAGGACAGCTCAAGCTCATTTATAGAAAGAAGGGAATTTAATGCTGCTTCGGTGAAAAGACTTGGCTCCTTTGTGCCCTTGGGCAGGGATTGAGGGACTTTGGTGCTTTAAGGGTCCAAATTAAACCACCTTGAAGTGACAGGCAGACATCCCTGTGGACTTGCTCCTAGGACCTCTGCTTTGGTGCTTGTTGCAAGGTGCAGAAGGAAAAAGATCCCGTTTCACCGAGATCCCTGTGTTTGGATGGGTGTTTCAGACCAGACAAAACCTCAGGCCCTCTCTGTTTTGGGCAACCAAAACCAGGAGCTTTGAAATGTATGTTTAGGCTAGGACATAAGGCAATGGTAAACACCTTGAGTCACATAGCCTATGTGAAGAGCAATTGGAATGGAAGCCTAGGAATCAATAAGAGCTTGGCCTGGTTCTGGCTGTATAGGACATGCTTTTATTCATGTGAGGCTGATTGCACTATCACTCCTACCTGACACAGAAAGCACATGGCAGTGCAGGCTGACCCTGTTAGACACAGTTCCCTAATGCAAGGGAGAGCATATAGACATTGCACATTGGTTGTGATGGTCTAAAGAGGTAGAGGGAGGAGGAAAGTGCAGCTACAATAGACTTTAGAGTCTGTCTTATCTTCCCTCTATCCTAGGGAAATAGCAACTCAGTCCAAATCACTCTTCATGGATGGTTGTCCCACCTCTTCTGAAAGACATCCCGAGATAAGAGATTCTGCAGGCTTTCTGGCAGTCTTTTCCATGTCTAAAGTCTGTGACATGGAGAGGAGAGCCAGAAAGAGGATTGTGGTTTTCTGGGGTGCTTCAGCATCAACCAGAGATTCCCCCCGTATTACTAATGCACTGGCTCTGGAGCTATTGAGGGAAGCCACAGTGGGACTAGAGGATGGGGGTTTGCAAGTAGGGCCTAAAGCTTCTCCATGGTGCCGGGAGGATGCCAGCACCCTCTTTGCATGCTCCACATGCCCAGCTGCATCCACTGAGTGAATAAAAGGAGAGATTGGGCCAGAGGTCCATAAAATCCAGGACCTGATTCATTGGAAATAAAACCCAGTGTTTTCATGCAGATGCTCCATCAGGAGGAATCTCAGTCTGCCATGCTCCAGATAAATGCTGGGAGAGGAGTGATCCCTTCCAGCTGGGATGCTTGGGACTCTCCAGGACAGTGGCACATACTTGTTTTTATAATCTTCCAGGTATTTAATACTTTTGTTACCTGCACAACACCACAAGTGTTTTGGAACAGTGGTTCACACCGGGACACGTTCATTGCTTTTTATTCTAAGTGAGACAGAAGCAGCAGACAAGGAATGTTTTTTCCTCCTTTGTGGTGTCAGGGAGCCCGTGCCTCTTGCATCTGAGGGATTGCTGGCTGCCACAATAGCTCCTATGCTTGGTAGACACAGGGTCCAAGCTGGCAAATGAATTTAAGGCCAATGGAAGTGGATGTCAAATATTTGCTGTACTTGAGCAGGAGGGCCTTTGTCACTAATTACCAGGAGAGATTAAGGGAGATGGGATGTATTTAAATCTCATTGTTTGCCATTAAGGCAGAGAGTCTTTTGCTTCTTTCTTGGGCTAAGAAGCCAATATGCTTGGAGCAATAGCAGAAGAGCTTGGTGAATCAATCACTGTCCTTGAAAATAAAAAGTGATTCATGTTAATGGATGCAAATGTGAGGCAAAAAATAGAAGCAGGTGGCCACTGGCTGATGGGCCACATGAGAGTTTTGGGTCTGGTCTCTGCATGCAAACAGGCTCTCCAGCTTTGGCCTGAAGGAGAGCAGAGGCCAGCAGATATGATAAGCAGGGGTGTCCTGGGCACCTCTCACTGGTGGAGCTCTTGGGTGTCACAAGTTCTCCTAGCAGCACTTGCCATCCCTCCCCAGGGATGCTCCAGTGCTGGGGAAAACATCAGGTCCTTTAGGCTTAAAGAAGAGCCTGGTAGCTGCAGAGACATCTATACCCATTTCCTACCACCTCTAGATGGGTGTATTCTATGGCCCTTGGCAGCTGAGTGGATGGGTGGATAGACAATACCAACTATACTGTTACCTACAGCTCAATAGCTATAAGGATCCCTTGGCCCTTTCCCTGTTGCTAGAAGTACAGCACAGAAAGGCTTAAGACACAGCAGAGGGTTTCTTCCCAGCTTTAGTGCCTGTGTTAGCATCCAGTCTGGCACCCAGAGTACTGCAGGACACCAGGCTCCATCAGACCCCATCTGCAAGTGCCTCAGGGCTGCTAACTCAATGAGCCCCTTGCCCGGAGCATCCCAGGGGCTGGGGAATACAGACATGCTGTTGGTGTTCACTGTTTCCTCCCAGTCTCTTCAGGCACCGTGAGGAAATGATGGGCTATGACACCTTTATTGGCTCTGAAAGAATCAGATTAATTACTCTAATGTGAAGTTTCCTGTAGTAAGTGACTTTCCTGTTCAGTGACCTTTGTTAAGTATGAACTGCATCCTCCAAAATCTTCCTGTGAAGGATAAGAAAATCTGGGTTTTCCAGAAAGGAAACTTGAGGCACAGGGAAAGGTAAATTACTTGCCCAGGGCACAGGAAAATGTGTGTAAATGAAACAAGAACCATTTTACCAGCATGATTATGGGAATTCGTAAATTATAGTTACAGTCAGCAGTGGGCCAGATTTTTGCCTATACAGTGTGAAAGAGCAGTTTTAAAACATTCTCTATCTGTAATTCTCAAGTGTTTTCTGGCAGAGGAGGGGAGCCTTGAACAGCACATGTAACTGTCTGCACAACAAGCCTGTTCTTCTCCATTGTGTCTTCTGGATCCATTAGAAATAGTCCATGAACTCCCATAGATCCCTGCTGTAGTGATTAGGAAACACAGTAGATGATAGAACATTTTCATCACAGTAGAAAGGAAAATGTTAGGAAATTAGGGTTTAATCCAATGCAGAACAGGAAAAAAACCCCGATTTCCTCGCTGTCCACCAAGCAGAATGCCCAGCCAATTTTTGGTTTGCAATTTCAATGTTATTTTCCGATAGAAAGAGGAAATGCTGTGCCAAAAAAAATAAAAAGTAGACATATTTCTATTATTGCTGAGCAGTAACTACTCATGGGACTTTAATGAAGGGGTGTAAAAAAGAATGGCAGACCATTTCCAGCACACATCTGTGGTAACAGGGGCTAGTGGCATAGGATATTAGTCTATTTTATCTTTATGCATTTCTATACGAGCTTTAAAGTCAAATTATGCAGATAAGAGATTTACACACAAAAATAATAAAAGCTTCCACATATGTTACAAGGACTGAAAATTTCAAAACTTACAAATTTCCCAAATAGACATCACCAAAGTTTGGATTGGTTTGTTCTTTTTTTTTTACCACAATTCAGCTATTTCCCTGGAAGAAGATGCTGCTCTTTCACTGATCCCAAGAAACCTGGGGTTTAACTGAATAGCATTTTTCAATAGAAAGCAGTATTGGTATAGAATCCCTAAGCAGCTCCAATCCCAAATCAACGTTCAGCCTGGGGAAGAGAAGGCTGTGTGAAGACCCCATAGCAGCCTTCCAGTATCTGAAGAGGGCCTATAGGGATGCTGGGGATGGACTCTTCATTAGGGACTGTAGTGACAGGACAAGGGGTAACGGGTTCAAACTGAAACAGGGGAGGTTTAGATTGGATCTAAGGAAGAAATTCTTTGCTGTGAGGGTGGTGAGGCACTGGAATGGGTTGGCCAGGGAGGTTGTGAGTACTCCATCCCTGGTGGTGTTCAAAGCCAGGTTGGACAGAGCCTTGGGTGGCATGGTTTAGTGTGAGGTGTCCCTGCCTATGGCAGGGGGGTTGGAATTAGATGATCTTAAGGTTCTTTCCAGCCCAAACTATTTTATGATCCTATGACAAACCCCAGATGCTATTGAGACAATTATCCTGAGAGCACTAAAAACAAGGAAGTATCTCGAAGCCACCAGGACCCACAGGGCTTCATCCAGCACAGCCCCTCTGCTCCTCACCAGCCACGGACACGAAGGCGGGAGAAGATTCAGTGCAGTGTCTTTTGATACACTTAATGCAGGTGTGCACCCTTCCTTCCCCTCAGGAGACGGGACAGTGCATTCCCTGCCCTTAGGAGCCAAGCCTACACCCTTCGCCCCCCGTCAGGAGCTGTTTAACCGGAGACAGCACTAACTGGAGGCATTACTTAACCATCCCGGTCATTCCCTATACATGAGGTCCCTATGGAGGCCAGACAAACCCAAACAGACAACGGTTTCCCGCCGCGCCAGCCGCTTTCCCGCCGGCGGGAAAGCTCGGCAGCCCGCTCAGCAGCCCGCGCTTCGCGCCGCGGTGCACGCTGGGAAGGGTAGTCCCGGGTCCGGCGCTGCTCCTCCGCCATGGGCGGGCAGAACGGGCGCCCATACCGGTAAAACAGCCCCCGCCGTCCCGCGGAGGGACCCGCTGCCGGGGGACCCCCCTGCCACGGCCCCAGCAGGGCTGGGAGAAGGCACGGCAAGGGGTTTCTATGCTAGGAAGGAGTTCGGGCACAAACCGGTCTGAGCATGCGCGGAGGGCAAGCCACACACCCCCCTCCGTGATCCCGCCTCTTCCTGACAGGAGGAGCCATTTTGTCCCGCAGACGAGTAGTGCCGTGTCAGGGAGGAGCACGGGGAGCAGTAGCTCCGTGTTGTGATCCGCAGTCCTGCTCCAGCTCTGAGGCAACAGCACAAGAGAGATGCGGAGCTGTTGCAGCGAGTCCAGATGAAGCCATGGCGATGCTGTGAGGGCTGAGATTGATGAGGCTGGAGAAGGCTCCTTATGGGGAGACCTTAGAGCAGCTCCAGTGCCGAAAGGGGCAGACAGACTTCCCAGCTGCCCGTTGAAAGAGAGTAAACTGGGGCGAGAGAAGGGAAAAACCGATCCCTGTGAGGGTGCTGAGGCGCTGGCCCAGGGTGATGGCCCAGAGAAGCTGTGGCTGCCCCGTGCCTGGCAGTGCTCAAGGCCAGGTTGGACACAGGGGCTTGGAGCAAGCTGCTCCAGTGGAAGGGGTCCCTGCCTGAGGCAGGGGATGGAAGTGGATGAGCTTTAAGGTCCCTTCCAGCACCAACCATTCCTTGATCCTGTGAAAAAGGGCACATTGAAAAGACTTGCTTCAGAGGGGCTGCTCTACCCTCATGCATTCTGCTACAGAGGAAAACATTTTAAGAGTGGTAAGGAGCAACTGAAAGGGCTGCTGCCATTACACAGCCCTACTCCCAACTCTGAGCGGATAGCCTCAGAGATGAGGCCATGCATCCACACTGAGACTACCCCTCAAGATTTGGGAGGAGTGTGGAAGGCAGAACTGAAGAGTGTGGAAAAGAGGAGGGGTTCTCCCCAGTTTCCAATACCTATTATCACAGACTTTGTATGTACTTAACAGCCATGCTGCTGTGCCAGTGCAATGCAAAAGTCACTGCAGAAATGCAGTTTGGCAGNTGTTTGTAAATCTATTACAGAACATGGGGAGTGGAAGAGGGGGAAGGGAATGTATAAAACCAGTTAAAGGCTTAATGTTTCCCATTATATTTTGTGAGCTGTAGGTGGTCCAGAGCTTATAAAAATGTAGCACATTCCCTTGTAATCAGCCATAATAATTTATTATTATTATTTATTATGATTTGCTGTTCTATTGCACATATAAAGGCCCCTGCCAAGGCACCGAGAGCTCTGCACAAATAGTTAACATTTATTATAGCAGTAGTAAGGCTTAAAAATATTAACTAAATAAAACAAAAATACCAGCTCTAAAGAGCTGGGGACAGCTTTGTTATTGGGAAATAAATGCAAGAAGGCAAATATCTCGCAGAATGGCTGATACTGATTTAAATAGAAACTTGCCTGGTGAGAGGGGGGAACACATTTTCACTCAGCAGGATAGGGACCCTTTGCCGGGTACAGGACAACACCTGATAGTGTGGCAGTACCCGTGCTTGGGCTCAGAGGTGCATTAGCTGGTTGCATTGAAGGACTGTCCTTGGAGAGTGGTTTTCCTTAGCCACAAAAGGTTGGGATCCTTTCCCAGCTGTTCTCACCACTGGGCTTTCCTGCAGTGGTGGTCTGCTCCAGACTCCCAGTCAGTGTTTCCCAACCTCTTTCCCATCTCTTACTCCAATTATGTCTCAAATCTTCTATCCCAGGGAGGAAAGAAAAGTCTTCAGCCCCACTTCATGCACTGGAAGTTGGTTGCCCCTCACCAGGGCCCTACAAGTAAGTCAATAGTGAGGAACTATTACTGCCCGTTCTACAGCCTGGGCTGCAGGGGAGATGATGGGAAGGGCAGGCTGCTGCTCTGGGAGAGGAACCACCTGAGACCCAACAATATTAAGCTGAAGTTTTAAAAGTGGGCTGCAATGGGGATGTGTGCAGGACCTGGTATGGCTTCATCTCTTTGTTCATGATCTGAAAAAACAAAGGTGAACAGATGAATAGCAGAAGTTGCAAGTGCCTGAGATATCTTTTGGTTGATCAAGAAAAGAGGTGGAGGACTTCATAAGGGTGTAAAGGTGGAGGGCTGGGCAGTGTGCTGCTGAGCAGGAGCACTGGGAGCACAATGAGGTCTAAATTAGCTGGAATCATTTGGGAAGAGGAGAGCAGCACCAACAGAGACATCAGTGTGCAAATCTCTGCGCTCTATGTACAATCTCTACTCTTCATGTACAGCTGCCAGATAAGCAAAGAGAATTTGGGGAAGAATGGGATTAAAAATACTGCTGCAAGTATTGTAACGCCAGCACATAAATCAGTGCTGTGCTTATGCCTGGAATGGTGTGTTCATTTCTAGTCAATCTGTCTCAGAAAGATACAGCAGGAACAGAAAGGGTCGAGAGATAGGCAACAAAAATTATTGGAGACACTGAAAAACTTCCAGATGAGGAGAGCCTGAAGGATGAGGGGGAACATTTATTCTGAAGATGAGACAAATATGAGGGGATATGATGAACATAAAAAAGGAGGTAGTAAATGGCACATCGAAGGTAAATCAGGCACTGACAGTCACCCTCTCTTGTGAGACAGAAACCAGGGAGCACCTGATGGGACTGAACTGCAGCAGTTGAATGTTGTCCATAGGACATATATTTTCCATGCTATTAAGTGCCAGGACTAGCCTGCAGCACAGGACTCAGGGAGGCCTGAAAGAGGACCTGGGTATCCAGAGCATCTCCATGAGAAGAGAGAAAGACTGGGGGGGATACAAACACCTCAGACCATCTCCTTCAGTAGGGAGGCATATTTAGGTTGGAGGGGACATGACAAAGGCATCCCCCCTCCTTGCTGGGGCTGGGATGAGGGGCATGTGCCTGGTGGTGCTGGTGTTATTTTGGGTGCACTGATGCTGCAGAAGAGCTTGATGGGGCTGGAGGAGATGATTGCTGTTAGCTGGAATGCAACAGGACCAGGGGTATGTGTGCCCTGTGGCACTGCATCTCTCAGCACAGAAGCCACTTGGCACTGGGGTGAAACCCATCAGGCAGGTCTCTGCTGGAGGATGAGGAGGGAGGGAGGCTCTGTGCTGGTGCAGCAGCAGGCGGCTGCTCACTCCCAGTGAGGATGCAAAGCAGGAGGGTCAATGGGGCTGGTGGAGCACGGGGGGGTGCTGTGGTTGTCTGATCTCCTCCTGATGTCCCAGCAGCTTTCCCGGGTGCCTTGGGGGTGCCCAGGGCACGCTGGTTGATGCAGGCACCTCACCCTGCTGCTGCTGCCGCTGCGGAGGTTCGAAGGCCGAGAGTAAACTGTCTGGAAAAGCGCTTGCTCTGACCTCTTTCCTGTGCTGGGGATTATGAGGTTTGGTCTGATTCTGCCCAGGGTGCCAGAGGAATCAGCTGAATGCTGAGCGAACATCCCAATCTCAGGGGACCCTGTCCCTCTGCTCTGAAACCAGAATGCCTGAACTAGGACACAGGGTGGTGCTACCAATAGGTTGCACTATGCATGTATGTGCAGGCGCGTGCAGAGACACGCATGTACACACAGAGCACAAAATCCTGATGTGCTGGCCCAGTGCAGGATCGTTAGTCAGAGGCATCAGAGCCCCTTCTTGCAGTACCCTCAGCATCACGACTGGCAGCTTTCACACAGCTTTTTTTTGTGCTTTCATCATCTCCCCGGGGGCAGAAGCGTGTGCTGTGGAGTGTCTTGTTTTGGTAAGGGCTAGGGGGGTTAAAAACCCGCATGTTTTAAATATGCTGGTTGCTATGGGCTTCTGTGAGAGGAAGCCAGGTCAGGGATGCGTGCGTGCGTTGAGCATCTGAAGCAGAAGTGGGTTTTGCAGCAAGTCTGAGTTTCTGGTTTGGCCTCCCCCAAGTTGTTTCCCATGCAGATGAGCTCTGTTCCACAGGAAAAAACTGTCAGACCCTGCCTGGTCTTTGAGTTTTCTTCCTAGGATTCCTCTGTCAATAAAGGCTGGGTTTGTCCCATAGCTGTATGCAGTGCAGTGTGGGAAGCGGAGGTGCAGGGAGGGGAGCACTGCTGGACGTATGCAGAGGTGCAGGGCCATGCTCTTCCAAGCCCTAAAGCTTGTGTGCACACCCACATCATGGTGCTGCAGAGCAAGGTTGATGTGGCGAAGTCTTGATAACCACACCAGTGTCAGAGTATGAACCAGGGGGGAGAACACCCAGACCTGGCACTGACAGGAGAGGAAATGCCCTGATGCTCTGAGCTGGAAACACTTTCCTCGGCCTTTCTGGAGGTCAGTTCATGCCCAGCTCATGCAAACACAGAGGCACTTGGGCAGCAGCGGTGCTATCCCATGGGAAGACTGCCTGTCCCTGCCTTTTGTGCATGACCTGAGACCTTTCAATGATCTCCAGTGCCAGGGGACACTGCGAAAGGGACAAGGCAGGATCTGGTGACCAGCGCGGTGAATGGCTGGGGAGGTTGTTTTCCCACAGCTGCATATTCAGGCATCTGATAAATGACATTTCCTAAAGCTACATGGAACGACAGCAAGAACCTGCCAGACCTCTGGGGCTCAGGTTTCCAAGGTAGAATAGCTCAGTACAGCCCCAAGAGGTTCCTGAGAGGATTTCCATGCAAGCTTGCTGTCCACTAGAAACACTCTTTGTCAACTCATTCCAGGCTGGGGCTAATGCCCCTTTTTGACTCCATAGTCTGCATCATCTATCTTGACTTAGCAACTTGACCATTAAGGGTGAGTTAGTTATTGTAGATGCCTTTTAGTCATTGGGAGGAACAGGGCAATTCATCCCAGTCTGAGATAAATCAAAATGATTACTCTGGAGGGATTCCTATTCCTCTTGATTTTAAAAGGAGCTTTCAAGTCCAGGTTGAAATTAAGCATGTAACTTTTAAAGTGCAAGACATGAATCTCCCTCTGAAGGTAAACACCATTTGGGTGTTTATCCAGAGTGCAGTTTACTGCAAAATCCCTGCAGGACAATGGCCATTAGAGAATCAGGCATTGCATTCATTTGAGCAGGCGAAAATGATGGAGATCATAAGCTGCTAGCAGAGCTACAAAGGATGCTTCCCATGGAAACATTCTGGGTCTCATTGCCTGTGTCTTATCGGACCAGATGTGACCAGAGAGTGCTTGGCACTCATGCTGGCCTTGACAGGCTGTCCGTGTGTCCCATCTCTTGAGAGTCAGTACCCTGGAAATGCATCCAGGAAAACCTGGAATCTCAGTTACAGTGGTCAGATGTTCAAAGGTATTCATTCACCAAGCATTGCAAAAGGCCATTTGTTGTGCAAGCTTTGGAGGGATCTGCAGAAGCACCTCAGCTGTCTGATTTTGGAGCCTAACTTACTTGGGAATGTCATAATCTTGTGTAGGAACCCAGCTACGGCTTTAGGCACCTTTGGGAATTTTCTGCAGAACATCCAGTCTTTGCCCTAGTAAAAAGGCCCACATTAGAACTTGGTTTAACAGTAGAGGATGTTCTTTGGTCTGCATTACAGTAAATTTACTTAGAGTTTTCACTATTGGGAAGTTCGGGAGAAGGAATTATCCCACCAGGGAGTGCTCTTTAATTTCCAAGGATCTGCTTTCTTGTCCTGCTATAAATTAGATTATAATGACAGGTAATTGTGGCGATGGTGTAACAGTGATAAACTGTTGAGGAAATAACAGTATTTTCTGTGCAGCTTTGTGAAAATCCTTTAGACAGGAAACTAAATTAAACCAGAAAGGCAGCTGATATGGTCTTAGGGTTTGATGCCATGTTTGGTCCATGTTTCATTCAATAAAGGCCAAGATAAAAAGGAAGAGGCATTGATTCTGGATTGTGGCTCATCTCAGTATTTGGCCTTACCCTTCTTTGTCATTAAGGTCATTATAACCCGTGTTGAGTTTGTAGAGAGCTCTTAATATGCCAGAAATTGTCTTTTTCTATGGAAGCAGATCCAGAACTGGGCAAGAAAGGGTCGATGAGGGCTGGATGTGTTGAGACTTCACATGAGCCTTACCTATGGTCTTTTCTCTAACAGAGACCTTGTAAATCCAAGACTTGGGCCATAGTTACCAGCACATTTTATGTAGCCTGAGCAAATACTTCACCCATCCCCTTCTTTCACCTAGGGCTTTGCAGCATCGTTTCCACCAGCTGATCCCCTTGCTGTGCTCTGAGAACACTGCTATCTTCTTTATTTAAATTTCACACTGGTCTGAGTGTCTAAGGCTAAGTTCTGGCATGCAGAATTGAACAGATACTCACATTTTTAAATTACTAGGCAGTGGAAGTGAATGAATGGCTCTTCCCTAGGGAAATATTCTGGATCTGCTCAGTACAACAGCCCTGAAAACTGGGCTGCTGCTGGTAATAACCCAGCCTTCACTGAGACCTCTGCAGCTCACCAAGGCTGGAGGTTGCATCAGCAGCTCACAGTGTTTACCAGGGCAGGAGGAGTAAGCTCAGCATCTAATTCCCGTGGGAGCATGGGGCATTCATGCTTGCAGTCAGTCCAGATCTCCTCTCCCAAGGGAACAATGCACAAAGCCAAGCCCCTCACCAGGGCTCATCCCCTGGCTTCTCTTTTGCACTGGGCTATTCCCATTTTCTCTGTCAGAGAATAAAGCATATAAAGAGTGTGTTGATCAGCAATCCTGTACCGGTGTGGGCACAGGCAGACACGTACAAAGCACAGCACCTGGGTAACTGCTTAACGTGGCTGTTTCAGCGGCAGCTCATCAAGCTGGAAAAGATCAGCAAAAAGGGGCACATAAATTTACATGTGGATTTTGTCAGCCCATTGGCCAGGTCCCTTCTGCAAGCGTTGTGCTCTGCTGTGTTAATGTCATTGTCCTTGCATCACAGCTCTTGGTAGGATGCTGTGCCTTAGGGATGCAGCCCTGTTGCCTCTCAAGTGTGTGCTGTCCTCTCCTGTGCATCATCCAGGGCAGGCTGGTAAAATAAGAAGGTCAAGGAGAGACAGCACTTTCACACAAGTGAGAAATCTCTATTAGATTAGAAAGGAAAACTGGGAAAACATGATTTTTTGGAGAGGGGATGGGTTATCTAAAGCAGGTTATGAGAAGTCGTCAGGGAATTATCTGATCAACATATTTGATAGGATTAAATAAGTGAAAAATAAATGCTTATCTCTATGTTTCTTTGTCACTATTGCTAAAATATTGAAGTTTAAACAAGGATGCTTTTAATGGAGGGTTGTCTCACAGGGTGTATTGTATTCACTGGAGTTTGCTCTCTCCTTGGCTAATTATATATATTTATCCATCTTACTGAAAGCTTCTCCAGGGCATAGATGCCGGTTTATTTCTTCATTTAATAAAGGGAATGCAAAGCCGAGAGAGATCTGTTAAATATTGAGGCAGTTCAGTCTGTAAGACTTCGGGTTCTGGCAGTGGCTGAAGGGGACAGTGCAGAGGGGTCAATAGCAGGAAGGAGCTCCCATCTCCACATGGTGTGGCTGGAAAAGCTGGGGCAGGAGACCTGATCAACAGTTTGGGATCAGGCTACCTTGGTGATCTTCTGGGGAGCCTCCTTTTCCTAGGAGCCCATCACAGAGTCAACTCCAGCCTCATCCCACTCGTTGCCTGTGCTAGGCGATGGTACTGGAGCTGTTACATCCCCTCTCTTTGATCTACCCAACTGCTCTCTGTGTGTTCAGGTTTCATTAAACCTCCCATCTGCCCCTAAAATGTTGTTGGAGTATCTGCAGTGGTTTTGGGCAAAGAAATCCACAGTACAACTACCTGGTGCTTGCAGAATCAGCTGCTTCTGCTGCTGCTGCAAGTGCCATTTTCAAGCTTCATTTGAAGCCTCTCATTAGATGAAGAAACCTTGCACAGTCCCTCTCCAGGCAAAGTCTCTCTGCCCTCCTCAGCTGGTGCCTGTCCATGTTTGCAGGGGCTGTCCCTGCACTTGAGTGGTGTGGAGGTCCACATACACCAGGGGCAGAAAGGTGAACCTGTGCCTTGTGAGCAGATCCCATTGTCACATTGGTCTGGGGGGCACACGACCAACTCACACGTGGGGCTGTGTTTGATCAGATGGCAAAAGGAGCCAAGACACAGAGTCTACTGTGCGTGATCCAGTGTGCTTCCATAGTGCTGATGGAGGTGCGCCAGGGCTGTGCTCCCCATCTCAGGGCCTTTGGGGTGCCTAAAGCACCCACAGACCTCACCCAGTGTCAGCCTCAGCTCCTTTATGTTCAATAAGGTCATTTCAGACAATAACCTGCTGTGTACTAAACGTGCCTGACTTAATCATGGAGAAAACTGGGAGGAAACTTATGCCACTGTGTAGGCAGGGGCTGGCCGGGGCAGGAAAGCATCTATGCGATATGGTCACAGCAAAGGTGTTGTTATGGCCTGCCAGGGGCTGCCAGGAAAGGTTGCTTCTCTGCTTGTAACCATCAGACTCCTGAATCCCTGGAAGTGGCACAAAGATGGGGGTTCTTTTCTTTCTTACCAAGTGTGGTTTGGAGCTTGGTGAAAAAAGTGAGCTCTTCATTTGAAGCTGCCGCTAGACAGCTCTGTGCTGTCTCCTTTGTCTTATTTATACCCCAATGATGCTGCTTTATTTCTTTCTCTTCTTGTTTAGCTACCCAGTCGAGTGCTGTATGTTTTCTTCTGCAGGAAGATGAGCTCTCAGGAGTATCTCCTGCTTTATGGCTCTGAGCAGGTTCTGTGGCTTTGGCTTGTCACTTACAGACATTTACACATTTGCTTTTTGAATCAAAGGGGATGTGGTCTTTGTAGCAGCAGCATTCCTTTGGGAATAGCTACCTGAGGTCAGCTAAAGTCTTAACATTGCCTTTTCGATTCACATGCTGGACCTGCAGCACCCACCTGTGACAACACAGCTGGCGTCATGAGCACACAGGGATGACAGTATGTGGGGTGATTCTCCCTGCAGCTCCAGTCTTCCACACCACCATCTATTTCCCCTTTCAGGTCTTTCTGTTTCATCTTGGCCAGCCACCCCTAAGGGGTGCTTTGTCTTTCAGCATCACCTTCATGTCATGTGGGAAGCCGGCGATTGAAGTGTTGCAAGGTGAGAAAGCTGGATTTTAGTGGAAGAGCAGGAATTATGTAAATGAAATGTTGTCAATTGCTTCTGGGTAGAGGCTGACAGCTCCTGGGTTACAGCACCCAGAGCTGGGCTCCTCTATCCAAATGGAGACAGCTTCAGCTGAGCTATTCATCCCGGTTCCCCATATAGCTGATAGACAGTGCTAGTGCACGATTCATCTCATCCTAAGGTGCGTGTCAGAAAATAGGTCAGATGGATTGTGCTTTGAAAGTGCTCATTTTCCCAAAGGCGGTTGTGCTGACTAGCACAGATGTAGATACTTCTGTAAGTCTGGAGAAGGGGGAGGCAGAATCTACCCTTGGAAACAAGAAGCATTGTCACATGGAAAAGGATGCTGATAGAATTCCTGCTGTTTTTCCAAGGTAGCGCCAGTCTTCCACTCCCGTACCCCAAGTCTTCTCAGGGCTTCTGTCAGTAACAAGCAACATCAGGGGCCAGTCATCTCTGCATGCTGCCTAAAGATCAGGGGCAGAGCATCTTCAGCACAATGGGTGCCTGACTCTCCCCATGCCAAGATGCTTCACTATGAGGGTGCTGAGGCGCTGGCACAGGGTGCCCAGAGAAGCTGTGGCTGCCCCATCCCTGGCAGTGCTCAAGGCCAGGCTGGACACAGGGGCTTGGAGCAAGCTGCTCCAGTGGAGGGGGTCCCTGCCTGTGGGAGCAGGGGTTGGAGCTGGAGGAGCTTTAAGGTCCCTTCTGTCCCAGACCAGTCTCAGATTCTGTAAATGGGCTTCTTCAGTGGGCAATGCTGGGGAACTCTCTGAAGAGAGACGGGGTGGGAAAACCTGTTTTAAGGGAGTTTTCAGCACTAAAATACAGCCCTTTCCCAACAACTGGGGATGCACAGTGGAAGGGCAGTGTGTGCGGTGCACTGCTTAGGGAATGGACCTGGTTTTAATGTTAATATTTAGAAATTAGACTGCCATCTGATTAGGCCAGGACCTAACCTTCTCTGCACAGCAGTTATCAAATTGTTGGGCCTAAGGGTTAATAAATAATGCTGGGATATGCTCATAATGCTGGAGATCAAGTATAGGATGGAGTGTAGGTTGTAAGAGCAGGTGCACAGCATTTCCAATGGGAGTCCTCCCTGCCAGTGACCATGTTGCAGTGGTGTTTGCATGCACAGGGCAGATGTTTAGAAGCTGCTGCATGATGTCCCAGAGCCAAATGTTGGTCATCGATGGGGCCAGTAAGACCCAGTGGCAGCCACCACATCCTTGAGCTACCGGTGCTCTGCAGAGGGAAGTTCACACCCAGGAAACATGATAAAGGCTACAAAAACCACTGTCCAAAGCCCTGGTGTCAGGCCATTGTGGGATGTGGCTGGGGGGCAGATGAAGCTGCTGCCTCTGTTGAGAAGCATAGGAGAGCAGGAGCAGCACTAACCCACCACCTGAGCAGTGCCTGCAAACCATCTGCGGCTGTTTGCAAACTGCAGGCAGATTTTGGGTGTGCTCCCTTCCTCCTGCAAGGTGCATGCCCTGAGATGGGTGCAGATAAGCTTGCAAGTAAATCCGTACATCTAAACTGGTGTGCACATGCAGGAACACCCCGCTGCTGTGTGCCACAGCCTAACATGTCACGCGTAGCCAGAGGCTTTGATTGCTGGAGATTTTTGCAGCCAAGCTGTAAAGAGCTAAAAAGATGGGAATTTGGGGCGACAGGGAGAAGAGGGAGGGCTCTGGAGCCTGATGGAAACCCCGACAGCACAGTAACCCCGTCAGCATGGGCTGGCATCACCCTCATGATCCGCTCCGCTGATGGGAAGTGGCAAGCAGAGGCGATGCTTTTAGCAGCGCTGGATTATGGAAGGGGCAGGCAGCTGAAGGCTGCTATTGTCTGAAAGATGAAATTTATTACAGGGCACCATACAAAGCCTAAATTAGGCTATCCAGGAAAAGAAAACCCCCTTGGTGTGGGTTATATGTATGCAGAGCTTGTCATACCGAGTAATGTAGTGCAATAAGGCTGAACCAGGCAGTAATGGGCTGCCTGGCTGCGTTTTTGCTGCTCTCTCTATGGTTGTGTTGTTGTTGTTGTTGTTACAGTCAGACCTTAATCGGGTTCGTTAAACAGATGCTTGAGGAGTTGTACTCCAGCGACCAGCGATGAAAAAACAAGGAAAGAAAGAAAGAGAAAGGGGGGAAAAAATAAGAAGTAAATAAAGAAAGGAGGAAAAACCCACGTGAAAATCAGAGGATTGGCAGAAACCATTCTTCAAAAGGAGAGAGCTCGGGGGTGGGGGGAGCCGGGAGGAGGCTGTCAGGCTCTGGGAAAGTTTAATAAATTCCATGTCACTCTAAAGACTGGCGTGTGCAGAGTTGCCCAAGGCCAATAAAACCCGATGAACCTCTGATAGGCCGGCTCCGCTGCACTGGCACACGGGATTGCTTTGATACCTTACACAGAAATAGGGTGCTTTTTGTTGTTTTTGATATGGGAAGAGGCCTTGCAGTGTGCTGTTCTTTATGAGCTATATCTATAAAATCCGTGATAAAAACACCAAAGGATTTAAGTGTGTAGCTGTCATCGGTTACTATTTAACTGAGCGAAACATGTTAAAAGCAGCAACAATACAATATAGCAGTGAACGCATGAAAGCTCAGGCAATCTTCCTCCCACATCCAGGAGAAAGTGCTTTCTAAAACTGCAATCTTGGTAGGATTTGTGGGGAGGGAGAGAGGGGAAGGAGAGGAAAACAGGGAGAAATATCCTTTAGTTTTGTTTAACTTCAGGAAGCCGTTTGCCTGATGTGGCAAACCTTGGAGTATGTGCTTAATTTTCCTCCCAGGAATGGCTTGGATGAATGAATGTGTTAAGGGCTGGGACCTGCCTGGTTTTCACTGCAGGATGAGGGCTTTACGTGCCAATGGAGGGTGTAGCACACGTTAGCAGCAATCTCTTGTGTCACACAGCTGAGCTTTCCAGCCTTTGTTTCCCTCTGTCATCCTTGTCATGGAAGCATGGGTATGATTCCCAGGGCACGTTGCACAGTGCACCCTTCCCATGTAGAATCATAGAATAGTTAGGGTTGGAAAGGACCTTAAGATCAAGTTCCAACCCCCCCTGCCATAGGCAGGGACACCTCACACTAACCATGCCACGCAGGGCTTGTAGTTGTTGCTAGTGTTAAATAAAGGACAGTGGCTGCTGGAGCAATGGAAATCTGGTGGTTTCTCCTTGCTGAGAGCCATGCCAGAGTTTTCAGCAGCTTTGATGCAATTTCAGGTCCTTTTCCATGTTCCCTGAGCATCAGTTTTGAAATGACCTGGGAACTGCATTAGGAACAGAGCAAAGATGCTGCTGCTGCTCCTGGCAGGCAGAATGGACACCTTACTCCTGCCTCAGGTTGGCCATCGGTCCCAGCCAGCCTGGAGCTGAGCCCCATCTACCTTTAACACTGCCAAACTCAAGGATATGGGGTAGGCAGGGAAAACAACCTAGATGGGCAGCAATGAGGAAGACCTGGCCCCAAGGAGGGGTCTCCATGCCAATTTTCCAGAACCTTTTCCTTGAGTTGGAGGCAAGAGTTGGAAAGCAGCCGGGTCCCCACAGTCCTACCTCAGGCAGCCCTGCCCTGTGCCTCCATTGCTCTATTTACTACCCTCTTCCTCCATTTGCTGCTGTTGTGCTGGTACCTAGAAGGCAAACAGGTCAGGAGTCCAGCAGGCTCAGTGCCAAGCAGATTTACAGCGCTGGGTTTAATCGTTGTGTCTGAAGAGGTGGAATCTGAACCCATCAGCTGGCAGAAGCGCAGGCAGTGCAGGACTGGCTGGGCAGGGGACGGGGCTCTAGCCCCCTGTTTAACTCCCACCAACGTTTCCACATCCTCATCTCTTGGGCAAGCGGAAGGTTCCCAGGTCTGGGTGCCTGTACAAAGCTGAATAGTTGGAATATTTGGGCAAGACGGGCTTGGCTGCAGCAGCCTGGCCTTATGAAGGCAGCAGAATAACCCTCTCTTTATTGTTGGTAAGTGAGAAATACTTGCAGGGTGTTATTTTCAAAGGATGAAATTTGGCCTGGGAAGAGCCATTGTGAGAAGTGCTTCTTGCTCCGAGTTATGAACCTTGGATAATCATATCCTTAGCATAGTCAGTAGCACTGCCAGCTGTTTTCTAGAGTTTTCTCTCTTGTCCAGACACACATTTCATAGGGAAAAACACAACTCCAGAAGGATCCTTTTCCTTGGGAGAGTCACCCAACCTCTTGGTTTGTCCCTGGCCAAATAGAGGCAGGACTTTTCCTCTCCTTCCAGTACTCCCTGCTTTTGCCTATTAAACTACAACCCCCTGTGGGTCTGGAAGATGCAGTCCCAGGTGGTTCTTCTCTCTGATGTGTATTTGCAATGTCTGTCTGGAAGGACAAGCCATGAGCATCCTGGTAGCGTTTTACAGAGGGGAAAAGAAAACGTGGCTTTATCCAACACGTTGCTTCCGATCAGATAGTGATTTCCTGGCAAAATTCCTGCTTGTGTAAAGCTTTGCCTCCTCTCTCTTCTGGCTTCCTCCAGAAGCTCACAGCTCAGCTCAGTGCTATACAGACAGCTGCGGAAGAGAAAGGCAAAGAAAGAAGCTGCAAGTGTTTAATGTTGTCCACATAGCAGCAGCGCTCGCTCTGTTCATCATAATCCCATTTTCTGCCTCAGACGTGTCATTACTGCCCACCGGATTTGGGGAGATAGCAGCAGGAAATGAGCTGGAAAAACATCAGACAGTTTGGGGCTTTTTTAAAAAGTCATTAACACCTTTAAGATATTTAATGAACTGCAGACAGCTCCGAGCAGGGAAGGGAAGATGCGCCGCGGGTATGGCAGCGAAGCGAGGTCTGCGGGGAGGCGAGAGGGAAGCGTTGGCTTTCATTTGGCCTGCACTGCAGGGCAAAAAGGGCTGAGGGAGAGCCCTGTCCAGATGCCAAAGAAGGGAAGTTAAAAAGGCTGGAGTGAGGGGGTGCCTCTTCCCAAGGACACTCAACAGGCAAGAAGAGGTGCTCAGGGCTGCTCCCACATGTGCTTCTCTACCCCAGCAACACTGCAGTGCTTGCAAAGGTGGTGTTGATGCAGGCACACCATCCCCTACCCATCATTCACATTCGTGGATGTAACACCATCCCCTGCCCATTGTTCACACTCATGGAAGCACACCATCCCCTGCCCATCATTCACATTTATGGAAGCACACCATCCCCTGCCCATCGTTCACACTCATGGAAGCACACCATCCCCTGCCCATCGTTCACACTCATGGAAGCACACCATCCCCTGCCCATCGTTCACACTCATGGAAGCACACCATCCCCTGCCCATCGTTCACACTCATGGAAGCACACCATCCCCTGCCCATCGTTCACACTCATGGAAGCACACCATCCCCTGCCCATCGTTCACACTCATGGAAGCACACCATCCCCTGCCCATCGTTTACACTCATGGAAGCACACCTTCTCCTGCCCGTAGTTCACACTCATTGAAGCACACCATCTCCTGTCCATCATTTACACTCATGGAAGCACACAATCTCCTGCCCATAGTTCACACTCATGGAAGCACACCATCCCCTGCCCATCATTCACACTCATGGAAGCACACCATCCCCTGCCCATCATTCACACTCATGGAAGCACACCATCCCCTGCCCATTGTTTACACTCATGGAAGCACACCATCTCCTGCCCATAGTTCACACTCATGGAAGCACACCATCTCCTGCCCATAGTTCACACTCATGGAAGCACACCATCCCCTCCCCATTGTGCAGACCCAGCTGACCCCATCCATGTTTGCTATTTGCAGTTTCCTGAAGCAGACTGGAAAAGAGAGGTGAAGCCAAGCTGTTATCCTAGGTTGAGCCAAATTCCTAACTGCCACACCACCCCAAAGTGGCAACTATAAAACTGAGCTCATCTTAGCCATGGTTAGGTTGGAGCAACACATCCTCCAATAGCCCCTGCTGCAGGTTCCTGGCAGCCAAAGTTCAGGCACTTGTGCTTGCACCCATGCAGCAGCCACCAGCCATAGCCTGAGTCCCAGCCCATGCCTCTGGGAGCTGCACACAGGTTCCTGGCATTGCCCTGTGCCAGCTGCAACCTTACCTGATTTTGATAAAGCATTTGATGTATTGTTGTTATGTACTTGCTGTTGTGTCTGCACACCTACAGGTGTACCTAATTTGCAGCACGTTTCTCAGGTGGGAAGAGGTATTTATCCTTCTGACAGGCAGAGAGGGGACAAACAACTTGTCCATAGCATTGCCCTGCAAACTAACAGGGACTAAACCCAGCCCTGAACTGGTACCCCAGCTCCTGGCACACACATCTGCCTGCTGGCAGCTGCTGGAAACACGAGGCAGAAGGGGCAGCAGTTTGGTTTGCAGGTTATTCATAAGGACAGGCTCTTTTTTTTTTGCTGTTTCAGTGCCTTATAATTTAAAATTGCCTGGGCTTTCATGTCTCACATTCTTTGGGTTCCCATGGGGGGCAGAGGTGAGGAGCTGGGATGAAGAGGTAGCACCCAGGGCAGCACAGGCTCAGCAGAGTGGTGCTGGGGGCTGCCCAAAGGGCTTTGGTAGCAGCTGAGTGCTGGCTTCCATCAGAAACCTGGGGCTCCCTTCCAGGCCTAGAAGAGCTTATAGGATTTAGTAGGTATAAGCTACAGTGCCACTTCCCTGCTCTCTTGACCCTTTCCATCTTGACCCCGTCAGCCTGGTACAAACCAGTCCCCTCCTCAGCTTGTCTTACTCGCTGCATCTCCTATTCCATCCCAGTGGCTGCCCCTTAGGCATCTCAGTTGGGTTTCTCCCTGCCCTGCCCTACCTCCCTTTCCCAATCTCCCACCTCCATCTTGCCAATCTCAGTCCTCCCCTCCCTGACTCTTTCCTTAACCCCAACTTTGCATTAAAGCAGTCACTAGAGCCCAGGGAGAAAGCTCTGCCTCTTGCCTTGGCCTTGTGCAGCTTCTCCTCAGGACAGTGAAAAGCACATGTCTAATGTAAGGCCTTGGCCACCACTCTCCGAATGTCAAAATCATAGAATGGTTTGGATTGGAAGGGACCTTAAAGCTCTCCCAGCTCCAACCCCTGCCATGTGCAGGGACCCCTTCCACTGGAGCAGCTTGCTCCAAGCCCCTGTGTCCAACCTGGCCGTGAGCACTGCCAGGGATGGGGATCCAAACCATGAAAAATTACCCAGAAGTTTCCATTTCCTACCAATGCATTTCTCCCCATTCTCCCCCCGGAATGGCTGGAGTGCAGAGGCTGAAGCTGGTGGTGGGACAGTTGGAAAGACACACACTCCTGCAGAAAGTTGCAACCCAAACAATTAAATCCCCAAAGGAATTCCCAAGAGCCCTAAGCAGGTTACATGCCTAACTCGGAGAGCCCAGTGGGACTTGGACATCTAATCTTCTTAGCTGCTCTGGAAAATCTTTGCCATTTGCCTGTTTAGGTGCTCTAAAACCTTTGCAAATCTGAGCTGTAGAGTGTGGTCAGTTTGGGTCACAGCTGAATTGCAGCAAATCCCATCTGGAGACAGTTATTTGGGCTTAAATCTCAGCTGGGCAACCAGTGTGGTCCCCAGCCCTGCTAAGGGACACCATACGTCATTCCTTGTTAGACCATTTTGATTTATCCTACTTTTTGCACTGTTCCCACCCCTGCCCAGCAGAGCATCAGCTCTCTTAGATACCACAAGAAGTGACCAAACTCTCAAAAGCACACACTGTGCTGTGCTTCTTTTGGCAAATCTGGCCCATAATGAGTGTTGCTTTATGGGACAAAGCTCCAAGTCCAGAAGAGCAAAGGCAAAGCCTCCAGGCAAGAGCATTGCATTGGTGAAGCAGGGACAGAGCAGCTCTCCATGTAACAGCAACACATCTGTCCTTGAAGGCTGTTGAAAATTGAAAGCTGCCTGTGTAGTCATTGGGCAAAGGGCTGAGCTCCTGGCCAAAGCCACTGAGAGATGGTGAAAAGGGGGACTTTTTGGTGCTTTGGGAAATCAGGCTGCAGGTTTTGAGATTGAAACACAGACCTATGTGGAAGTCTTGGCTGCAGGACACCAAGGACGATCCTGTCCATCCACTGACACTGAGCAGGGACTGATGCTCCAGGGGAGCACACTCAGAAGTGCTGTGTCCCAGCTCCTGAGTCCCTTCAAACCTGCCCTTCAGGGTAGCGCATCCCAGCCCCAGGGGTGCCCCTGCAGCCACATCTGCCAACCCCAAGGACATCTATTGAGACTCTGACCCCCACCTCATCCCCCCTCCACCCCCCGAAAGTGACCCTGTTTTGTGAGGCATCCTTTCCAGGGCAGTAATTGCAGGCTGGAAATTAGAGCCCAGTCTTCAAAGAGCGGGCTCTGAAGTGCACATTAGCGATCTGCCGGCATGAGCCATCGTCTCCTGCCTGAAATTATGTTTGACTACAGGGCATGAAATATTATTCATCCTTCCCCATCTCCCTCCCATCCATTTCTATTCAGATTCAGCACCGAGTGGTAGCAGTAGCAAAGATTTTCAGGTGTTCATGTGCCTTTTTCTTTCTCTTCCCCCCTCCCCGTTCCCCTTTTATACATGAGAAAGCAGCATGAAAGGCAAAGCAAATGAGAATGGGAAAGAAAGTGTTGGATTTAAAGCAATCTGTTAGCACAGGGGAGTTTATAACCCGCTCGCACGGGGCTGCGGTGTGTCAGATGGTGCGGGGTGAACGGTAGCACGGTCCCTAGAGCTGCCTCTGATGGCGATGGTCAAGGCTGGCGTGGAAAGGGTGGTGCTGAGGCAGCCGATGGGCACGAGGTTAATTCTCATTTCTCTCCCTGGCAGTAGCAATTTCACGGCTCTCGTCATCTGGGGACAGTTGCAGAAAGGGGACATCAGAAATGACAAATCTCTGCATTACCTGCAGAGATTAAAATGCCACCAAATGTTCTTTCAGTGCAAAAGCACCAATGGTTCTGGGATTTGGCCTGTAGAAGAGAACGTTTCCAGTTTGGGGTTTGGGTTTGCTTTCTTTTTTCAAAGAAAATAGACATTAAGAAGTGCAGAGGTGGCTGGGATTTGGAGGCTCCCATGGGAATCAAAGCAGAGCTCAAGGTTGAACATCTCCCATTTGCATGGAGACTTGGTAATGGTCCAGTTTTTCCCACTGGTGCAAACCAGAATAACTTTCAGATAGCTAAGACCATCTCTTGCCATTTTCTTGTCAGTGTTATCTCGTTAGGATCAATACTTTGCCTTGTTTTTCTATAAGCCTGGGAAAAGCAGGGGGATGGATTGCCTCTAACAGGATAAAACCCTTGCAAAGGACTTTGGAGAGGTGAGAGAAGAAATTATCATTAAGAAACGCAATTGCTGTCGTGTGCAGAGGTTTTGCTTCTGAACCCCGTGTGAAACTTGTTTTCTAGCACACCTACATTCTGGACAAGCTACGGCCCTTGCTGATGTGAAGCTGAAGGGTGTAAAAACACCCGGGGTTTTGCTTTGCTGAGAATTGCCCATTCCTGCATGTGGGAAACTCAGTGTGACACAGACCTTGCAGCTCCAACGGGACCTGCTGGGACAATGGGAAGAGGGGCAGGAGGGTGCTGAGGTGTCAAATTCTGCTCGGGTCATATTAAAACTGAGCCATACAAGGCTTTTAATCTGTTTTGCCTGCTCGGGAGCAGTCACTGCCTGTGTGCATCAGTGGAGTTCTGCCAGTGGAAGAGCCAACCCCTCTCCTGTGTGAGCCATGGGCAATTTGGGTTATTTATTATAGGTACAATTTCTTTGCTCCCTGCATCCTTGCTTGTAGCTGACACCCAGCTCTGTTCTTGACCGTGGGAGGGGAGGAAAGGGGAGTGAGGGAACAAGCACAGGGTCTGGACCAAGTCCTCTGATGCAGAGCATCGATCAGCAGAGGAGGGAGGTGAGGAAGAGGTGCCTGGCACAGGAGCATCCCCTCGCTGCCCTGCGCAGGGCTTCCTCACAGCTCCCCAGTGTGCACCAGCTCACTGCTGGAGGCTGCCAGATGCAGGGGAAGGAGGGGGTCATCCCTTTCCACCCCACCAGGACGGCACAGCACTTCTCTGGGAGCAGCAGCACAAGGCTTGGAAGGGTGCAGGAAGCAAAAGGGACTGTGTCCACCCCAAGGCAAATTTAAGGCATTTAAAGAGGAGAGGTGGGGTGACTCTCCAGGGGTGTAAGGGGAATCCTTCTGGTTTGGCTAGAGAGAAGCCAGGAGATTGGGAATGTAACAGGGCGGTGCTGGAAGCTGGTCGGCGAGGGGTGGGAGCTGACAGCTCAGAAGCAAATGAGACATGACAGAAAGGGGGGAGATAATTTAACAGGCTTGGCCTGATATTGTCCTTCAGAGTCAGGTCTTGATTTTCTCTTGCTTTAGATTTGTCAGATCTGATTTTACACAGAAGACGGGAAGGGGGGAATGGTCTGTACCGCATGTGCTGCACAAAGGTGCCTGTGCAGCGCCTGTTGCTCTTCCAAGCTAGAAGCATGTGAGCAGTATCTTGGTTTAAACGGCTGGAAGCAGTTTGGTGTTGTTGCAGTGATGGCCCCTTCAGCAGTTGCCTTCTGGAGAGCTGCTCTGCTATTTTTGCTCCAAGTTTCAAAACATCCACCCCCCTCAAAGCAGGAACCACCAGGAGCTGCCAGCTTAAAGTAACCAAAACCTGAGATGTACAACAAAAGCCTTTGACTTCTGGTATTCATAAGAATCCCAGACTGGTTTGGGTTGGAAGGGACCTCAAAGCTCATCCAGTCCCAGCCCCTGCCACAGGCAGGGACAGCTTCCACTAGAGCAGCTTGCTCCAGGCCCTGTCCAACCTGGTTCACCTCTAAGCAACAGAAGCCCCCCCGAGGCTGCTGGCAATGTTTGTGATGGAGCAAGGAGGAGGCCTGGGGGCTTTTGCTGCGTCTCACCCAGTCTCCATGGCTTGGTCCCGCACCCAGCCCAGACACACGTGTCCATTTTGATGCTGAGGTAGAAATCTGTGCCCTGAAAGCTGCCAGGTCCCAGCTTTTCCAGTGGGATGGGATGTCAGGAGCTCCTCTTCATAACAGCAAAGCTCCCATCGTCCCTCGTGGCTCCTGGACTCACCCTTGCTGTGACAGTCTGGGGGCCAGGACACACAGGTGACTGATGACAAGCCTTGTGTCCCACTGTGCTGACAGCAGCCTGCCTTCCCCACAGCAGCACCCCAGGGCTGGGAGAACCAGCTCAGCACCAGCTGCCTGCACAGATCCTGCACCCAACCCATTGCAGGTGGGTCCTGATCCACCCTTGTGCTTGTCCACAAGGACCTTGCTGGGTAAAAGATGCTGCTAAAGGCAGGAGCAGCCCCAGGGTCCCTGCAGGCTGGGTGCCACCCTTCCAGTTCCACATACAAACAATGTAAAATCTCAGAAGCTGAGCTGCTTCTGTTTTCTAACCAAAGTGACTGCATCGAATAATTTCTCAAGCCCTTTGCCCATAGCAAATGGCTTAGAAGCACATAAAAGACAAGCTCTAATTTTCCTCTAACTACCCTGGCCTTTTTTATGGCTACTGCCTAGCGCAGCTCCTAAGCCACAAGTTCTTGGAGCTTTTGAGGCTGAAATTTCCCCATGGGGCAGGCAGAGGATGCCTACAGGCTCCTAAAGCCAGCAGGCTGCAGGCAGCCGGGGCCTCTCAGGAAGGGCTGCTGCTGGGAGAGGTTATAATTGCAATTTCCCTGCAGGTATTGGCTTCAGTCTCCTGAAGCCGGGCTCAGAAGAGAAGCTGCTGCCCAGGGCAGGGGGTGGGAAGGACACTGCAGGCTGGGCACAGACCTGCAGGAGCTCTGATGTGGGACCCGCAATGGAAAAATCATTCCTGAAATCCCAGCCTCCTGCACCGAGCCAGATGGGGATTAGAAAGGGTTTGCCACAGAAAACCCAACCAAACCCAAGGCGTGCTCTCATGGTGAGTTTAGCAATCACAGGAGTCACTGATTACAGGGATGCGGTGAAGCACCTCGCAGCGCTGCGGAGCCCCATTTGCAGGGGCTGTGGCCCCGGTGGTTTGGGACATGCTGCTGGGTTGTTCAGCATTGTGGTTGCAAACTCTCTGTGCTGGGTGGGATGTTGGTACCCCACGGGGCTGTGCTGGAGCCAGGGTCACACCACAGTGTGAGAGCATCCAATCCCCTGCCTGTCTCCTTGGAGAACACGCTCTATGAGGGCTTGGTCCTCATTGTTGATACAGAGATGTGCTGCTAAGCTGGGAAAACCCCAGCTTTTCCTCTTCACCTGTTTTCACAACCCTCCTAAGAGCTGAACCCCCCTGAGTTGTCCCCATCTGCCCTGTTTCCCTGTGGTTTCCAAGCTGTTCATATCCAGCAGTGACTTGAAGGCTGTGCTGTGGTTGTGCTTGGCCCCTTCTCCAAAAGCCACCAGTCTGGGTGAAGCAGCAGTAGGTAAAAGCAGTGGTTGGGAGAAGCAGGAGCTGCTGGGTGCGGGCAGTGAGCTGTGTCCTTGGCTAAAGCTCTGTGATGAGGTTCTTGAAGGTAAAGCTTCATGCAAACATGATGCTCATGGGGACAGGGCTTACGAGACCCAGAGCACTCAAGCCCTTCCCCACAGATGTTTAACCTCAGTGAATGATGAGCACACTTTGCAGAGGAAGAAGGAGCAGGATGGGGCTCACCTAGTGCTGAGCTCTGGGTGCCGCTGGTCCAAGGGAGGCTTCTGGTGCTCTCTGGCCATGACTGCAGAAGGTGTGGGAAAACTGACTGTGCCTCCTGGGGTAAGTCCCGCCCTGTCTTTCCCAAGCTATGGATGGGGCTGAACCTCCACCCAGTCCCTGTAACAGGAGCTGCCCTGCCAGGAGGCACGGCCTGGTCTGGGCAGGGTCACAGAAGAGCCCCTTCCCAAACGCAGGATCATAGAATCACAGCACGGTTTGGGCTGGAAGGGATCTTAAAGGCAATCCAGGTCCTACAGTGGGCAGGGAGGTGTCCTGTGCACGAAGCATGCTACCGGGGAAAAGTTCTGCTCCATGTTAACTTAGGGTACCACAGAGGATGCCTGGTGTATGTTTGAGGCTGTATTGACATAACCACTGAGGTTTGGTGAAAACACGTGCATGGATTAATATTCCTGCTCCTGTTGAGCAGGCAGATGGGAGTGCAGGCAGGGCAGCCAAAGCCATACCAGCATGAGACACAACCTGTGGTGGAAAAAGCCCTGTTCACTACCCCTGGGTTTGCATTAAGCCATAATGCATGGAGGAGATGCTGAGGCTAAGGGTTTTTTCCCCAGGGGCTGTTTGTTGGGACAATCCCCTGGGAAAGGGATGCACAGCAGGGATGGACATCACCAGACTGCTCTGCTTGATGCTGCCTCCCTGCTGTGGCAGCCCTGGTCCAACTTCAATGTTAATTGTATCTTTCTCTCTGATGCCCACTTAACTATGCTGGGTAGGCTGCCCAAGGATCTAGCACATGAGAAAGGTGAGATCTTTGCTTTAAAAGGCTGTTGCCCAGTGATTTTCACAGCCCTTTGAACAGTTTTGCTGCTTCTTTTCTTTTTAATTGGTTCCCCTTGGAAAACTCGTGCTGGAATCTGTGTCCTTTCATCACTTTGTGCTGTCGTTGATGCCAGCAGCGTGCTCAGAACTGTTCGGGCCATGCGAGGAGCTGGGGTCACTTCAAATATCTTGCCCATAAACTAGGTCAGCATTTGACAAAGGGATTTTAGCTGGCAGTGGGTCTGGTGCTGGCATCCTGTTGCAGTGCCAAGAGGGGTGGCTATGGGGAAGCTTGGTTTGTCCCATTGAAGAGCACCATGGAAAGGTTTTTCTTGGTCTGGACATATCCTTCACTTCCAAAGGAAGTGGTGTGGGTCATGGGATGCCCACAGCTGTTTCTCTGGACCAAAGTCTGACTTGAAATGCCCATGCAGGTCTGCCACATGGATACATCCCCTTCCCCTTGTTGCTGCCTCTTTGCTTGGCATGTGCTCCTAGGGCTCCTCCTCTTAACCTCTAAGCCTTTGCACTTGTAGTCCTTCCTATTTTGGGTATTGGATGGGTTCCCTGGGTTCAGTGTCATTTTACATCAGTAGCACAGCTGTAAGGGCTTAGAAGTGAAGGCTGGTGGTTGAGTTTTGGAAGAAAAGCAATAAAACAGTGGGGGTCAGGGGCAGCACAGTGGAGGGGAATGGGCAGCACTGCCCATGCAGCCAAGGGAAGGTGCTGGTCCCTGTGGGCATCACCTGGCCACGCAGCCAGTGGGTACCTGCACCATGCAGCACCACAGCAGGCAGCTTTGAGGAGGGGGGAAGAGCAGCCCAAAGAAGGACAGCAAACAAACCAAAACCCTTTGCACAGTTAACTGCCTCCACTTCCTCCTTTGCTCTCCTGGTTGTGCTTCTCTGCCCAGCCCCATTTTGAGTTAAACACAAAGGGGATGAGGAGACCTGTTGCTTTTCTAGCTGCTGGGCCTATGAACCCTCCTCCTTAGTCCAGGCAGGAGGGAAGTGATGGGTGTCCCAGCAGTAGATCTGTAGCTGGCTGGGGATGGAGCCTGGAGCCAGAACATCTCCATCCTTCTCCGTCTCCCCCGGGTAGACTGCCTGCCTCCATTTTGCCTGCTGCTCTAGACATGCCTTTAACTAGTCTTTAAAGATAATAAAAGGACTTACAAAGCTTAATATGAGTCAAAGTGTTTTCAAGAAATGTCAGCTGCCACATGTCTCTATTTAAATAGGAAAGGCACTTTTTGGTGGGTTTGGGGTTTTTTCTTCCATCTGCTAAGCACAAAACCCCACTGCTGTGTTAATTCATGAAAAGTGGCAGTGAGAAGTAAAAAGGGAAAAATGACCAGGTCAGCTCCACTGCCAAGGATGAGGGAAGCACTGAAAGGTTACACAGAAAACGTGGTGTTTGAAGAGATCTGCTGCCTGATTTAATGCCTTCCTTCGCTCTGTAGTTCCTACGCTATTGTACTGCACACAGAGCAGATAGGAACAGAGGCACGGCCTCTGCATTCCAACTGTGCGGATTTGTGCCTTGCATAGGCAAAGGAATATGCAAAAAATGATTATTATGGGGGGAGAAACATTTTGCTTTAGCAGCCTTTATCTCCCATCCCTTTGCAACACATCTTCCTGTGTCCAGGCCTGACCGGCCCTCCTGAGGAGCCTATAGCCCTAGGTCTGGGGAGCCCAGACTGCAGTGCTCTCTCCAGCACCGGCCATGGGGGTTTCTTTGCATGCAGGAAAGGGCCTTGCATCTCCAAGCAGGGAGACTGGATGTTCCTCCGAGCAAGAAACCCCATCTCTGTGGCAGGAGAGGAGCCACGTTCCTGCACACACGCCGTGCTGGAGCCCGCAGCCCTGCGGCTGTTTGCAGTGTGAATCCATTAGCTGAGTTACTGCCATCATTTCCTAATGGGATGGGGAACGCTCAGGAAATGATAGAACTGTATAATTAAAGCAAGTCTATCTGAGGATCTTCCATTACGGCATGGTAATTTCTGGATCTTGACATGCTCCTTTCCCTTTTTTAGAAGTCGGAGAGAAGGGAGATGTGAGCATGGTGCTTTTCTCTTGAAGCCTTAGGTAGCGCACCTTTATGGGCATAAACCCCTGCATATTTATGATCCAGGGCAGTTAACCTTCCAAATGAGATTACACAGATGATTATATGCCTTGCCTTTACCTGGCTGGCAGGAAGGGGAGCTGCTAGGGAAGAGGCATGTATTCCAGCAGTGGAGCATGTTGTGTGTAGGAATTCAGCAGCATCTTTCTGAATAAATGGAGAGCAATCCTTTGGGACTCGCTGGTTTTTATTGCAACAGCTATTAAAGCTCTATGAGAGCAGCAGGGTTCAGGGCAGGAGGTTTTGTCTATTTGCAGAGGGTAGTTAACCTGGTTATTTAGAGTCCAGCTGTAGATGCTCCTTCCTATTCTTGAACTGCACAGAGTAAAAACCAGAGCACTTTGCAAATTCTCCTTCCATGCTCCACTTCCAGGATTTGCTGTTCTCTGGCCATTGCTCAGGGACCTGCTCATGAAACCTGCTGTAGGTCTGCCAGCACCTGGGGTGATCAAATGCTGTGAAAGCCAGCAAACTGGAGAAGCAGATACGCAATATTTCCACTTAAGCAGGCAGGAGCCAACGTTTTAAGGACAAAGCCAGGCAGCCCAGGGTTTTGCTCAAGAAAAGGCCAGGCTATGAGATGCCAGGAGACTAACAATAGCTGATGTGCACAGGACCGAGATGTCTCCTTTAGGGTTCACCTGGGCATATTCAGGCGATTGATGCCTCACACCTTCAACGCAGAGTTCCTCTTCACTGGGCCTTGATTTCTACAGTGCAGTCTCTCACTCTCAGCAAGGCGTGCTCAGGTTGTGCACTGACTTTGTCCATGCAGGCAACTTAGAATAAAGCAGGGATCACAAAGCACTGAAGAATGCATCTGCCTTAGAAATAACACCACCTTTGCCTGGTCTTTAAAATTACCCTGATCTCCAAATTCCTGCTTTCAGTCTCATCCTCACCAGGACTATCAGCCTTCCTTAGATGCTTTTCTGACTTCCAGTACTATTACTGGGACAAGGTAAGCAGTTATCCAATGTAAACATATTTTAGGACAAGGAGGGATCTGAGCTGCAGAATTCGGACTAATAAGAAAGCAGGACGTCTCCAGAGTTGCACTGAACTTTGCTCAAGGCTCCCAGGGTTGTAATGGGACAAGAGGAATGGTAGATTTGCATGCCCCTTCTTTTCTTTCCATCCAGTCTTTCATCTTTTTGATGCAAGTAAGTGACCTGTGACAGCGAGGTTGCTGCAGCTCAGCTTGCTGAGATCTGTGCAAGTGCTCTGTGCATCTCGCTGTCAGCTGGCACAGTCCTTTATTATCCCATAATTCTTCCACTGACATCCCAGATCCTTCTGTTTCTTTAAGAACTTTGGCTCTCCTTACTAATGCAATGGCACTGCTCCAGCATCAGCATCACTTGGTGGTACCAGATTCATGTGAAAGATGAAAGTTGTAGCATTCTTTTTGAGGAGATACTTGGCACACTGGCAATTTGGGATGAGCTTCACCCTCTGTGCCCTGTCTTAAGTCAGGCTTTTAGAAAGGTTGAAACACAAGTGGAAACACAGACTCTATGTCAAGAGAGACATAAAGAGCAGCAGTGGACAAGGCACGTAAAACTGAATCTGTGGTCTTCTCGGTGGCTGCGATGGCAGATAGGAGATTTCCTCATACAGCCTTCACTGTCAGCTCTGGTACTGGTACATCAGATAGTGACACCTGGGATTTGCTGGGCAGAGGCTGCAACGTGCCAGGTTTTACAGCAGAGACAATCCAAACTCCAAGAATTGGTGTAAGTCCAACAAATGAGCTCCTTTGTGACTAAAGAGCCACTGGGACATGGATCTCTGGAGATAATTGTAAAGTGAGATCTTGAAACTAAGACATCTGGTGCCCAGCCAGCTCAGGCTTTCCCTGCAGAGCTTGAAGCAAAGGTTTGGTGGTGGTAGATGACTTGTGAAAAGGAACCTTCTCCACTCTGCAGGTGCCTGTGGCTGATTCCTCTGCTGCTGGTTTCTTAGAGATGTGCTGTGGTCTCTCTGAGAAATAAGTCTGGATTTCTGTACCTGTCCATGGGTACTTTGAAAATGCAAGTCCTTATGGTGCTTGAGCAAAATCCTCTCCTTCCCATACAGCTTACATTGGGCTTTTGCTAAGGAACTGGTGAGTGAAATCAAGGTTGCAGCCTGCCCCCTCCATCAGGAGTATCCACTGTGTGGGCTTCGTTACTGTCCCATAGAAAGGAGCTTAGGGAGAGTGGTCAAGAGCTAATGTGCTGGTTGGTTTACAAATCCTCATGGAAAGGTGTCGTGGGAAGCGTAGCTCTGCTCTGCAGTTGCTCAAAGGACATGAGAGAGGTAGAAATGAACAAATCAGCTCTGAAAATTATACCCTTGCCTTGCCACTTAGGAAAGCGTTATCTGCTCTGGTCCAGGTCTGCATGATGATAAATGGGTACTAATGGAAAAGTGTAAGTGGATCTGCCTGTCCTCGGTACCTGTTACCCATTCCTTGCCCTTTGGGTTATGGGTGGAATCTTTGTGTTCTTCATCACTTGTAGAATAAAACCAGAGTCATATGTGGGCAAGTGTGAGTCCCTCTGAAGAGCCCTTTGGGCAAAGGCCACCTCTGCTCCCCAGGCTGCTCCTGGCACTGGTGTGAGGCTGCATTTTGGATGCAGCTCACCTGCCTGCAATAGAACTTCGTAATAAGTAGAAGCTTATCACCAGTAGTGCAGAAACAGTGTCTTTGGCATTTGCTCTCACCGTGGTGTATTTGTCTTGTCAGCCTTGTTTGAGGTTTGCTCCCCTTTCTTAGCATGACTGCAGCAATTAGGCCTTCTTTATGATTATTTCCTTTTAGAAATCATTCTGTGTCATTGGTTTATCTATTCCTGGTGAAATCCTCATCATCCAAACAAACCTGGTGTGTGGGGAAGGGAGTGAGCTCTCAGCTGTGAGCAGCAGGAGGGCTGGAGTGGAAAACTGCCTGAATTCTGGTACAGTTTGGATCCAGCTCTGCTCCTCGTGCTGGGGGGATGAGCCAAACAGTCCCTCTGGTCTTCAGGGCAGGTTGTTCCTCATTGAAGAAACAACAGAGCAGTTTCCTTTGTCTTTTCTCCTTCCCTAAACGTGCAACCCCACTCTTTTAACAATTAGTCTTGAAGATATTCATTTTCTTCCTATTATTGCTTACCTTAGTAATCTCATTCCATTGTATGGCGCTTCTTATAGCAGGCATTAATATATTTCTCAAAGGTAATCTTGAAATACCCAGGCTGGTTTTGGGAAGGGGACGATACCGTTGGTCTTCTATAAACCATTTGTTTAGAGGGAGTCTTGGAGGAAGAGCTCTACATATTTGTTATGAAAGTGCAATAGCATTTTAATGAGAAAAACACTGTGTTAAATATATATCGTCTTTATTTCTGAGCAAATCTGTATTGTTCAGTCTTTGGGTGAAAGCCAAGCACTCGTAATAGTTACCTGACATGATGTGGCCCCGTGACAGAAAGTCTAATGAAGACTTTCTTGATAGGAATGTAATTGTTAAGAAGAAAAAAATGATTAAAAAATTGGTTCCAGTGCCCTGCGATCCAAGAGTTCATTTGTTTCCTCATTCATGCACTAAACAAGCCCCTAATTAATCTTGAACCTCGGAGAAAGGAGACTAGATTGGCATCTTCTGAATATGAACGTACTTCTCATTTTGGAAAGTTTGAAGAGGCTCTTAAGCATTCTCTTTTAATGGTATTTTTGCAAGGCTTTGGAGTGCCTTCATTAGCCTGCCAAAGCCGCTAATTGCATTACCATATTTTTAAACTTCGGAGGTTCAGGCTTTTTCAAAAAGAGAAAAAGAAATTAGATTAATTTGCTGGTTGAAAGCGACTCAAGTGCTCAGCAGCTGTCACAGGGCTCCACTGGAACCGAGTGGCGTGTGCTGGGGGCTGCGATGCCCCCACCGCCCGCCCCAACGGGGTTAAAGCAGCGCGAGCTCTGCTTTGGCCATGGTGATGCTGACCTCAACCCGCCTAAAGCTGATTCCTGCCAAGCTCAGCGCCTGAGCCAGGCGGCAGCAAACAAACACCTGAGCCAAGGCAGCCGTGGCCCTGTGCTGGATCTGCTGCTTTGACCATGCGGGTTAGAAAAGCAGAACCAGCAGATCGCTCCCAGCATCACTTGAGCTGATTGCATTTTGAGCAGCTCTTTGCCATCAGTGATCTCTAGCCAGGCTCTGTGGGGTGCAGAGGGGTTTGGCTGGTTTTGCCACGCTTGCGGAAACAGTCAGTGTCCAGCAGGAAATACCCCTTTTGTAATCCCAGGTCTGTTGGAAGAAAAGTGGCCGTGCTGATTAACTCCGGCTCCTCGGTTTCTCTGTGCTGTGAAGTGTGAAAGGGATCAAGTCAAAGCCTCAGATGGAAAGTGCCAGCCGAGTTCAAAGTGTGGCTGTGTTAGTCCAGCTGTTCTTATTACAGTAAATAGGGATCTGAACTTTAATGAGGCCACTTCCTTGAATCTTGCTTGTGTGCGGCCCCAGGTGGCTTATCTAAGGTAATATGAATAATACGAACAAGATAAGATAAGGCTGTTAGCCCCAAACAATATTATCAGCCTATGATTTTAGCTGCCTACCCACTCCATCCTGACAGAAAGGGATAAAAGAAAACCTAAAACTCCAGCCTTGGAGACTTACAAAAGCCATGTTAAAACCTGTATAAAAGCTCCGAGAAGAAATATTATCCTGGTAGGGGAAAGAGGTGGAGGAGAATCAAGGGCACCAAGAAGAAAATACAGCTCGAGTTGGGTGGGTTTTTTCTTCCTTTGCAAATGTGCTCTTGCTCATTTCATCGGAGCACCAGGATCTATTATCAGCTTTCAGGGAAGTGAAGACTTGCATTAGTTATGTTTATGCCAATAGAAATAAATCTTTGCAGTCATCAGAACAGGTTTGTTCATCCTCCTGGTCCTGTCCAGGGAATTTCACTGGCCACATGCCTGTTGTGCTGGTGGAGCAGATACAGTTTGAGATATACTTTGGCCTTATTGATTTGAAGGCTTCTTCATTACTCCTCCAGCACCGCAGATCAATAGCTGTGCCTGGAGCAGCATAATAGATTTTTAGAAAAATCAATTAAGCAGAATATATTTACCAGAGCCTCGCACAAAATTCTGCTGCATTTTGATATGTGCCGTGTGAGCTTCACCGCATGTACCTGCCAACCCCTGCGCCTTGCTAAGGGATGGATGGGAGTCTTTGCTGGGGACTCTGTGTACTGTGGTATTCACACTTAGCCTCCCAAGGAGGAGGAATGACTCAAGATCAGAAACAGGAACCACGCAGCTTTTCTTCTCTGAACCCCATATTCATCACTGCAGCCTCACTAAAAAGTAAAATCATGTTTGTGGTCTTAGCTTGATCCCCAGTGGACAATAACTCAGTTAAAATATACCAAAATCTGCCATGCTTCTTCCTTGCTCCGTGTTTCTGAACGCAAGATGAGCTTCTTTTAAATTAGCTTCCAAAGGTTTCCTTGGAAGGTTCAAAGGGTTTCCTTGTGCATCCAGAGCCTGATCCTGCCCCCACTGAGGCTGGTGGCAAATGCCCCATTGATTTTGGTGGCCTGGGCGTGGGGTCAGGCTGCAATACAGCTGGAGGGCAGCCCCAGGGCTTGCTGCCATCCCTGCGCTGGGAAAGCCACCTGGAGCTGCTCCTATCCCGATGTCCTGTGGGACCATCTAGGTGATGACCTGGCCCTGGGGCTGGCAGTGCAGCTCTGGTGGCTGTGGATCTTCTGTGTCGGGCTTTTGTAGCAGTGCAGGTGGTTAACGGGGTATGTCAGAGAGAGGTGAATCCTTATAGCAAGGAAAACACTGATTCTTCAGATGCTTTTCCCTGGTGGAAAGACATAACCAGATCAATCCTGGTGATGCTCTGAATAGTGCTGCTCAGTGACACCTTTCTGCAGTTCCCCAGCTTGGGCCACTTCAGATCATCTTACAGGAAGCTAGCCCCAGATTCCCCCATCTTTAGCTTTTCCTCTCCCTCCTTCCCACCCTCTCCAGTTCAATACCAGCTGCCCTGGGCTGCCTCAGCCACCATTTCCTCCTAAGCCATGGTTGAATTATTTCTTTCAAGCATTTGCATGCCCCATGCCCCAGATGGGTATTTCCACAACCTACACTTTCAGGTCCCAGCACAGCAGCTGCAGCCACACTGGGTTTGTTTGGTCATTTTTGCTTTGCAAAGCACAAATATTTGTGGACAAGATGACCCAGTGCACTTAGACCTAATTCCGGAGGCTGCCAAGTTGTGAGGGTTCCTCATCGATCCGAAATGCCTGTGCATTGTGGACCCAACAGACCAAACCCTTACGGCAGAGGTGTAGATCCATCTCCTGATGCATCTTTAGTGCATCACCAAGCCAGGCTGCTTTGGCCCCATTCCCACAGACATGTTCTCAAGAGAATGATTCAGAGGAGACGGACTTCTCTGGATTGCTGTTAGGAGCAGCTAGCTGGCCATGGAGGAAGCTGAGAGGCTGATCTGATGTGGCTAGCTCCTTAGGTGTCTGCATCTGGGTCATTTGCGTGTGTTGGGGATGTAAGAACCACTTGCAGAAAGCCAGGACTTCCCTCTGCTCCGCCATTGTTACGCTTTAACATCTCAGGCAATCCAAAGAGTTGGTTTAAGCCTGGAAAGGGAGAAGGAATGAGGCAGGGCCGGCCATTGCTGAGCACACAGATTGGAGCCCAAGCAACCCATCATATCCTCCGCAGCTCAGGTTTAAAGGCAAGGGGGTGTGTGTGTGTTTTCTGTGCGGATGCAAAGAGGCAGGAGGTTCTGGAGGGCCAGCAGGTCTGTCTCCATCGGCAGGGGTGATCTCAGTGCCATGGGGAGGGCCTGGCTGTGGGCTGCCAGCTGCGGGTGGGCTGTGTCAGTGCTCACACGCACGCTCTATTCATTCATTTTTCATGCCTCGTTTTCAGGCCTGCCTGATTTATGAACTTCATTCTTCCTTCCCCTTGGCTTAAATTTATCTTCTGAAAACAAAGCCAGGGTTTACAGTAGACCCTCCTTTCCCTTGAGACAGAGGAGCCTGAGTTGGTTTAAGGCCACTGGTTTTAGCCAGGGCACAAGTGGTATCCTAGGGACACAGGAACCTCTCGGGTGAGCAACTGCCACCAAAAGGGTCGATCTCCCTACCCTTGTTCCTGCCTTTGCCCTGACACCCATCCAGACCCTGGAAAGAGATCTGCCCGGCTCCAACACTGGTCCCATTGTCCCACCAGTGACACCCTCGGCTGATCCCACCTCCCTGGCTCATCCAATGGGAACGATCTCAGGGGCTGCAGCTCTTAGTTGATGGCTGCAGCACTCCTTGATGTCCTGCAGTGACACAGCTCCTGGATTCACCCTGTCTGCCTGTGGGTTGGGAAGGCACACAAACTACTCACCTTTAGCTCTAGTGCCTTCCTCATGGGCAGCCAGGCAGCAGAGTCATGAGCTGAAGTGACCTGATTTAGAGGGAGAAAACAGCCTGTGGACCGGGGATGGAGCTCGCAGTGTGCTCTGGTGGGTGGCATGACTGAAGCTGAGCTGTCCCCCAGCAGTCAGCACGTGGCCTTCACACAGGGCAGCTTTGATGGCTCAAGGCTGGCTGGGCTTTGCCTTTTCCCTACTGCAGGCCTGAGGCGAGTCTCTGGTCACCATGACCCCACTGCAGGCCACAAAGGTGTCAACACTAGGAGACAGCATTCCATACAGCCACGGAATGGTTTGGGTTGGAAGGGACCTTACAGCTCCTTCAGTATTTCCCAGGGGAGCTCTGCCCTGGCACACGGTCCTGGCCTGGCTGCGCATCCTCAGCGCTGAGCTGATGCCATGGGCATCACCAGCGCTGTGCATGCTTACTGAGGGCGCTGAGAGGAGACTTTGTTACCAGGAAGCTCTTTCTCCCCCGTTATTTTCGAGCTCGTTTTCCGCCGGTTCTTAATTCGTGCCTGGCTCCTCAGCGCTGCAGCTCTGTCAAGTGCTCTCCTTGAAACGCTTGTTTTTGTTTGACTAACACGTTCTGGGGGAGGGGGCCGCGCCGTGCTTTGGAAGAGCCGGTCTGTTTGCTTTGGTGATAGCAGTGATATTTGGGAGAGACAGATGGAAGGCACTTTTTATTTGCTGCAGACACTTTATGATCCAAGCTGCTCATATTGTATAAGAGAGGCCAGATGCCTTGTTAATTCATAGACATGTTTACAGCATGGAGCTTCTAATAGGTGAATATGAATACTAAATAGTGATTAGTGCTTGTCTGACAGGCATCTCCCTCCTGACTGAAATTGGATCCAAGTTTGACCTTTCGTAAGGGAGGAAGGTATTCTGGAATATGATAAAGCTTCTTTATATATATATATGTATGTATGTATGTATCCTCTGCATGTAGAAAGACAAATCGTTTTCCTTCCCATTGGAGGATGTATTTACCCTAAAGACACGCAATCTTGCTGAGTGGGCTGTGCCTCCCTATCCCCGTGCTGCTGCAGGATCAGAAGGGAAACATCCGGCTGGGTATTGGGCAACTGTGTGTTAAGTGGCGAGAGTGAGCCTGATGGTGATTTATTCCCATAGGAAGGTTGGCATTTGGGCTTTCTGGAGAGGTAGAGAGGAGCACCATGTCCTTTCCCCTGCACCAAAGGGTTTTTCTGGGATGCTCCTGGTTGGACAAAAGCTGGTGTGACCCATGGTGTCTGCGCATCCTTGGCAGGGGGTGAGGGATGGTGCCCTGGGGTCCTGACACCAAGCTGAACACACAGGGTGGAAAGATTACAGATGGGAGAAGGGAAAGGTGATAGGGAGAGAAAAAAAGTCAGTGAAGAGACTTAATTGAGGAATAATCCCCAGCACTGCTGGCGGAAGGGGCCACCACTTAAAGAGGATGGAGCACAGTGCTGGGATGCTGTTCATCCTATCGAGGGGGCTTTGCATCACCTCCCTTTAGGACCCAGATCTATCATGTACATGAAAAACTCATCTAGGAGCAGCATCCAGGGTATGTTTAATTAACCTTGATGTAAGATTACACCTGGAAATGGGATGTGGGCAGCACCCTGGGAGGGGAGCGCTGCTCAGGCACATGGCCAGGCTGCTCCGGAGGTGGGAGCATGGTCTGTGGAAGTGAAAGCCAATGCAGAAGCAGGTCTCCAAAGCAGATTACTTTGGTTTTCTGTAAAAGACTCTTTAAGGATAAGCAAGCATGGACTTCACATCTGTCCTTAAGGAGTCATCCCTGTGTGGGGAATTGCAGGCTGCCTTTGGGAGATTTGAAAGGGATGGCTGGCTCTTAGCAAGGTCCCTGCATGCTGGGGCTGTGCCACTTCGCCTTGAGCATTGCTTTTGTGGTACCCCAGGAGCATCACCTCGATCACACCGCCTCTTCGACCAGCATCAGCCTTTTCCCAGTCTGCTTTGGTGGGGACAGCTTTATGATGCTCAAAGACCCAGTGGGGCTTTGGCAAGGAGTGAGGATGATGAGGGAAAGCCTCAAGGCTGTGCAATAACCCCAGTCCTTTTGGCCGTGTTAAGTGGCCATGGTGAGGGGCACTCCTGTGTCAGTGGGTGTGCACAGATGGCCCTGAACAGGCGAGCACAAATAGCAGAGCAGGCAGCCAGAGCATGGAGAGAGGGAAGAGGAGTCAGGCCCTATTCTCCAACCTTGCTCTCCATCCCCAGCCTGCATCCCTATGGGGGCAAGGCAGTGGCACTTATAATGTCTCTGCATGACTGGAGCATCCTTTCATACATGCAAAATCACCTGATGCCCAGCCAAGGCACTTTTAAGGCTACTTAGGGGCTATGGGATAACCTATGCAATTACCACCCAGGAATCATCCCATTAAGCTGAGTGGAGCTGTACCCAAGATAAGGGAGATGGAGCTCAGCCCTGCACCCAGCACTCACCATCCTCCAGCCCTTCCCGGTCCTCAGTCAAGGCTGCTCATCATTTTCCAAGGTTTCTCATGGTAGCAGCTGTGCAGGAGATCCAGGAGCCTGGCTCCTGCCTCACCACACTAACTCAGAGCCTGACCAACAGAGCTACTGGTTCCTTCAGGGATGCTGTTGCGATTGCGGTGGAGTGCAGCACTTGGTTTGACTCGCTCTTATCCCTTTCCTTTTCCCTTCATCCTTAAAATTAGTTGCTAAGTTTATTCCCCAATTACACCAGGACAGGAAAAATGTTTGGTTTGGGGGATATTTGTATTTTTTTCTTTGAAAGGCTTGCTCTGGCTGTGAATTTATTGGGTACTGCTGACTGCAGAGGAAACCTTGTGGTTTTTACTTTCCCTGCTTGCTGTTGAGATGTGAAGGTGCAGAGGATGTTTGAACCCCTGAGTGAGCTCAGCTCTCATGTAAGGCAAAGAGAGCACAACCGGTTGAGCAAAAGCAGCCCACGACTCTCGTTTCTGATCTCAGCCTCCCCTCTGCTTGGACTGGAAGCTGGAGCAGGAATGTGGTTTTGGCAAGCAACCTCAAAAAGTAAATTGCTTGCTCTGTGGACTGAAAAACACACTCTTTCTCCTCTAACCACTGCCTCTCTGCAGGGAAACGAGCTGATAAATGAACAAGACAAGAGACCTGGCCTCGAGAGCTTAGCAAAGCAAAAAGGTTGTGGCTTGAAGGGGGTGTTCCTGCAGGTTAACAGGGCTGGTGCTGCAGTGTGGGACCAGCCTCTGCCTCTGGAGAGGAGAAAAGGATTTGCTGCTTAAAACACTATTAAGGACTTGACGTTAGGTACCAGCTGAGTGCACTTTGGTGGCCATAGATCAAATTATGTGTATATATTACGTGCATGTGTTTGTATGCATATATATATATATATATATATAAAACATACATAAGCTTGTTGCAGGTTCTTTGGAGACAGAGTTTGTCTCCTTCCAGCTGGAAGGGTACAAACCCACAGCACNGACGTTAGGTACCAGCTGAGTGCACTTTGGTGGCCATAGATCAAATTATGTGTATATATTACGTGCATGTGTTTGTATGCATATATATATATATATAAAACATACATAAGCTTGTTGCAGGTTCTTTGGAGACAGAGTTTGTCTCCTTCCAGCTGGAAGGGTACAAACCCACAGCACCTTGCACTGACATTAGAGCCTTCCCCAAATGCTTTGTGTTTGCCTGTGCTGGCGCTGGGCTACTGCAGGCAGCACAGGCAGATGCCCAGAGTACTGCTGCCTGCTCCACTGCTGGAGGCTGCTTGTGATCCAGCCTGCATCCCTTTCCAAACTGGTGGTCTGGCAAGTTCTGGCACCAGGTTCTGGATGGGACAAGGGGGATGGCAGGTCTCCCAGAGATGCTATAGGAAGGCAGAGCTGGTTTGGGGGGCATGGGCTGGCTGTTGCTAGGGCTGTTTCTAACCTCCAACACCGTTTTGATGTGAGCTCTTTGCCGATCTGTTCTGCCTTGCAGTCGTGCCCTGCTCTCCCCTTGCATGTATTTAAAACCCTGTGGGTCAGCAGGCAGGGGAAATGGCCTCCTTTTTACTGGAGCACAAAATGACTCCTCCATTCTGTGTGTGCAGCACTGACTCAGGGGCCCTGGCTGCTGTGCTGGGCTCCGGCTCTGAACTTTGCCAAAGAAAATGATGGTGTTTGGAGCTGGGATCTTGGCTCGGATCCATCTTGAGTAATATTATTTCTCTTGTTTTTGAAACCATAATGCATTGCACTCGGTGGTGATGTCAGGTACTTGTGGATTATAATTACTGTGTAACCCAGCAGCCTGGAGAGAGATGTCTCAGGAGGGGCAGCCTGAGGGGAAGGAAAGTTAGTTCTTTATGAAATGCAGATGTTTTTAAATAGCTGTAATTAACTGGACTGGATGCAAAGCATTGCAGATATAAAAGCTAAATAGCCTTTTGTTTTTAAATGTTTGCTGTGTACTTCAAGTGGTCTTTCAATTCTGCAGCGCATCATTTCAGCCCTGTCCTCACTGCCCTCCGCATCGCCGTTTTGCTTTGGGTTCAAATCTTGTTGTGGTGCTTTTTGTTCCCCATCTAAAAGCTGAGGACCACTTAAACGTCGAGTGCAGGGCTGTGTCCCTCAGCTCCATCCCTCAGCACAGCACAGGCTGGAATCTGGCTTTGAGAGGATACAGAGAATGAGGCAAGATGGGCAGCATGGAAAAGAAACACTAAGCCCCCCAGCGCTCGCAGCTGAATAGGAGTGAGCTCTCCAACCCCAAGTTATGAATTTTGTCAATGAAATTAGCCAACAATGTTTGGGAAAGAATAAAAATAAAGCAGTGAGGGCTCGAAGAAAAACCAGCAGAGCCCCAGAGTGAATGGGGGCTTTGTTCGGGCTCGGAGCCCTTCAATAGGCAGCCTGAAGCCCTGTGAGTCACTGCGCTGCTGGCCAGGCGTGGGGCCCCCCTTAATGGCCAGTGGAAAATCTGCCTTGCTCTCCTCTGACAGGCCTAGCCAGCAACAGAATAAAGTTAATTTACTGTTAAAGTTAATTTATTGGGTAAGAGAAGGAAGCGAGAAGCATGTTATAACCAACCCACAGCAGAGAGGCTGACCTGAGGGAAGGTGTCAAGGCCAGGGCTGTCCCCATCCTGCTCATCGCTGGGCTCATGATACCTGTGGGTCTCATGGGGCGTCTGGGCAGCATCAGGCAAACCCTGGGGACCCCGTAACACCCTGCAGGGGAAAAAAACACCTTTATGTAGGAACCCCCTGATATGGAAGCGGCGTGATGCTGGTGTTGGGGATGTGCCCAGCCACATCCATGGCTGTGCCTTCCTAGGGCCAGGCATTAGAGGTATGGATATATGTTAAGGTAAGCTGGCTCCGCAGCCTGGCTCATGTTTTGGTAGCTGAAATGCAGGCAGGTAGAACACCTCTGGTTGCACCAAGGATGGCTTGCACATGGACAGGCTCTATGAAGCTGGCACATTCCCTGACTGTGATTTCCTCCCTGGCCACACACTCAAACCTGCATTGAATTGAGAAGCTCTGCCCATGCCCTGCCAGCTCACATTAGGTTATAGGGACTGTTTTGTGCAAAGTCACTTTTGTGCCTAACAGGGGCTTTTGCATGCGCAGACACCCCGTGAATGTTTTTGTGGGAGTAGCTGCTGTTTCCAAACAAAGGGCTCCTTTCTTCCCCTCAAACAGAGGTAGCTGGTGTGAGCTGAATATAACCTGCCTGCAGCCTTTGTTCTGCGGTACCTCACTTGGTGCTTGGCATCACACGAATACACAGCAGAAAAATGATGGTCCATCCCCTGCAGGGCTCGGTGGAGCTGCCTCGCTTTGTCCCATCATTATCTATAGCTCTTCCTGCAGTCAGGAATGCCCTGAAGGTGATGGCTGTGCAGGGTGAATGATTCCCTGCCTGGCACCAGCCCCGCACACCGGGAGCTGTGCCAGCACCTGCCTCCCATCCCAGGCACTGGGACACTGCTGTGGTCTCAGACAGGGACAGATTGTCTTCAGAGGCAGGGGGAATGGTGGCACCTCTGCATCCATCCGGCTGGCTGAAGGTGGCTGTGGTGGGGAGCACAGCAGTGGAGATGCTCAGCCCCTCGGAGGTGGTCCTGAGCCAGTCCTGTAAGCTCAGTGTGGATGTCCAGCTTCTGCAGAGGCTGTCCTGTGGTCCAGCAAGCAGATGCTGGGCTGTATCACCCTCCTTGCCATGTAAGCCCGTATCTAATGAGGCAGAGAGGCACCAGGATCGTTCCTGGATCACATGTCATTTGGGAGGAAGTTTGACTAATTTGTTACAAGGTATTAAAATCTGGGTTAAGCCCAGAAATGGCACAGCAGAGGTAGCAGGACTGAACCATCTCCCCTTCCCAGCTGCCAGAGGCCATGTTGTGACCAAAGCAATCCTCCTTTCTGCTCACATCACCTTTCCGGATTTATCATTTTAATGTTCTCTGGGCCACCAAGCCCCACAGCTGTAAATTAATTTTTAAAGTAATCCAGATTTTAAAACTTCCATCAGCTTTAATGAGCTTGGGGGAATCCTGTTGTATTAAAAAACATGCATGCAATTATTTTTCCATCTTGGGTTCCGCCGGTTCCCAGCACCGCTCGGCGATGACATCTTCCTCCCCTCTCCAAAGTGTTTCCTTGTGATACCGGGGCACTGTATCCTGACGGTGTGTGTTTTGCCACACGTGGGCAAGGCTAAAGAGGACTTCTCTAAGGACAAGGCAGTATCATTAGCAGGTCCCCGCGTGGCTTCCCAGTCACCTTTCCATTAATCCAGTTCTGCATCACAGAATTAGAAGCAGCTAATGAATAGCTCCAGTGCTGGGAGCCTGGAGGTACCGAATTAACTGGACGTCGCTTTGAACTGTGTGATTTCAGATGGGAAATCTTTGTGGAGAAACAAGATTGTGTTTGTTTTCACAGCCTTCTGCATCTGTTCTTAAATATTTGCTTGCAGTAGTTCTCAGTTTTCTTTTCCTTTTTTTGTTTTTTGGGTTCTGTTTTTTATATATATATATATATAATTAACAATTAGCCTAATAAGCCATCTTTTCATCGTTCCACATGTAGATCAACCACTTCAGAGAGTACAAGATAAACACTTTGCAATGCACGCATGTATCTTCTGGAAAAGATGAGTAACTTGCTTCCACTGAGACAACGTCCTCCTGACATCAGGGTTTTGCTCTAATCATTAGTGCCCGGGATTTCCCCCTCCTCCCCCTTTTTATTTCCCTTAAGACAACTTCTTACAGCATTCGTTAACCTGAATTTATAATACAATTAATTTTTATTTAGCCAGTGCATTCCAAACGATGGGTTTTATAAGTAGGAAATAAATAGCCTGGGAATGTGCAGCTTCCTTCTAGAACCTGAGCATTTAGAAAGTTCACCTCTGTTGAGATCGAAGTTGAGCAACTCAGAGAGATTTCAGTTGTCATATTAGGATGAGTCTAGAAGAGAAAGTCCTTTGCAGGCCATGGATGAGCTGAGCATCCAAAAAGAGCCACGTACCTAAGATCTGGTATGCTGTGTCACCTGCCCTTACTGTCTAGTGGAAATCAAGCCATGTTTAACAGCACTATCACAGAGACTGGAATATTCCTCATCCTGACAATGTCCTGAGCTGCAAAGGCAGAGCACCAGGCAGTGCTGCCATCCAGCTGGTACCTCCATGCTCACTGCTGCTGCCCAGGACTCAGGCAGCGGAGCAGTAGTGAGCAGGATGGAGATGTCTTGGAAGAAGGGACTCCTTCAGTCTGGGGCTAAGACCAATGGTGGGGCTGGAAGGGGCAGACTCATGGCCAATGCTGCCCGTGCCAGCTCTTGCTGGGGAACAGGAGGACACCATCCATGTGGGTGATGTCAGCCTGATTCTTCTGAGCTTTCAGGTAACATCAGCATAATTAGCTCCAGAACCCGTAGGGTAAATTAAGCCTTTCCTCTAAATCTGAGATAAGCCCCTATCTCCTGCCTGCTGGAAAGGCTCCAGCATCAATGTGCCCTTTTGCCATCCTCTGGGCAAGCAGTGGCGTGGCTGGGACAGGATCATACAGAGCAGCCTGGTGCTGCCTGGCTGGCTGTCAGCCCAGCCAACAGGTCACTCTGCGTCTTGCTGGAGACCCTCCTCTTGTCTTTTATTCCCCCTACATGCAAACCGTATGCTGTTAACACCTTCGGACTTCTCTGATGAGCACAGTGAATGTTCTTTTCCAAGATGAGTGGGGGACAGTGGGAAGGAGCCAGCAGCGCTAGTGCATGAGCTTGACTTACTGACAAATCAGGTTAAAACCAGCCAAGTTGTTTATGTTTACTCCTTGCCATCACAGCATTGCCACTCCTGGTACAGCACCTCCCCACTCCTAAAGCAGCACGTCACATTTTCACATTGATTTTCGGTGCTCAACTCGAGCCACCCAGACTCGATTCAAAGGCACCGAGCACAGGCAAATCCCTGGAACTGCTGCCAGAAATCAAGCACTGAGTGAGTGATGCCAAAGGGACCTAAAGCAACCGGTTGGGAGCACGGGGGCTGCCTCTTGCTCCTCACCCTGCTCCGAGCCCCTGAGGACATGTAGGGCAGCCCCTCCCTGGCTGGCCTGGGCATGGTCCGAGCTCTAATAAGATCAGTCCTGCAGTGTTTCCTGAGCAGCAGGAACAATGAGGCTCTGTCCCACTTGCTGCCGCAGCGAGAACAAGAACCAGACCGGGGAAAAAGGGGAGGGGAGGAGAAAGATCTGCATCTTTCAGCCAAGCTGTGCTCATGTTCACCTCCTGCTTTAGCAAAGCTCATCCGCTCAGTGCCTACGCCTGCAGACAGACAGTAAGTTATCAGTGCTGGTGAAGGACATGTTTATTTCCCAGTGCGAAGCCTCAAGCACCCCCCTCCAGGGACCCCTTCTCTTCTCTCCTGCCCGCACGGCCCCTTTCCAGAGCCGGTAACAAATTCCACGTCACCACTGAGGAATTTCCTTTCCCTTCCAGAGATAAGGACCATGCTGGGTGCAATGGGGCTGTTCCCATCGTGGTTGGCATCTCTTGCAGGGGGGATGTGCTGGGCTGCCCAGCCTCCTCCCATTAGCCAATGAGGCCAGTGGTCCAAGCGTGGAGGATAACTAATGGAGATCAGTAGATGACTGGACACCGAACTACCTTCAAATCCCATTTTGCTGTTTCATCTGCCCTAATGACAGCTGCAGGTCCTTGGGGAGTTGGATCTTTCTCCTACCTTTACAGCCAGGGCAAGTTCCCTGCAGGTTCGCTGGCCTCTGCCTCCCAGAACACTCTCCAAAATCACTCCTCACCTTCCTCTGGAGCCTGCCCTCAGCAGAGCCAAGAGGCTGCAGTGAAACAGCGATGATACTGGACCTGCCAATGGGCCTCGCAGCCTGTGGGTGCTCTTTGAAGAGGTTTTTAGGAGAGAAGCCCTTGGAAGGAAGTCCTTGGAGTGTGGCGGGAATCGTGCTCTCCGCCTGCTGCTTTTCTGCCTAAAGCTTTCCTCTGGAAGAAGCGATTACTTTGTGTGACTCAGTAGCTTTGATGGAGCAACGCTGATTTACACCAGTTGATGAGCTGCTCTGATTTTCTTATAGAAAAGCCTCTGTTAAGCTGTTACACTTAACCTGTACTAAACTGTGCATGAATGATTTATTGTGTACTTCTCATGCAAATGACGTTAATAGACTCTGTCATACACAGGAGAAGATGCTAGAGGATTACTAAAAGCTGCTGCACTTAAAAATGTTTCAGAAGAAAATAATGTCTTATATTGTATTACCTGAGAAAGACATCTGACTCTTCCCTTGAAGACACACATACATGAGAGGTTGTGTTGTGTTGCATTGTGCGTGAAGCACCTTGAGGCTCCAACAGCAGAGCTACAAGAAGCCTTTTAAAGGAACAGATCTCGATAACCAGAGCTGCATGACAAGGAAAGGGAGAACTGTCTTCCTCACATAGCTCCTTCAACCTGACTCATGATCCGGGAGTCTTTAATGACTTCAGGATCAGACTGCAGAGAAGAAACAAACCCAAAGCAGTCCTGTCTAATTAACTGAACACATTTACATGTGTAAAACTCTCCTGTAGTCCTGGTAATGACTAATGCATAATTATGCACAGACAAATCCCCACAGTAAACACAAATATTTTTGTTTGTGATTATTTGTCTCAGGAGAACACAGCAATTTGTCAGGGCTTTGCTGAGCTCCCCCTTTGCTGAGCTAAGTGCCATGTGGCCAGCAGGTCACTCACTGCCCATGGCCACCTTAGCCCTGCAGCAAGAAAGGAGCACAGCTTTTTGCTCACAAAACGTTTTTACATTGAGAAATGCAGGTTTGGATCACAACAAAGTATTTTGCCAGCTTATTCCAATTCTACGTGTACTCGTCATGCGCCGTTACCATTTGCCCACTAAGAAAAGCCATTTCCCAGTGGCTCCTTCCTCTGCCCATGTTCAGTCATCTGAACTGCACAGCTNGCCCATGGCCACCTTAGCCCTGCAGCAAGAAAGGAGCACAGCTTTTTGCTCACAAATCGTTTTTACATTGAGAAATGCAGGTTTGGATCACAACGAAGTATTTTGCCAGCTTATTCCAATTCTACGTGTACTTGTCATGCGCCGTTACCATTTGCCCACCAAGAAAAGCCATTTCCCAGTGGCTCCTTCCTCTGCCCATGTTCAGTCATCTGAACTGCACAGCTCAGCTGCAGGAGGCATCCCTGAGGATGCAGCATTCCCTAGCACATTGCAGAGGGGATGTCTGTAGAGAAAAGGGATATTCTCCAATTGCCACTTTGTCCCTTCACCATGAGAGGACCAGCATGGACATAGCAGGTTCCTGTAGGGAAATACTGCACTTTCTGAGTGCCTGCAGGAGAAAAGATGAAAAAACACACAGGAAAAAAACCCACAACAATCCTTGTGGCCAACTTGGAAATAATATTTCAGCTGGGCTGGAGAGTCTATTGGCATACTGATCCGTGCACCACGTGTGCCGGGGAGCCAAGGGAGTGCTGAACAGAGCAGAAAGCAAGAGAGCTTGCAGGGTATAAAACGTAGCTTTAAAGCCTTCCCACTGGCCTCAGTACATGCCAGATTCTTGTACTTTGACTTCAGCTTTTGTTGTCTGCTGGTTCGCCCCAGGGCGTTTCACAGCTCAGCCGCAGGGATGGACAAATCTCTTCATGGCACAAACCAACCGATGCCTGTTTGACACCAGCTCTGATGTGCCCTGGTTTCAGTGGGGCAGCCGCATCCAAATCCATAGTGCTTTCTTCTCACACAGTGCGCTATGGTGGTCTGGAAACATGGAGGAAGGAAAGCCTGAGGCAGCGTTCCCAAGTCAATGCCACAATACCATATGCAGCAGGTATGAGCAGCCATGGCCTGTGTGCCCGGTGTCCCAAGCTTGCTGAGCATGTGAGCTCTGATCCACCCCACTGGGGTCCCATCTCCTCCCTGCCCATGCCGTCACCCTGCCTGGGAGCAGCATGGGTGTTTCCCCCTGCGTTGATGCCTGTGTAGTGCAAAGAGCCTTCCTGAGGCACCAGGCTCTCAGTCTGCTCTCCGAGTCCTCTGTGCCATGCCATCACAGCCCATGGAGCCACACAACCCCTAGTGATAAATTCATCACTTAGGCAATGGCTTTTCTCCTAAAATTCTCTTCAGGGAACAATTCTCCTATGCCTGATACAGTGACTAATTGATAACTTTCTTTAAGGGGGCTGCACGGTAACTTTCTTTAAGGCAGTATATTATGATCAGTGGGTTTTCCAAGGAGCGTGCAGCTCTCTTAATTCTCACCTTCATTATTTTAATATCTCTGTAAAATGGATTTCTAATGGATCTCTATTGCCATAAAACTTTAGGGATGGTGGGTGGGTGTCAATAAATTCTTTGCAATCCAAGCGGCTTTGCCAGTCAGGTCAGGAGCAGAGTGACAGGCTCTGAGGAGAAGCCAGGGTCTGACTCCGGACTGCAGCCTCCAGCAGTGTGACCTTCCCTGATTTGACCCCATCCTGCTGTCTCTGAGCACCTTGCAAAACTTCATTAAGCACCATGACTCGTATCTGTCACAAGCAATTCTTTCTCTCCCAGCTCTTCGCCCCAGGGATAAGTCAGATCAGCTCTGCCAGGAATGCAGAAGCTGCCCTAGGTACAATCCAGCCTGAAGAGGTGATACCTGCTAAGCCTGTGCAGAATAACAGTCATCACATCAGAGCATTTTCACCCAAAGAGACCAAAGCAGGCAATAAATGTACATCATATTGGCATCAACCCCCTTCAAAATAGTCTCACCATCGTGCTGGAAGGCAGCAGCCACTCTTCCCTGCTTCATCAAAGAAAGAAGTGGATGTTACAGCCATCCAAAAATATGGGGAGATTTCAGAGAGGTCAAATTATTCCTGTGATTATTAACATTGGGAAAAACTCTTTTCTCACTGGATCCATTGCCTGGTCTCATGAAAACTGCTCAGGAATCTCATTTTCTGTCTCATCCAGGTTCTTGGGCTATAAAACCTCATCTTTACCTTGGACATTGGAGGACGATGGCCCAGCAACTAATCAGGAACGAGCTGCAGCCATCAGCATTTGCCATTCTGCCATCCTTTGCCCTGAAGTGCTCCCAGGAACGGAAGCTGTAGGAGCAGTGAGGGTGATGCCTACACTTCCTAGCATGTGTGGTACAAAGAAGTCCTCTACCAGAAGCATAGGAGACTGGAGTCAGATGTGCTGGCTTGTTTCTCTGCTAGCATTTGAGGTCAGAGGTGTGTTATAGAGTCCTGCTGCAAAACCCCACCATGGGCTTTGCCTTATGGAAACAGTGTTTGGCTGCCACTGGCATGATGGAGGCGATGCAGGAGTGGTGCCTGGCCTGAGGACTTGGGTTTCTTTTCTTTCTGAAGGATTTGCAGCTCCTCTACCCACTGTTTTGGTAGCTGGGGGCTGCAGTTGAAGACATTCTCCTTCCTATGACTTGTTTCATAATTTTCATCCCTTGGGTTTCTCATTCTGGGGTAGCTGTTTGAGCCATCCTTGTCCAAACAGGTCAGGCTGGTGTACAGAGCAAATGAGCCTTTGGGTGGGCTGCCTCCAACTCTGCTTTCCTTTTCCATGGGCACAAGAGACTTGCACATAGGTAGGAAAACCCAAAAGCACCTTGAGGTTTGGGCACCTCATGAAAACAGCTCCAGTCCTTTCTGTACATGCGTGAGGCTCTGTGTGAAGATCAAGATCAGTGACCTGAAGCAAACTCTGACAACACTTCTGAAAGGCCTTTTCAGCAGAGAAGCGCTGGCACCTTCCTCCCAGTGCACTGAAAGGTTGTGTCATCTTCTGATTTCCCTTTCTGCTGCAGGGTTCTTATTGCAGACCTGTGGTTTGGCATCCCCCCAGTGCCAGATGTGGCACTTCAGCGTTTCAGTGGGGCTTTGCACACTTGTTGGTGGGTTTTCTGCAACATCTGCAGCCATTCCCGGGTGATGAGCACCACTAGAACAGCCTGTGTCTTCCCTCTGCTTGTTCAGATCCCCTTGTACCAATAAATGATGACCACGAAGGTAAAACCCAGAGCAAGAGAAGCCAATCCTTGGGAATACTTTTATTCTCAGGAGCACAACAGGAAACTCACATCTCTGCACCTTTCTCCAGCCTATGGACTTGGCGTGCTGTGTTCACACGCTACAACGTCTAAAATATTGCTTCCTCTCCCCCAGAGGAAGCTATAGGGGTCAAGTCCTAAGCTCTGCCCCCTCTGCTCAGGTTGGTTATGTATTTATTATTAAACAGCTATTGACAATAAGCAGAACGCTTTATTGCAGCTGCTGTGAGCCGTGGCAAGTGGGTTAGAGAGTCATGCGCTTCTTGCTTGCTTTTTGGCCTCAGGACACTCTTGTTCTTGTTTATACAATAGCTCTGCTTGGAGAGCAAGAATAAAAAGTATGTTGTTTTCCCCCCTTACCAGATTGCTGTTTAGCATCATGCTACATCTCTCGTGGGAAATACAGGTTAGAGACTCACAGGTTGGGGAGGGGATTGAATCCAGATGTTATGTTTTCTGGGCAAGTGTTTGAAATATTTGGTTATTATACAAAAAAAGGGCAGCAGCTCTTCCAGCGCAGGGCTAATAGATGGGCTTTCAGCCTCCTGTGACCATGCTCACTGCAGTGGGTTTGCTGATGTTAAACGCCTGTGCCAGGGATCAGGAGGAACCCGAGGTACTGGGTTTTCAGGAATCCTTTCTACTTTGGGCCAGTGCCATGGAGAGGACATTTCATAACTGGACACAACCACTCCAGAGTGGTAGTCTCACATCAGGGCATTGTCCCACCAGCAGGCAAATAATGTTGTTGTTTTTGCATGAAAATGTGGGAAGAGAAATGTAAGTTATTAAAGTGAGGTTTTCCATTACAGGAATGACTTGTAAGTTCATTTAAGCATTCACCCTAAAGATGCAGTTTGTTGGTAGGGTGGCCAGGAGGGATGTTTGCATCCTTTCAGAGGGAATGGACTCCATGTAAGTGTCTTGCTCACCCATAATCCCCTTGGAAACCTAGGGAAAAGCCTGTTGTGTCCTGGATTCTGCCCTCCCAGTGCAGTCATATAAAAGCACCAGCTCGCACAAGGGAGGAAGGGATTTTGAGGAATAGCTTCACCTTGTGTGGGCTCTGGGAAATCTTGTTCAGCATCAGAGAGCAGATTCTTGAAGGCATGAGGCTGCATGTCCTTAAAGCATGGCTAGTGCTGGTGTCAAGCTTTGTGGTTAATCTTGTGTGTGCTTGTTATTGCTTGGTAAGAAGTGCTGGGTGAGTGTTTTGACTCATTTCTGTACTTGGTCGGATCATAGAAAAATAAGCAAGAGGTGTAAAGTCTGCAGTGGAATTTTGCCCCGGTGTGGTTTAGCCATCCCAACCCAGCTTAGCTCAGCTTTGTCACTCCCAGCAAAGAAAACACCGTATCAGCATGAGTACCTGGTCCTTCACACTCATCCCCATCCACCTAACATGTCCAGCACCCCATGAGCATTTTGCTCACAGCCCTGTCCACACGCACAGGCACATTGGGAAACTGGAGGTTTACAGGAATTCCTTCTCTGCAAGCAATGAACCGCTGGCATTGCATGTCCCTTTTCCTTCCCTTCACACGAGCTCACATCTGTTCTTACTCATGTGTGACCAAAGAAGACTACCTGAGTGCTGGGGGGAAGGAGAGAGTTCAAAGGCAGCAGCAGATGCCTGAAGCCGTGGCTCTCATGCCAGAGCAGCTCCGGAAAACACAGCTAGAGGAGAAGCCTGCTCCCCACCGGGGTCCTGTGAAGGGGCTGTTAGGGGATAGATGTGTGGTACATGGTACCAGCTGTCACCAGCCACCGCACAGCCTCAGCCCATGGCACTGTGGGTGCAAATGCATGAGGATCCCAGGAGCAGAGCCAATGGAGCAGGGAGCAAATCCCCAAAGCAAAATCCCTCAAGGAGACCAAAGATGGGGAAAAAAAAATAAAGTTTTCATTAGATAAAGGGTATTTAATGCTAAAAGTGCTCAGGTGAGAAAGGTTTCTTAGAACAGATTTTTAACCTTTACAGATAGTGTTTTAGAATGTGGGTATCAAACACAACGGGCTCCCTGTGTCTGGTTGGCTGAGGTTACATCAAGCTCTTTGCGGTCATTTTGCCAGGGCCAAGAAAACATATAGTTACACAAATCACTTTCAGTTTTATTCCATTTTGACATTTCAGGGTCTCCAATAACTTGGCATCACTGAGGAGCCAGCCATTCTTGGAAATATTTGTGTTTTCAAAGTGTGTTTTGAATTACAAATATTTGCATGTTCACAACACGTAATTTTGGGGCCACATCTGACCAGGAACATTCCTCTGTGCAAGTGCCAAGCAGGGTTTTTGGCCTAGGGCAGCCTCCTTTGGGTACATTCCAAGTATGAGGATGCTCCCGGTCCACGCACAAGCGCAAAGGGCACAAGCTTTATCGGTTCTGCTGCTTCCGTGGGGCTGTTGGCTTATCAGGAGAGCAAAATCTCTGTCGCAAGAGGCGGTGTGGCAAGCTCCTGCTGCTCTGGGGCGGTCCCTGTGGGATGGAGTCTATAGGTGCTGACCTACATTTAAGAACAAGCGCAGAGCTGTGCCAATGGCTTGCAGTGGCACCGGAGCTGCTCCTGGGATGCCACAAGGAGCACGAAGGTATCTTCACTCTGCTCCATGTCTGCCACCATCGCCGTGTATGACTTCACTCCTGGTGAGAGGTGCCAGACTGACATTCAAAACGTGGGAAACATCCTCCCCCCACTTCGTATTAATTTTCCCTTTCTTTGTGCTGATGAAGTACAATGGGGCATTTAAATCTGATTTGATAACATTCTGCGTCTACACAGACCACGGTCTGACCCGGAGCAGGCACTTCGTTCTGACTGCAGCGATCTCATCGTTCTTACCTGATGAGTTTCTGTCTTCCTCCCAGCATCCCGGCTGCAGTCTGGCACAATATGGGCTCCCTCCAGTGGTCAAGGGGCTCCTGGTGCCGCTTGCCCGGGAGCTGCCAGGATGGCTTTGGCTCACAAATCCCGACAGAGATCATATTGGGACTGTCCTTTCCCTAATCTCCCCCATCTCGGTCTGTGTGTGTCATCCTCCTTGTGGCAGTGAGCGCCCTGCTCTGTAACCCACATCAAGATCCAGGCTGTAGATTTCCTTGCATTTCCCAAAACGTTCACTGCAAGAGGGGGAGAGGAAGCGGGAGAGGAGAGAGAATCAGAGGGTATCTGCTGAGAGACCTGGACACAACGATTTTTAGCGAAAATGACTCGGTTTTTGCTTGCATTCCACTCTTGCCGTGGTGTTTTGAGAACACATCCTGAGTTTCTGCTCAAACCTGCAAATAGTTAATGTGGTTTTGGGGGGTGAACCAGGAGCCTCCCCCTGGAACGCGTTTCCCTGCTCCCCGGTGAACTGCTCCACAGATCCGAACCGCTCCCTGGTTCGGTTCCCCACGAGTTCATTTACAACATCTCATTTGCCAGTATTGTTTGTCAGCACTGGGGTAGGGACCAGGAGCCGGCTGTGGGATCCAGGAGTGTGTCCTGGAGGGCTGCGTGTACCTGTGCGTGCATGTCCAGCCTAAACCGAGTGTGCAGTGTGATGTGTACCTGTGCATGCATGTGCCTGTGCACGTGTGTATGTGCATATGGGTACCTTTGCTTGTGTAATGCGCACATATGTGCCTGTGCTTGTGTGTACATGTGCGTACGTGCCTGTGCCTCCATGGGTATGCACCTATGCATGTATGTGCACACGTGTGCCTGTACATGCATGTCTGTACGTGTGTTGCATGTGTGTCTGTGTGTCTGTGTATGCACATGTGGAATATGTGTTCATGCACAGCATATGTGAACACATGTGCATGAGTACCCAGGGACGCATGTACTCAGGCACACGCAGACTGTGTCCCCATACGTGCTCGGGTACACATAAACCCGGCAGGATGATGCCCTCGGACCGCGGGGCACCTTTGGGGTGCAGCGGGGGCCTGTTCCCCCTTCCCTGAGGGGTTTCTCAGCGCGGTGCAGGTCCGTGCTCCGCAGGGCCCGTTGGCACTGGGGGGGTCAGTGCCCCAACACCCGCTCCTCTGTCCCGTCCCCCGCCCCCCCCCCACCCCAACCCCGCACCCCGCGGGCGGGAAGGGGGGCGCCGCGCGCGGCGGCGGGAAGAGCGCGCGCCGCAGCGGCAAAGGGGAGGTGGGGGGGGGGGGGCGGGGCCGTGCGCGCGGCCTCGCCGCTGTTTGGCTGCGACCGCAGAGCTCATTTGCATGTGGCGGGGAGCTCCCCTGTCACGTGGCCCCGCGCGGGAGGGGGGAGGGAAGGAGGGAGGGGGGGTGAGGGGTGCAGACTTCCTGTTTGAGGTCAGCGCGCGGAGGGGAGGGGGGGAAGCGCGCGGCGGCGCCTGCCCGCGGTCTCGCGCTGCCTGGCGGGGCTCTTGTCAGTCAGCAACAAAATGGCCGCGGCGGCAGCAGCAGCAGCAGCTCTGCTCCTGAGGACGGCGGCGGCGGCGGCCCTGGCGGTGGCGGCAGCGGCGGCGGCAGCGCGGAGGAGCGGGGGACCGGCCCGGCAGCACTGAGCCCGGCACCGCCTGCCTGCGAGCGGACGAGGCGAGAGTGAGCGGGAGCGACGGCGACAGACGCAGCGGCCCCCCACCCCCCCACCACCACCTCAGCCTCCGCCAGCGAGCCCGGCTGCCTGCCTGCCTGCCTGCCTGACCGACCGGCTCTGCCCGCGGCGCTGCTGCAGCCCCTGGGGAGACGCTGCCGCCTCGGCCCCCCAGCTTCCCTCCGCTCCCCGCCTCCCCCTGGGGGCACCGGCGTCCCTGCCCCACGGCGAGGGGCTCTGCTGCTGCAGCCTCCTGCCGCCCGGATCGCTGCGGAGGAGACGGAGCGAGCCCGCGGGATCTCCCTCCTCCTGCCCGCGGCTCCCCTGTGCGAGCGAGGCAGACAAACTGCTGGGCTTCCCCGCTCCCCCCCGGCGCGTCCCCTCAACCCTCCCTCCCTGAAAGACTTTGCTGGATCCTCCTCCCCGGATCCCCTCCCCGCGCCCGCTCCTTCCTGCCAGAGCGGCTGCGGAATCCTCCTCCCGCCCAGGGGCTGGTGGGTCGCTTCGGGCTCCCCGCCATAGGAGCGCGGATCCTCCTCCCCAAGAGACTGCCGCGGGCTCTGCGCCCCAGGACCGACCCCGAGCCAGACCCGGCGGGACGCCCGTGCCCCGAGCCTATGTGAGACTCCGGATCCCCGTGGCTCCGTGCTGGGATTTTTTAATTTCTTTTTTTTTTTTTCCTCTTTTTTTTTTTTTTTTTTTTTTTCTTTTTTTTTTTTTTTTCTATTTTTAATCTTTTTTTGTTCTTTTTTTTT
>NDXB01004591.1:69395-163986 GCA_002631895.1 Agapornis roseicollis
CCCCCCCCCCCCCCGTGGTGGAAGAAAACCACCCCTGAGGCTATGAAGTGCTGAGTGTGGCCCATGGGGGTTTTGTGGGGGTGAATCCATTCTTTTCTTTTATCCTTCCCACCTCCAGGCCCTCTCCATTCTCGTTAATGGGGTCTCCCCATGTTTTCCTGTGATGACTTTCTGAAGGGATAGTTGCTAGTGCCTTTGTTATGATCTTGGTCAAGAGCTGTCTCCTAGAATGCCATATCTGTTTTTCTTAGATGTGCTGTTTTTGTTCCTGTTCCTTCCCCCCACACTTGTATGTGCTCTCTGCTTGAAGTTTCCAGTTTTCTTTCTCTCTTCCACTGTGTTGCAAGACTTCCTGATGAGAAGTGGAAGAGCTTTTTGTTTTGTTTGAGGGCTACAGAGCGCTCACAGTGGCTTGGATACCAGTCTGGGTGGTCAGTGTGTACACATATCGATTGTTAGTTCAAGCTGACTTCTGCCAAGTCTATTTTAAGCTCAGCCAGATATCTCTGTTGTGTCAGTCTGCTTCCCAGGCCTGCTCTGGACTCTCAGGTCTTCTAGTTCTTCAGAATTCCAAACCCTTTTCATGGCTGATAGTAACATCACGGGTTCTGACAATGGAGATGCTTGTTTATAAACAGTAGCTGGTTACTGGTAAACAAGAGAACACCAGCCACACAAACCATCTAGAAAAAGACAGCAGTTCAGTGACAGTGCAAACACAAATTCAGCTGTACAGATGCATGATATACTGACTGCCATTTCACTGGGTTGTCTTACAGGGTCATTAATAGAAGACCACAGAAGGTGGTCTTTGGCATTGCTTGTAATATTTTTGTTGAACTCTATGTATGTTCATTATAGCCTTGAAGATACTCCATATGAAATGGGAAGTTAAAAACTTCACTAGCACTGCAGGCATAGCCTAATGGCTTGTGTGTAAATCAAGTAAGACTTTACACAGTGTATTACCAAAGCCCATCTGGAGTAGGGTTCTTCACTGCCATTCTTTTCTACCTGTATGTCTCAATTTCCTCTTCTCTCAATGTTTTTAATCAATTGCACAAGCTTATTTAACACAGGAGAGTTACTTCCAATGGTGGTTGTCTGGTGTTTTCCCGCATTTTCAGCCTGGAAATGGGTGCTCCTTTTCAAGTTTGCCACTTACTCCCTGACTGTATAACAAAAGATGTTGCATCTGTGCAAATTTAATCATTCCTCTCTCTTCATAGTATTGTGGCATTAATGCTGTAAGCACACAGTATTGTACCACCTTCTTGTTTTGTGCTGCTGCAAAATACTGCCGTTAGTTAAATATAACCTATTGGTATAAGAGTGCTGATCACATGTGTTTATAACACAACTCTTCATTTTCCTGCTTATGAAACTACGGAGTTTCTCTTTGCATAGCATTAGCTGATGTATACTGTGGAGAGGTATATATTTATCTTTTTAAGCCTTTCAAAAATTAATATGGAAAATGCATCATGTAAGGAAGGAAAAAAGCCTGGTGGTAGCAATCTAAATGCTATTTAGTATTTTCTAGTATGAGCGTCATAAAACAGAGCTGTCTGATCCAGATGTGGAACTAAATTTGGTCTGTCACAGTAATAGAATTGCTGCTATTGAGGAGAAGAGGCTGTATCCATAGTAGTGGTTCAGGTGAAAGATGCTCTATAGGAATTAGTGGGCTTTGTGAATGTGTCATTTTGTACTGTTTCTGTTCTAGTGAAACTAACAAGGCCTTCACTTTGCAAAAGAGCAATCCAAGTTAAGGAAGTCTCAGAGGGCACCAGCAGTACCCGATGTGGTGATGTCAGTCTCTGTACTGTGACACCATGCTTATGCGTGATGTTTGAATAAAGCAATGGCTGTGTTACTGGATGGATGCTCACATACTGGCTTGCTTAAAAGAGGCCCTCAAAGTTTTTTCTTGCGTTTGTGAAGATGAAATGTTCTTCACAAATTTCTAGGTCAAATACTGCAGTGACCACAACTCTCCCTTCACCCACCCCCTCCTGCCCTGTGCTTTGGAAGCAAATAACCCACACTGATGGATATCGTCTGTTTTAGCTGGGTGATGCTGAAACCCTCTTGATAGTGCAGCTGCACTGAAATTGTGGCTCCATCCACCCCCCCAGCCCAGTCCCTCTGTCAGCATCAAGACAGGCAAGCGCTAGTCTTTCTGGAATTGTGTCTGCATCTACTGATCACATAACAGACTTGGAGACATTTTGGCTATATTTCTGAGAATATTTGCTCCCCTGGGTGTTTCATGGACTAACTGAAGGCATAAAATAGTTATTACTAAGCTCATAATTGACCATAAATTGATTTCCAAAGTGGTATTTACTGCAACTGATTTTCCTGTCTTGGAAGATCATTTATGGCTATTTCCATTCCCCAGCTCTCCCCCCACCCTGTCTCTCTTCTCCCCGTGAAGAGGCTGTTCATTTGCTAAGTTGAGAAGTAGATGATGGCCCATTCTGATGGGGGCTCTGTTCTAATTTATTATTGGCAGGAATTGGCATGCAGATGCTTTTACTATTGACAGTGAAGTGGAGGAAGGGAGAAACCTGATTAACTTGATGGAAATCAGGATTATATTTTCAGCAATGCAGAGTTCTTTTAGACTGGAAAAAAAGTTCTGGTTTGGACCTTGCTGTTTCCTTCATCTTGGGTGATAGAATCGCTCTTTCTGAACTTTGGGGATTCCATTGCAAGCCTAGTGATAGGTACAAAGTAATGTAATGGTTCTTACCTCACTTGAGCTACATTGCTATACTGATTTTCAAAACAGCATTGCAGCTGAAGATGCACTAAATGACTTCAGAAAGTATTAAGTTGAATGATGGTGGGCAGAGTTTTGGTTTTTGTAGTTAAGCACTAAGAAAATATCAAAAGTGTTTAAAACAATGGAGTAGAATTTCTTCATTTGTGTTTAAACTTTAACATATTCACAGTGCACAACTTTTAGTACAGTTTAATGGTATGTTTTGTCTTCCTTGACTTGGATCAAATCTGGCGTTAACCTCCTGCAGAGAATTCCAGGACCCCTGACATTTTATTGTGACTCTTGATTAGCTCACCAGGGTTCCTGCTAAGAATTCTGCTTTCATTCATTTGATAAATTGAATTCCCTATTCACAGGGGCTTTAAATAGAATGGTATTTGGAAAACTTGAAGACAACAACTTGAATGTTCAATGAGCTCACCAAGCAAATGTAAAAATGCAAGAGGAGGAAATTACAGTTTTGTGTATTCTGAAGTCTTTTAGAAGAATAAATGTTTTACAAGAAGAGAAGTCTCTATCTTCATATTACCCTTACATTTATCTCCCTTCTGGTTTCTACAACAAGGAGTTCTGTTGATACCTATTTTCCCTTTTCCATCTTATCTTGCCTTATGTCAGGAGCTGTGCATTCACCTCAGTTAAGTCTGTGCCTGGGAGCAAGGATATAATCAGGTGGTTTACACCCATAGTGTGGAACATCAGCTCTCCACTGCAGCCGGTGTGCAGTGTGGAGAGCATCTTGTTCTTTACAGCCAGCATACCCTAGCCTAGCTTACACATGCCTTGTGTAGCTGCCTTACACCATTTATGTTCTTTCACCGTGTACCCTCTTCCTGCCGCTGCTGCTAGCAGGGCTTGTTCTGTGGAGTGTGTTCTGAGCTCTACAGTATGAAGGAATGGTGTCATTATTTTTCTAATTCTAAATATTGAGTTCATCCTCCCTGTGAGAGCACTAGTCCTTTTACTCCCCAATCCAGGTCTCTCTCCATGAGCCTCCTGGAGTTGAGGGTTGCAGCAGTGTCCTGCACCTCCCCCGGTGCATTTGGAGTGACGCTCAGGGATCTCTGCAAGGAGATGGCAGAGGCCCCCTCCCTGCATGAGATACCTTAGAGTAAGGGAAGTGCAGATGCATTTTTCTACTGTGCCTGTGGCAGGAGCTCTACCTAAACAAGAATTATTTCCTCCACACCTCACCTTCAAGGGCCTTTTTAATCCCACTGGAGCCACTGCTGTAAACTACTGCCTTTTGTTGAGGATGCGTTGACACCACCCTTCTCCCCAAAATAAATATCATAAGCCTCAAATTCATAAGCATATTTGTCTTCAGCACACATGCTGTTGCCTACTTTTTTTGATCCTGTAGGTTGTGTCTTCTACCTTGATATATGTGACAGTACCAGCCTGGCTTTCAGTTCTTGCAGTGAGTTGAATGTGCTTTCACCCGCTGGTAGCAAAGGGACTGGGCTCAGAAAAAGTTGAGTACTGGTATGTGACTGGTGGAAGGGTGGGAAAGACGGAGTAGGGTGTTGGAAATCCCTGTGGGCAAAATGGTACATGGTTTTAGTTATGCAAGCTTGGCTTTTTTGTGTGTTTTTGTTTGTTTGAACAAAGAAGCATGAAGGTTTAGTGGTGTTTGCCTGAAGGGTGTGAGGGTGACCTGCTGACCATCTCCTCCAGCCTCCTCTGGCCTGGGAAGTGCTCAGCTGTGTTGCATGGCCAAACATCTTGTGGAGCTGTAGCTCCTGTTCCTGTTTCCTGGCCGCCTCCTTTGCAGTGTCTCTGTGCAGTGCCCCAGGAAGCAGTGCTCCTCTGACATGCTCTTCAAGTCCAGCTGAACAGTTTGAGCCAGAAACTTGTCTGTAGGTTGCTTCTAGGTCAGTTCAGCAGAGATACGTGGTTGGATGGTTTCACTGGGTGCTGAGGCGCTGGCACAGAGTGCCCAGGGAAGCTGTGGGTGCCCCATCCTCAGCAGTGCTCAAGGCCAGGTTGGACGCAGGGGCTTGGAGCAACCTGCTCTAGTGGAAGGGGTCCCTGCCCGTGGCAGGGGGCTGACACTGAATGAGCTTTAAGGTCCCTTGCAGCCCAAACCAGTCTGATTCTATGTTTCTGCAGTTCATCAGCGTGGGGCTTTGCCTCTGTTCAGGCAGGGCTCTTGTCTTCTGAAGTATTTGCAGAAACCAGAATAGCAAACAAAGTATCTGAAGAGAGACCAGCATGCTGTGCTCTTGCTCAGCTGCTGGATTCTGAAGCTGTTTTCCTTTGTGTATTATGTCCCAGGAAGACTCGGGAAGAGCTCTGGACCAGATGCTGGATCAGCTGCTGGTAAATTTCATCAGGCCTGGGAGGGAGGCAGTGCTATGAAAGTAAACCCCGTTATCTGAACTGTTTATGATGTGTAGGTTAAATTTCCCAGAGAGGAGTAGGTCCATGTTTGCTGAGGGAGGAGAGATGCTGTTCATAGCATATTTCTTGCTGCTTCTAGCCTGCTTGAATGCTGGATATAATGCAAGCTGGGGGTTTTGGAGTGTTTCTTCTGCTTGGTCCTTGCATAGCGTGAGCGGTGCATGTGATGGGATACTTGAGGTCTGCAGAGGTGTTGTGAGCAGACTGAGGGAGCAAATTCTGATACAGTTCATGCCTGGAATGTTTACAAGGGTGAGGTTTTGTGGGCACAGTCTAGAACACTACACATTTCCCTACTAGCTACTTAATTTGTTGCAGAGTGGAGTTTGTATATACATTAATCAGACTGTGCCATGGAGAGCAGCACCTTCACAGGAGAGGTGTGATGTACCTGTGTGACAGCAGCTTCATTCCCTGTAGTGTACCATCTACACAAATGTGTTAATTTAGATTGGGAGTTTCATGTTTAAGGAAACCTTCTGATTGTCCTTGCTTGCAGTTCTTTGATATCACGGTGTGGTCTTGCAGTGCAAATACTGGTTTCCTTTTAAGTAGAACTACCTGTGTGATTTGCTTCAAGGTTGCAGTTCATGCTTCCTGTTGCAGGTGAGCATTTGGTGCCTGGGAGCAGACTGGGCCTCTTCTCAATTCGTAAAGTCACTTGTAATGGGGATCATATGGCTCCCAGGTCCTCTGCACATACAGTTTTGCTCTGCAAATCCACTCCTGTTGGTCTGCACTACTTACTAATGAAGGTCTCCTGAAACATTCCCATTTGCACATTAGTATGGTCTTGCTCTCTCATAATGATCCAGGAGAATCTCAACAAAAGGAAGTCTGTAGATGAAAAACAAAACCCCCAAACCCTCCACGATTCACTGGGCCGCAGGCAGTGCTCAGATGCAGTCTCACCAGACTTCTGATGTCTCACCACCTACAGCTGATCTGCGTCCTTAATTTATAGAGGCTTTTTCTGTGGGGCTTTTCCCTGCTTCTTGTGAGTGGTATTCAACGAGTAGGAGCTAAAACCAGGTCATCATGCTTTTAAAAAATGTCCTGAATGATAACAACTACGTGGTCTGCTTTATTTTTGTGCTAATCTAATTCACTTCAGTGGTTGTTTTACCTTGTGTGTACATGAAGTAAGGTTCACAACAAGTCAACACTGGACGAATTGAAAACTTCCAGTTAGAGCCTGGGTCCTGCAGAACAGCAGCAGCTGCCACTTTCCTTGAGGTCCTGCCAGTATTTTATTACTCTTCAACCAGTAATCCAACAGGATGTGTTAGAAACACCACGTAGTGCTGCTGGAGATGCAGCCTTGAGACAGGGTGTGTAACGCAGATGCTCTTCTTACTTCTGATCATGGGATTTCTGTTTTACAGATTGGAAGAGCAGGATTATTAATTCAGTCTCTTGGGCAACTTGAAATCACCCTGTAATTTCAGTGAGATGCTTTACTTGAATATGTTGCTTTTCACACCCTGTTCTCAACTAATGCTGTACTGTTCTTGGGTGTCTTTAAACAGCAGTTTCATTCTGCTCCTGCACAAATTACAGTGCTGAATGAAGTTGTCCATGCACGTCTTGCACCTCAGTCAAGCGTGCTGTGGTTTAAAGAAAGCCTGGAAGGGAGTACAGAGGGATCAAGTCTAATCCCTCGCAATTACAGGCTGAGGTGGAGAAGGGTCCACAGAGCATCATAAGCCTGAAGGTATCTACCAGTACTCTGTAACAAATCAAGTAAGTGCAAACACACAAAGAAGACTTGGAGCCAAAACTGCATTGTACAGTAAGAGGAAACGTGAGATTCCATGTGGGAGCTTACGTGGAATTTCTAAGAGACCTCAGAAATCAGACTGCTGGGCCTGCTAGGAGAACTGATTTCTCTTCAAGAGAAGTTGACCAGATACTGGGAGCATCAAAGCAGTAGGCCCACAGCTGTTAGCAGTGGGGGATATTCTGATGTTTCAGAGGAAGGGAAGGAATCCCCTGTCAAGGCAAATGACTTGTCAATGAGTGACGAGTGCAGGATAGGGCACAATTTGACAGGAACTCCAACACAAGATAATAAATTATAGATTGAGATCAAACAAAACTACTTCCTAAACTCCATTTGATTGCCTGTAGGAACAGATTGTGCACCCAAACCTGCAAATTCCTGGGTTTAGTTTCAAGCTGATTGATCACACCTGTACATACAGCTTATCCATACACTTACCCTGTCCACAGTGGTGTGACTGAGGGCTTTCCCCCCATTAATTCCCTCAGAAGGGTATTATAGGATTTTACATTGTGAATGGGTAGAGGCCTCCTGTTTCCAGTCTGACGGTGTCTGTCAAGGAGTTGGTGTGGTCTTGTATCAGTGTTACTTAATAAAAAGCTTTCCTTTCTTAGGTTTTTCCTCTTCTGTCCTCCAAATGTGTATTTATGAAGATTTGGTGTGCCTTTAATGTCTGGGGTGGTTTGGTTTGGGTGGTTTTTAAATGCTACAGTGTGGAAGATTATCTTTTTATGCCTAATCCAAATCTTCTTTGTACAATATAAATTCAGTGCTGCTTAGCACAGCTAAAGTAGAAAGATTTTACTCCATTCTTCTCTTATCTCTGTCTTTAACACCTACTTGAATGAAGGGGTTGCAGTCTCTTCAGATTTAAGTTTTTGTCAAGGGCCCTGCCTTTTTGATCTCTGATCCTCCTTGTTGCTGTTTTCTGGTCTCTCTTCAGTTGCTGTTTCTCTGTTGCTGTAGTCCAGTCTGGGACTGTGTAACAGCAGCTGATGAGTCTCTGACTATATGTGACATTGTTGCTTTGCCTTTGGATTGAAAGCTGGTGAAACATCTCGTTTTTATCTCCCCAAAGTTGGTGTTTAGCCAGTTCTCTATACTGTATTCATACATATGATTATGAAGCCAGCAAAGTACTTAATAAGAGTGTTGGACATGTGGCATGCTGCAACAAAAATCCACTGGTTCTCTGCCTTGTTGGAAGGGGAGGTGCTGAGGTGACTTCTTTTGTGGGTATTTTACTGCAGTTTTGCTCAGCTTGTGTTCCCTACCTTCTTCATGGTAAAAAACCCAACAAAAAGCCCATGCTCTTATTAACAAAACTTGGTATTTTGCCTGAAAAAACAGTCAGTTGCTTCTGTTATTTCCCTTTAGTCCTTAGAAAAACTACTTGGAACTGTGGTATAGGGAAAAAAATCCAGGCTTTGTTTTCCCTATGGGTTTTGTGTGGAGATTCAGCTCTTACTGGTGTTTTTATCCCTTCCCCTTTTAAGTTACATGTGCAGTCTTAGCCACTTGCTAGTCTTTCGGAGTGCCATCCATCTTCTGCTGATTCTTTAAGGTAATCTGGGATGACTTAGACACAGTTGGTTTTATGGTAAATTATATCAGGCCAGCAGAGAAACATCAGATTTCTCCAGGCCCTTTTTAAGCTGTTCTTACTTTTGCTGGCTTGGTTTCCTATTGGAAGTGGTAGCAAAATATTTAGTTCCATCTACTGTTTTTCCTTGCCAGTTTGTGGAATTTTTCCTGAGAAGTTTGATCATTCCTTCTTTTCAAATTTGGGGAAAGAAGGACTTAGAAACACATCTTGAGATTCTTGTTTGCAATTGCATCCATCCCTTTTGGGTGAGGAAACCAGAGTGACGAATGTCAGAGATCCTGGAGCAGGTTGGTTGGTGGCTCCTTGCTGTCCTGCCAGTGTGGGGCGAAGCCTCCCTACACAGGGAAGAGCATTATGAAATCCCTCTGTGAAGCTGTCATCATCTGCAGGCTCAGCACCAGTTCAGATGGTTGCTGGCCATCTGTTCCCAGTTGACCTCTTTAGGGAAGGCTAAAGCAGAAAGAGCAATACTATCGCTTTACCCCTCACAGGGTCATCTGTCAATAGCCCTGCTTTCCTACCAAGTATCAAAGCTAATGCGTCCCGTTGCTCATTAATGAAGCACTAAAAGGTTGATTTATTGATACTTTTTATGTGCGCAATGCTAATACATTGCCAGCCTTCCTCGTTTTCATCCCCATGTATTTGTGCTGGGGTTTTTTCATATGCTTTCTTGCTTGAGCTAATTTTACATGCTTCTTCTCTCTTTTGAGGCGATTGGAGAGCTTGTGATTGCGGAGCAGCTTGACTCTTCTTGATTAATGACTGAGCCTCTATCAAGGGAAAAAAGCTGCACCTTTAAAGTCACACCAACTCCTTGCCTTCACCAGTATTTACTCTAGAAAGGCCATAGGGAGCTGGGCCAGATAAAGATGAAGCAGGAAGCAAAATTAGCGTGAGACAGGTGTGGAGTTTTAGTTTCCCTGTTCTAGTTGTCATGAAAACAGACTGCTGATGATCCAGTGACCTCTTCCTTTATGTAGGATTCCTGCTTTAGGTTAAGGTGTTGCATTGTCATTTAGATTCCTGGTGATTTTCACAACTGTCAGTTTTTTCCCAGCCTAAAGTAGGCTGGAAATTTAAGGTGCAAGAAAGTCATTCCATAATAAAACTATGGGACCTTTTATCTCATTGGGCTAAACCAGGCAAAGGCATCTGTAGGCGAAGGTCAGAATGCTGTTTTGAAGAGGTATTCCAGGCACTTTTCCTATGTAAATAAATACACCTTCAGGATCTTAAATCTATGCAAACAGAACTCATTAGGGTTAGATCTGGAGCTGTGTCATGTGGGGGGACAAGAGAAACAGGTCTCTCTCTAGTCCTTGCCCATTGCAGGAACTACTGAATACTAAAACACTGCATGGGTAATAAATAACCTTACATGGAATAACACAAATAGTGTTATTTGTGTCACAAATATTTGTGTCTACTTTAAGAAAATGATATTCCCAAAAGGTGTATTCCAAAATCCTGTTAGAATGTCATATGGGTGCTAATTCAGTATGCCAGCTGTGGCTTCAGACGTGAAAGCAATCCAGTGTCTTGTATCAGCTAGAAAACTGAAGGTCTCTCTTTCCCTTAATAGGTAAAATTGGCATAGATTTGTTAATCTGATAGTTTTTAAAGGGACTATTAACCTTTCTGCAACAGGCATTGCCAGGACACAGCCATAGTTGTGTCAGGCTGTCTGACCATGACCTGCATTTCATTTTGGCTTGCTTTGCTATTCAGAGAGAGCTCTGAAGCGTGGGTCCTTCAAAGCTAACCTTGGTTTAGGTTTGATTTAATAAGCTAATTGCAATCTATAAAAGGAACACTCGATGCTATAGTAGAGCTCTTTGCTCTCTGCTCATCCCCCGTGATTCTGATACATCAGATCTATATATACATGAAAAAAGCAAACTCCTACAAGTACATTCTAAGACACTTCTGGTTTAAATCATCTGAGCTTTGTATTCATAATTTTTTTTTAGCATATTTCCTGTAATAAAGATTAAATTGTCGCTCGGGAAGTAGGCCTGGGACACATGCCTTTGACAATGTAATCAAACTGTATGTAGCTGTGTTTTTATTGTTTTCCTTTTGTTTTGCTCTTGGATGACTAATTTCTGCCTAGAAGCTACAGCGAGAGTTGCCATCTGAGAGGCCACTTGGAGCTTGATTTCTATTTTAAGCGTATTTAAAGCACATGTGTTCAGAAGTGTCATTATGTAAATCAGGTTTGATAATGGAACTCCATTAAAAATTACAGTATCATTTTCTGAGGTAATCTGGGGTGAATTTAATCTCAGGAATGAAAGAAAACTCCTAAACAAACCCAAACAGGTTTTCTCTAGGAGTGGCACTTCTGCCTCTTATGTTGTAATTGATACGACAATAGAATGCATTGTATTTTTAATGGAGCAAAATGTTTGCTCTTGTTTGATTTGGAAAATCCTTTGGCATGGTGTATTACCTGTGTAAGGGAGGGAATAACATAGCATTGCATGGGAAACAGCAAAACAGAACTACCTTTAGAGGACAGAAAGGCTGGAAATAGAGCAGTTGATAGTGGAGTCCAGGATAAGGATGAGAGGTTGGCAGGGATGGAAGGTGATCGCCAGCACTGGACACCTTTAAGATTCAACTGGACAGGATGTTGGGCCATCTAGTCTGAACCATGCTTATATCGGGAAAGGCTGGACCAGATGATCCTTGAGGTCTCTTCAAACCTGGGATTCTGTGAGTCCATGAGAGGAACTTGGAGGTGTGTGTGTGTGAAATTTAATAAGGAAGTTGGGAATTAGCTACTTTAATAGCTTAAAACCCCTGCATATTAAGCAAAGCACTGATGATGGGGTTTTGTTTTAAATACTGCACTGACTATTGAATGGAATTTAAATGCCATTGTGGTGGTCTGGAATTGCTGCAATGTCACAGGTTAAGTACTAGGAATGGAAAACCAGAAAGTTCCTCGTTTCATTCACCTGCTTTAAAAACACAAAAAAGGCTGGAACTTCCCTTGGCAATCGCATGAGAGTTTGGGAGAATTCCCTTGAAGACGTGGGCTTTGTAGAGTCTGATGTGACTTGGGTAGGGAGCACTGGAAATGAAGGGACTGGATGTTGTTACTTTGTAGTGACTGAAATCCTGGGGACTTCTGTTCTCCTCCGGAGTGAACAGGACTAAAGGCAGATCTGTTATGGTTTCAACTCCATTTCTTGTGGTAAAGTCAGTCATCACTTTCTGCAAAGTCCTAGAACAAGTCATTTAAAAGTGCAACTTCAAGTGCCCTTTTCTGAAGTGCAGTGTTAAGTATGTGATGTGAATACCCACCTGCAACTCTTCAGAGCCAGTGTTTCTCAAACATTGATTTACAGCACAGTGTTTGAAAGGAGGCCCTTTGAAGTTGGCAACAGGTCTAGCAGTCATGCAGGTGATGAATTTGTGCTCATGACAGAAAGTGATATAGCATTTAAAATACAAATATCTAATGCCACTTTGCACCTCCTGACCTCCAGTTGTGTGCCAAGCACTTCCAGATGTGCCTGACCTCCAGCTGCTATTCCAGGCTCTGAGGCCTGCTGTATCTATCACTTCTGTAAATAGCTTGAGTGCTGTCAGGTGTCTAAAAGGAAACAAACCCCTGTGTTTAGACCTGGGTTGCTCAGTGCGATGTTTATTGCCTGGGGTAGCACAAGGGAAGGGAAGCTGCTTTCAGTTTAGTTTGGAGCGTGGTGCAGCATCTGTGCAAGCAATAAAGCATTTGCAGTGTCCAGACCCAGTATTTTCAGGCAAATCAAAAAGCTAAAAACCACCCTTCAACAGCCAAAACTTCAAAAAATGGGCTACAATGTTGTATTTTTTGTTTGTTTTTATAAACAGGGAAACTGTAATAATGTGCAGAAATGTTAAAGGGAAATAAAGGTGCAGTTAAAAGGGAAAATGTGACAGGGGAATGTTTGAAGACATGATGTGCAAAATCTGTTTCTCCTTTAGATAAAGAACTCCCAGCCCCTGCAGACCTGTTCTAAGTCTGTGGTTATATAACTACCAAGATGTTCTTTACCCACCCCCTAACCAAAAATAAAGGAGGACTGGGAGCTTCGGCAAGTAATAAGAAGTTAGGCTACAAGTGATCTCGAATAACTGGGAGACATCAAATCTAAGAATAGTAATGGTTGTGGTCTTAGCCCATCAGAAATGGAGCTTTCTCAGAAGATCTGTAAAGCTGATAAATGGTCAGGTCCCAAAGAGCTGTCAAGGAAGATGAAATGGTTGTAGAGAAGTCAAAGAATTACTTGCATTGGTATTTATTTAAAAGGGTGTTGGGGAGGGTCATTGTTACAACCATTTATTATGGTGATGGACGAAGAAAGAAGGATGGTGAGGTTTCCTGTAGATCTTCTTGATTTGGGATAACTTAGGTTAAATTTTAACCAAGATGCTACTGTAACAGTTGTGTTTTGCATTCTTGTAAATTCTTCAGATAGAATTAATAGGATGAGCATAAAATACGATTACTTGAATGGGCTTGAGTTTACAACTTCTTGAGAGCAAAACTAATGCAGATGAGAAACGAATGCAGGATGTGTTTTATCAGAGTAGGAAAAATAGTTGGGAAGTACTGAATTCACTCATGATCTTTAAGGTATATTGTGAATTGCAGCTGTTGAGAAGCAGCAGAACTTGGATTAACCACACCTGAGTTACTTCTTTGTTTTTCAGTTTGAAACTTTCTTTCCCTAGAATGTGCTAGTGGAAAGAGGTTCCAAGTGGATTCTTTCTGAATTTTCATTGCTTACTATTTTATTTGTCACTGGTTTTGATTTTGGAACAGCTTTTTTCAATGCTTTTATTACAGCAGCCTTCTTTAGACATGAGATGGAGAAAGTTAGCAATATAAGTATGAATTACTAAACTTCCCAGATAAACTTTTGTCTTACTGAAAAATCCTTCCCAACCTTTATTCTTACCAGGGAGAAAGAACAAGAAACACAAGAAGAGGAACATTTGATGGAAGAAAAGAAAAAGAAAAAGCAGGAAGAAAAGAAAAAGAAGGAAGGTGCTCAGAAAAAGGTTTGTTCATGTTACTGTTTTAAATGAAATATTCACTTTTATGTGTAACATAGAGACACTGACCCTGCAGCCTTGACTAATTCTGACACAGGTGGCCAGTCCTGTTGACTTTGAGTGAGACTGGGCTCAGAAAATCCCTGCAAGAGCAGCTGTGGCAGCTTCTTAGCACTCCCCAAGCTCTTACCGTCTCCTGATGTTCCTGCTCCCACCACTGTCTCACATGAACATTCCTCCTCCACGGCAATGCAAAGTCAGCTGGATTAGTCTCAGCTGATACTGAACTGGCTCAAGATTCGGAGGCCATTGCACATTTTCTGTGGTGTGCACTCTCCTGCCTCATTTTCTGGATTACACAGTTCTAATCTTAAGTATTTCTTAGGAATTGGACAGGATTTGATCATTGTCTTTTCCAGTATAAAAATTATTTGGGATCCACAAAGTGGGTAGATTCCAAACAGGAAAAGAAAAAAAAAAAAAGGATGAGTCTTCATAAAAATGTGCACTTAATCTGTGTAGGTGAATAGTTTGTATGGATTCAAAGGGAGAGTGCACAAGGTCATGAAGTTAATGCTTCTGAGGGTTAAGAAGTTCATGACTGAACTGTTTGGCTCAGGAAGGCTCTGAAGTGGCAGAAGGCTGGGTGGGTCGATGGGGCACTGCCAGACTGCTCACCAGGTTTTGTACTGTCTCTTTGGCATCAATTTTCCTTACATTCCTAATACCAGGAGTTAAACTTGCAGTTTTCAGTCCTTCATTGAAGCTGATGCCTCATTTATGCAAGCAGTTCCTGCAGAAAGTTAGTCCTGAAGCCCTATAATTGTTAGGTATCATTTTGAGTATACACAAGTAGTTGATTTGTTTTGTTCTTTTCTTCTTTCAGGCTGCTGAACAAAAAACCAAAGGTAAAGTCACATTTATTCTTTGTGAACCCTGTGATATTTCTGTAAGTTTGTTTGAAAACTGTGCTTATACTTTTTATTCTTTGTGTCATTTTAAGGGGGAGAGCATATCTTAAGATAGTTTTGTTGGAGGAGCTGGGTATATGTTGGGATTCTCAGCATAAGCTTTTTCTTTGCTTATCTTGCTGGGTATCATGTGGCACACTTTTGAGAGGAATATATGGATTAAATTCCTGTGGAACATAACACAATGTATGTCATCTCTCGTGTCATGTTGAGACAGATGCAGTTTTGATTTAGTTGCTATTAGTTACTTCTCTATTTCAAAATCAACTGATTGCCACCCAGAAGGGTAAATCTTTCCTCTGGCATTCAGGATTCAACTCAATTTAGTGAGTAAGCTCAATTCACTGAACCCAAGAAAAAGCTATTTCCACAAATGCCTTTTTTCCCTTCTGTGGATTTTCTCTTTGGTAAGTGAATTAAACAGGTTTGCAGCATGGCCCAGGAAGCAGCAGAAACACAAGACATTTTCCTCTCTGGGGCAATGAACTCTAAAGTGCCGTAAGAGAAATGTTAATGAAGCTAATGGCCTTAAAACAGGCAAGGAAAAGAGCTGAGGTGATGCCTCTCTTCTGGCTTACAGATACTTTATCTAGTCTGTCCTTTGATTCACATGGCAGCACACAAGACTCAGGGCTGTAGAGCAGTTGTGGATGAGTTATTTATTGCTGGATTATTAGGTGACAGGCAGGCAAGTAGAGCTTCCCAGATTCCCAAAGACTGGGAATTAGAGCAGAGCCAAGCGTAACATATGGGGTTGACAAAACAACTTAGTTTCAAACACTTTTTATGCATTCATAGAGCAGAAATTAAGTATTGCTTCAGTAATACTGAATTCAGAAAGATCAGGTTGTAACTGCGTGCTGAAGGAACTGTAACAAGTGATTTACTGGATCTCTGTCCTCTAAATTTTTCTTACGTAGAAAGTGTGAAATGAGAAAATTTGAGTCTGAATTTTGTCTCATCTGCCCTGCGAGATCTCATGTAGTTTGTAACAGTAAATTTTGCTTTCAGAAGAATCAGCCCTTCAAAACCTGAAGTTCATGAAGAAACTTGGAATTTAGATGCATTACAGCAATTTCTATCTAAATGGAATGTTTGGTTCCCCAGTATTACCTGTTTTGTTCTCTTTGTAGGCTTGTTTCTGTGTGAAAAGGTTTCAGTGTTCTATAAAGTTCATTTTCATGTGTTAATACAGTGGCTCTTCATTTCTGTTAACACTGAAAAGCACAGTGCCTTCTGCTCTCCCCTGTGGGATGTGATTATTTCTGGTTTTGTTGTGACAGCTTTGGTTTGCATTGCTTGAAAATGGCAAGTTAAAGTTTTTGAGAGTAGTGTGAGAGTAACTCCAGTTTTTTGGGTGCACTTGAGAGTTTGCTTTTTGAAAGCTTGAATGGTTTTGGTCCATTATCCTTGTATTTAAGTGTCCCATGCAGCTGCTATAGAATAGAATCGGGAAGAAGATAACAGGAAATAAAGGTAGTTATGTTAAAGATTAAACAGTTGTGGCTTTTACTGTTCATCTGTCAGAAGCAATAATTCACCTGTTTATAGTTAGACTTCATTGGAAAGAGTTGGCCTGGTCGTGTAGAGAAACCAAACCTCCCCTGTTCATGTGCAGTGATAATTTACAGTTGTGTGGATGAACCTTCTTCTCATTTCCTTTGATGGGCAGCTATTAGTTGCTCTGCAGGTTGGTCTGTGGGAATGTTTTATTTCCACTTTATTATACTGTTCTTTTCCATTTACCTTGAGGAGGGATGTACAGAAGCTTATGATAGGTAGTAGAAATGTCTTCAAATGTAGAAATACTCACCAAGAGGAAGAAATTGGCTGATTGTTTTTCATCGACTATTTGAAGGTGATTGTAAAGTTTACTGCAGTACTGCTCCAAGCATTCTATTTTTAGTTTCAAGGTTGAGTGACAAATGCTACTAGAACTAAAAGGCAACACGGGAATTATAATTGAATTTGGTTGATTTACTTCATATCCTGGCAATTCATTCTAAAGACAGGTCAACACAGTAAAACTGAATCTACTGACCCCAGCAGGTACTGCATGCCAAGGGACAGGATGTGCTAAAGCTTAAAACTGGGTTGGGGCTGAATATCCCTTTTACAAAATATCCCTATTGCGAGTTTTTGGTAGGTAGGATCTTTATAAATATGACTTAATCTAGCTGCTTGTGGTAACTTAGAAAAAGAAATGGCTTCTTTTTCTGTATGTGTCATTCACTTCTGCAGCTGGGTTGCTATAGCAATGGGAGATGCTTTGGGTCATACAGGAGAAAAATAAGTTATACAACTGGAGATGGGATATGGAAGGGTTTCAGCTGATGGGGGACAACATGTTTATATTGTTCCTTGTTTGCTCTTAGCAATGTTTTTGAAGGAGAAAGTGCTCTCTTGGAGTAGCTAGTAATGGACAAATGGTGGGACATGATGGTAAGAAAGCTTAGCCCTTCCAGTTGGCTTCTGTACTTGAAACCTGCTCTGTGATCAGGGTGGTTTTTATTTTTTAATGACTATTAGGATTTAAATGTAGCACAATGGGAAATGTGAATGTAGTCTCCTATCTAAGAACTTATATGCTTTGTGTGTGTAGTTACAATTGGTTGTAAGGTGGTAGGGGCTGTTGCATGTTCATTTTGCTGAGGCCTCAGGAAAGAGAAACTGGTAAGGAGGAAAGAGGTTTCCTGTGGGTGTGTGTATGTGGTGTGTTGTCAGTTAAATATTGCTCTGAGGCCTCAGCCTGAGTTGAATGTTTCCATTTGTGATGTGGAGCACAAAACCCTTCCAAAATAAACAGGCATTTGCACCAATAGAGGCAAGGTATGTGGCTACTGCTGGAGGTACTGGTCCAGGGGTAGGAAGTGCTCCCTTACACAGCTCTGGCCTCTATTTAAAACAGTTTAAATTACTCTTTCTGTTTAAACAGGGATCTGTCTCTTTAAGTCTTGTCTACATCACAGCTTCTTGAGCTGCCGATTTTTTTGTCTGCAACATTGTTTGCTAGGGTATTTTCCTTAGGCTGAATCTTTTATAAATACCCTGCTGGCAACAATTGTAGGGAATGTGTGAAAGGAAAGAGGATTGAAGAGCTGATAAGGAGCTGAAATGGTTCTCAATTACTTAAAAACAAATGAAAGTAGTTTTCCCGTTCAGCTGGAGAGGAGTGCTGCAGAATGAGATGAGGTAGGAAATGAACAGGGTTTTATTGCGCGCTGCGCATTGTACTTCCACGTTACTGTTCTTTTATGGTAATTCTTTTGAGAACAGGACAATTGAGCACAACCTATTAGTGTTTATTTTAAATGTGTAAACTCTTGCCAGTTGATAAGCACTTGATAAAGAAACTTTGTGTATAAAAGCTTTTGTAATGAAAACATTGAGCTGTAGCTATCAGCAAGAGTTTTGTGCTATATGTTAAATAGTCACTAGTATGGTAAATGGCTGTTATTAATAACTACAGTGGGCTTTAAAAGCTATGCTTGTGATAAATACGATGAGGTCAGATATTTTGCCGCCTACTTTTCCTCTAGCCATCCTGCTGCAAGTTTAGTTGGCCACAGTGGTGATCAGTTCCTGAGCTGCTTTACCCCCATCCCAGCTGAATTCTATGCACTTTGTGTAAAGTAAATCTCAGGTGCTGGTAGAAAACAGCTTAAATGATTTGTTACTCAAACAATCCACCATAGTAATTGGAAGGCAAAGTATGTGTCCAGTTCTCCAGCATTACCTACAATGAAGGCAAGTGTTAAATGCGTAAACATAGAAATAAAAAAGAGTTAAGTGCAGACCATTTTTAGTCTAAGATAGAAAAGATTTTGGTAAATATTTTATTAGAAATGTTAGTCTGGAAAAACTGTTCTCCCTTTAGTCTAAAGCAGAGATGGCCAGTCTGCCTTTTGAAATTCCTGATCATCGTAGGTCTGTCTTTAGTATGTTCACGGCATGTGACTTGGGAGAGATGTGGGTTTTCTAAGGGGAAAATGGGAACTTCAGCTCACAGTTTATGGGGTGAAGCAGGATGGCAGAAGCTGTAATAGCTGCAATAATCCTGGGATTCAGCAGCCTGCCCAGCGCTGGCCATCCTCCTTTAAAGTGGTACAGTGGATCCTGAGCGGAGCATCATTCCCTTCCATTTGTGGTCTGTTTCTGGAGCTTTCCCTTCCCCCAGGCTGTCTGTGCCGTGTGCCTTAGGGACTCCTCACCAAGTGATGATTTTAATACGCAACTTTCAGACTCCAGACTGAGAGATTATTCTACTAGGGTAGAGGCTTTAATGCATTTAATTTTGGGGGGCATCAAAGGACACAAAACATTCTACAGTATGTGGTTGGTAAACCGTTTGTGGTGTCACAAAGGTTGGTGTACTTTTTTGAGCTTCCTTTTGAAATGTGCATAGTGTTTTTAATCCTACAAGCAGTACTGTATATTTTCTCTGGAGGAACATGCTCAACTGTATTGCGAATGGGAGTTAAAATGAAAAAAGAGGGGATAAAAAGCTCTGAGATCTTGTCTCGTGCTCTGGCGTTTCTGTTTGGATGACAGAAGTAGTGGCATACCTTTCTTCAAAGCCAGGTATTTTCATTTCCAAATCAGCTGTGTAGATGGCTGCATAGTTTGAAATTGATTCCTCACTTCACTTGCCCAAATGGGCTATTAGAATGTTCTCTGCTTGTGCATATTTGGATGTGAATTGCTTTCCTATAGCCTGCGCTCAGTTCTGCTCATACAGAAATGCAGTTTTACGTGCATTCATGATGTGCTCTTTCTGCCTGTGGTGGATGTTACTGATGTTTAATGGTAGTTCCATAGAAAATGCCCCATGCCTGGCGATGTTCAAGGCCAGGTTGGACAGGACTTGGAGCAACCTGGTCTAGTGGAAGGTGTCCCTGCTCATAGCAAGGGATTAGAACTGGATGAGCCTTAAGGTCCCTTTCAAGCCAAACCAGGCTGGGATTCTATGAAATAAGGAAAACAAGAGAAATGCCTCCTCAGTATTTAAGTAGAATTATGACACATGTAACACAATTGGTCTTCTTAAAATATGCTTTGAGTTTTTCTGGTTTGTGTCCTGTTATTGTAGAAGCCAGCAGAGGTTTTGACTAAGATTAAGAGATGTATTTCAGACTACAAATCAGGTACAATTTACAACGGGCTTGCAACCTCTGACTCATTTGAGTATTTATAGTTTATGCTTGAATATCTGCTGCTGCCATCTTGTTAGTTAAGTGCTGTGTTTGTACTGAACTGTGGAATGTTGTAGTCACAAAATGTGCCATAAATCATCATTGCAGAAGGAGGGGGGGGCACTGTAATAACTGCTTCAGTTAGGTCCTAATATGCAGTCATTTGGTAATCCAATGATAACCTATTGTCATATGTTAAGGTTTTATAACACAAAAATGTTTTCTTTCTGATAACTCTTATCATGGTGTTGTTTTGCTGTTACAAGTATCTTTAAACAAACATGGATTTGCTCTTATAACAGAGATATCGCTTCTCTAACAGAGAGTAATTACAATTTTACAGTCTGCAAAGAATAGAGCGTGAAGATAATTCACAGAGTCCCTGCCATAGTACTGGGTGAAAAGGAGGGGAAAATACAGATGAGAGCATATTCAAGGAGACAGAGCAAGAAGAGTAAGTCTGGGAAGCTTGGAGTTAGCTAGTACAGGGCAAACGTTGGTTTCCTGCCTGCTGTTCAGGTGGGATGGCTGTGCCAAGCCATCTTGAGTTCTTGGTGACAGTAGTTCAGTGTTACTTAACACATTTTCTGCTCTCACAAATGTTAGCAACATTACAAGTAACTTAAAAGGTAGTTTAAATCAACTTTGCCATTATGAAGTGAAGGAGAAAATAGTAACAAGTGCGTGGATAATTTTTACTAAACCACAAGTTGTATTTGGCTTTGTGAGCATTTTCTGTGTTGGTCTTTCAGGTTTGCTTGTCACAGGTGTCCAACTAGAGGTTAATGGTGGCATTGAACATTGTTGACTTTTTGCAGGAGAGGGTGCTTGTCAAGGTTGGACACCCTGATCCCTACAGGCAAGGAGTGTCAGTTCTGAAGGTTTCAGCCTTCTGTAGCTCTTGTGAAGCTGTAGACTCTAGTTTTCCATAAGCGCTCTTTTCAGATAATGAGGCACCAAAACAATTAGTACATGACTTTGGCAAAACCTCATCAGGAGCAACACACACACGCACAAACCTCCAGCATTATTGGACAATAGAATTGAAACCATGAGAGAGAGGCTGCCTAGAGTGCTCCTCTCCTGAGCTGGATTTACAGTGCAGCTGCCCTCTGAAGAGGTGATGTGTCCTAGAGGTGCTGCTGCTTCTGAACGCTCAAGTAGGCACCTCCAGTTCCATTCAGTGGTTGCCTTGTAAGCTCTGCAGATTCCTCAGCTGGGAATAGGAGAGTAGGTAAGAGCTTAAGTCAGAGATCCTTGATATTATTAGTATTCCTCAGAGGTAGTTTATAATCTCCTTAGAGATAGTCTGTTGCAGTTTGCGATCATGTAATTTAGGCATGTGCTTGTAGTAGAAATACAGACAGAATATTGCTCTAGTCTTCTATGTTGTTTGCTTTTTCTCAGTTTCTTCAATTAGGAAATGATCTGGGCTTATCAGATTGAGGATGGCAACAGCTTGACCTGTATGTATTTAGGTTTAAATCTGGGTGAAAATGGAAGCTTTCAACCACAAATATTTTTCAACTGTCGTGATTGTTGTAAGGGTTGATACCCTGCTTAAAGGCAGTATGTCCTCATCAGATTTCTCTTTACATTGTCTGTTGTTGAATAAATTTCAAGCCTGGGACATTATCTCTACAAGAGTGCTTCATGAAGAGAGAATAAGAACAAATTAGATAACACCAGTTGGGCTTTTCTCATCTAGACCTAATTGTCAGGGTGCCCCTCGGTGGGTAATGCCTCCTAGATAAATCCCTGGCTTGCCTTCTGAAAAACAAAACAACTGCCAATACAGTTGTTGACAACTGTATATTATAGAATATAAATTTTAACACAGCTACGCAAATGATAATAGTGGTAGTTATGATCAAACTGCATGCTGTTTTATGGTTATTTATCTGCCCACAGTGGGTGCTTTCATACTCCACGATAGACTGCTTTTTCGTTAACGGGCATTGCCTAATGCAGTGTGTTTAAGCATGTAGGCTGTGACACAGTCAAACTGCTGCACTTGCTGGCATCCCAACAGGTCAGGCAATAGTTGTATATTCTGTTCTATCAGTTTGCTTATCAAATAACTATCTTCCAGTTATTAATAGAATGTTGTCTGGAACTTATCCCTCAAGCACATACACCTCAATAGTAGAGACCAGATGCATTTTTCCAGTTTAACATGCCAATGCCATGGTCTGCTTCTACTGATAGTAACAGAAGCACAACGCCCACCCTGCACCTCTGAGCTTTCTTATCCAGCCAGCAGAGTCCAGGATTTGTTTCCTTGGAAATGGCTGTATGGCACAGCTCACCTGTTTTACCAGGGTGGTTCTTTTCTTTCGGAGTTAAAGTCTGTCATTCGCTTTTACCCTTCTTTTAAAGAAACACGCACATGAAGACAGCTGCTTGTCTGCCTTGGGGACTCTCTGAGGTCATTCTTGCATGGAAAGCTGTCAGCTGCTATGAAGCCTTCTCCATGAAAACCTTATCAGCTTTGATTTACCTGCAGTGTCCTGACCACTTTCCATTATTAGATTATCATCTTGCTACCTGGAGGAGGCTTGTGTCATATATAGATATCCTATGTATAAGATGTGCAAACTGTAAGCTTCAGGAGAGCTTACCGTTACATCAGGAAATGGATCAGCTTGGTTTGATAATGACTGGATTGAGATCGATGCCAGTTTTCTGACATTACTTGGTCCCTTTCTTGGGAAGGATGAAAGCAACTTTGAACTGTAACACTGGTACACGCTGTTGGGGCAGTTGCTTTACAAATGTTGAAGGGGGTTATCTTGGGAAAACAAGGAAATGAAAATGTGTTCTGATTGTTTTACACTGTGTGTGAAGCCTTTGGCCTGGGGGACCTCATGTTCTCCTGCTGACTGTCTGCTGTTGACATTCCTCTACTCTGAGAACCTAGTCTGCCTCTTGACTTCCCCCTGTTTTGCTAGATTATTGTAATGCTTTTCCTGAGTTGTTGAAGGTGGTAGCCCATACTTTACAGATCCTACAGGACTACTTAAAATGTCTGTTTAACCAGCTCACACTTGGTGAATGCTCTGAAGCGTTTTGGTCGGGTTTGCATCATGCGTCTCATCAGTCAGGTTATTCCTGAGCCGGTTTAGGCAGCATAGTGTGCATTAGCATCCAAAGAGGTAGTTACTCATGAGGTTGATTGTAGGTCCAAGATCACCATGACAGGAGGTGCTTTTCTTTTTAAGCATCCTGCCCTAGCTTTGTGGCATGGCAGCAGTGGCTCATACTAAGCAGTCTTGTGGGACCTGCGTTTAATAGCACCACTAAATGCTTTGGACACTCCTCAGCTGCCTTGAGCATGTCAGCAACTATTATTACTGTTTGCCCAAAGGGAACAGTTGAACTTGAGCTCCTGATTGCCTCTTCCCATGTTAGCAGAAGTAGTTTTCTTGTGTCTTATCACAGTTTCCAGGATTCTCATAGTGTTTCTGATATAATTTTCAATGTGGCTGCTTCTGCTGTCTCTTTTTTTCAGCAGTCTTTATGGAGCCAGACTTTCAGCTTTGCAGGGCCAGACAGGCTCTCATGAACTTCTGGTTGGAAGAACCTGAGTTACCAAGCTCCAGAACTGTCGAGTCCTCAGCTCCATTAAAAACAGTGAAGCCTTAGAATTGAAGGACTACATGCATGACTTTAGATGAGCAAGAAGGGATTGTGTTCTCCATTTCCCTGTCAGACAGGCCGAACATGTGTTCTTGAGAGACATTTTGAGTACTGTTGGAAAGTTGGCTTCATAGTCAGCCTGAACAATCTTTCCTGTAACTTAAGCCCATTCTTTCTTGGCTGATTTGCTCAGTATGTGGAGAGCAGGTCTTTGCCCTCCTCTGCAAACATGAGCGTCAAGCAAGAAAGTGAAATCACATCAGAATTCCACCTGTAGGTGTACGACTTGTTTATGTTCTTCTAAAAATAGAAGAAGCAATAAAGAGAAGGTGAGCAGAGAGTAAATAGTTTTGCATATTGCTACAGGACTACTTGTTGAGAGTTTGGGAGGTCCAATAGCGATGCACTGATCAAGTGGAAAGTTCAGTTTGAAAATGTTTTCAAAAGCCCAAAATTGTAAATTTCTCCTGTCTTAGCTAAGGGATTCTCACCATCTCGTGATGGTTTGTAGTGCCCTGTCCATTCAGATACTTTTGTGCTGTACTGGGATAACCGACTCAATTCCATGAGCATGTGCAGTGTTTCTCCAGTTTGGTATTGGAATACTAAAGTACAGTTTTGACTGTGAAGACTGTGATTTGGTGCCTTATTATGGCTGTTAAGACTTTTAAGTTAGAATTAGTTTGGGTTTTTGTTTGGGTTTTTTTTTTCAATTTCTGGGTAGCAACTTTGATATAGAGAAACAATGAACAGTGAAATCCATACCCTCATTTCACTGGTACCCAGAATGTAGGTGGGATGTAAAGCTTACCTTGTTCTGCTCCATTGGGTTGTCGCTGCATTAATGTGCCCTTGCTTTCCACATTTGCTTTTATGGCTGTTTTCCAGTTGACACTCAGAAAATGTGTTAAGGCTTAGTTACCATATTCTTTTAATGGAAGAAGTGACTTTCCTGTAGCTGTTTAACAGAACATGAACTAAACCTTGAGCTTGGGCTCGCATTGTGGTCATCATTGTGGCCAGTGGCAGATATGACAGTACCATGTGCTCCCCCTGCTGTTAATAGCTGCCTTCTCACACATAAATAAAGTTTCCTTTTCAAAAGTAAAGTCATAATGTGGGTTGTAATTCTGAGAGATGGTTAATGTTAGATAGGGCCCCTTTTTGCCTCAAGTATCTTAGTGGGTCTTCAATGAGTAAAAGTCAGGGTCATCTGGACAGCATTAATACTATCAGTTGGCAATTACAATTTGCTCTTTATTTACACTGTGAGCTGAGGGCATTTAGATTTGCCTTCCAGCTGACTATTCTACTCAGATGTGCAAGAAACTACTTTAAATAACAAAGCAATACATTGTTAGGTAAATGTGGAAAGCCATTAAAGAGCTGTTATTTTTGCAGCCTGCCCAGACAGGCTTGGCATTTTCCTCTTTCTTTGCACTTGGACTTAGTGCAGAAAGTTTTCTTTTTCTCTGCAAAAAGCAGTAATGCAGCTCTTTGGAAACTGGACACAATCATTGAAGGTGTGGGAATTTGCCAAAAGCTAGAGTGTGTGTGTGTAAGAAAAACCTTAGGGTGTCACATACTCAACCAAGCTGTATTTCACAGGTGAACAGTTCTTACAATGCTGGTGTTCTGTCTTTTTGATAGGTAAAAGCACATCTATATGAAATAAACGTGTATAATGTATGTGGAGTAATTAAATATTCCTTCTGAGTAAAGGGAAGACGTGTCTAAAATAAACTGAGCAGAATTTTTGAATTAAAATGAAGTAATAATATTAAGTTATTATTAGTAATCTTTATTAAAACATCTTTAATTTCTTTTAACATTCATGTAATAGAATCTGATTTACTGGGAGTGGCATTTAATTAATTTAATTCAATTTAGAGACTTAACTCTATTACATATTAGTACAGAAAATTACCTCTGAACAGTCATTTCTCACTGGTGACATGCAATAAGTTAATTTAGCTGGGAGTTGGTTTGGGTGCATTGTGAGCCCTCAGTGAAAGTTGCTATGGTGACAGCCCCATCAACCAGAGCTGTCATCTCCAACAACAAATACCCCAGCTCCGCTTGGTGCGGTGACACCGCTGCTGCCAGGCTGTAAACACGCACAGATGGATCCTCTCTGCTCCCTGCTTGTTTCTCATCCTGGTCTTTTCAGTGAACTTGGTCATTTAAATCCTCAGTGATGCCAAGGCCGCATTGCACGGAGAAGGGAAAAGCCTCTTGAGGAATGCTTGGTCATTGACAGACCTGCTGCGGCTGTACCCTTCCCACAAAAGGGGTTTGCTCTCGGACTCTGTTCAACAAATTGTTTTTTTCTGGCTTCGTCTTGGCTGCAGCGAAACGATTGCAGAATCCCAGACAGATTTTAATTTGCTTTTATTGAGGACGTTTTCCTGAAGAATCTGCAGAGCAGCAGGCCTGCAAACGGCTGGAGCTGCTTCCTTCGTGTGTCTGAATAATTTAAAGCCTGTTTTTCATATGTGGCATTAATGCACAATGGCACTGGAGACATAAAAAATCTGTTCAGTTTAAACTGAATTAATGAAGAGTTTTTCTTTAGATGCTGTTGAATCTGAAATGAGTTTGCTTCAGATTCTGCTGCCGTGGACAGGGACACTTTCCACGAGATCAGGTTGCTCAAAGCCTCATCCAGCCTGGCCTTGAATTTAGTTCGGTTTAGCGGAGTAAAGACTCATTTTTATTTCAGGGCTTCAAGTTCAGTATCAGCCACTCATTTCCAAAGGCAGAAGAGTGACATTTCCATAGGGCTGCTTGGCTTTTCCAGTGCTGGGGACTGCATCCAAACCAGGATGGTTTTCTAGATATCAAATCTGTGAAGTTTTGTAGGTACAGTCTCAAGTGGTAACAATCAGTGTCCCTGTGGGTTTTGTATGTTTTTAAGAACTTAACTTGCTCAAAGCTTTGATTCTCCGAACAATCTCGTTAAAAACTAAATATAAATGAACACATCTTCAGGTAGCCCAGTAAGGATTCAGACTTTGACATACAAGGCCATAATATTTCAGGTTTAGCTTTCATTGAGTTGGCTGCATAGAGAGTTTCTCTGGGTGATGCTACCTGAGGCTTGAAGTAAATCCATGCTACTGGTCCACACTGAACTCACTGTTGGCGCTGCTTCAGTTATTCGCGCTGACTGATTTAAATTAATAGCTCAGGTATCTCTGCACTACCTTCAGGTCTGTAGTATAAACGTACTTCTAAATCTTCTGTTGAGATAGAATGTGAACTGGAAGGGTTATGCCAAGATAACAGAGACCTTTTACTGGTTGCCTGCAGAATTGTTACTATTTTAGTATTGCACATAAAATGCTCATTTGGTATCATAAATGTACATGACAGTAGAGTTAAAGGTTTGTGTTTACACAGGACTCTTGTCAAGTTGACATGTAGAAGTAATTCATGATAGAAATTATGGATTTATGAGGTCTGCCTTTACAGTACCCAGCCACTTTCATATTTAAAACTGGAAGGATTTACATTGTGATTCACTCTCTTCAATCCCCAATGGAAGAGCTGCCTTCAGCTTTTCTTAGTTCTCAGCAGCCGTACGATGTGAGCTGGGTCCTCTGGGCTCTGAACAGACTCTGCTGGTTCTAACAGTAGTTGTTTGACACAGTGTAGGCACAAATGACAGTTCCTGAGGCACAGGTTTGTTTGTAATAGAATCTTTTCCCCTCTGCTTACTTAAATACAACCCTCACAAGTTAATGTGTAAGATGGCTATCCACCAGATTGCTCTGCTTTTTGACTTGTTTTAAACGAGTCCCAAGGTTTGACCATGTGAACTGTAACCTGTAGATGTGGCACTGTTCAAGGCTCTTGTATACAGTAAACTGATGGATGCAAAGATAATTCTAGTTGTCAATTACTTGTCTAATTGTCATATACTAAATACTATGAATCTTAATATTTACCTGTTTGTGTGAATGGTTAAACAGTGATGGGAATTCTGCTGTAAAGAGTATCTGCCGTTCAGCCTGTGCTTGAATGTGGCCTAGGGAATGAAGCATAAAGAACCTTGCTGGTGTGATAACTTAGCACCTTTTGTAAATTTGCTTAAAATAAACCAAAAAAACCCCTTTTGAATGTGAAAACTGCGTATAAATCATTGTCTTATGAGAGTAAATGCACACAGCTTAAAATTAAAGGATTCAGTTCCTAGTTCTGCCCAGACTTCCTGTGTGGCTCTGTATGAAATTATTGAATCTGTTATTAGATGCTTGGATTTCCCACTAGTGCTCATGGTGATGGTAGTGTTAGCATTGTGTAATTGAACTCCAGGCTGTTTCCTCTCTCTCTGACTCTTACATTGTCTAGTTACTGATGGGAGCAAGGTTTGGGAAGGGTTTGGAGGGTGAGCACATGCCTGTGGCTTGTACCTGATCTGTAAAATGATATAATCCTTTCCTGTGCTACTGACTTGTTGAGACTGTGTTTGTGAGACTTGTATCCTGTTGGTGGGCTGCAAATTCATGTGAGTTCTCTGGTGAGTCTTTAAAAAAGCAGTTGGTTGAGTTTAGCCGTTTCTGAATGCTCAGGGAAGGAATACAAGATGCTGCTGTTTCTTAATATTATTAACACATAATATTCTTAATATTATTAACACAAGCAATTAAAAGCTTCCAATAGCTTCATTATTTTCTTTTTTTTGATAGGCAAGTTGCCTTCCTAATGTCAGTGTATTGTCCTCTGGAGGTGGGAACTGAGCTTGCAGGAGTCCGAATTCAAAGCCACGTGTGTGATAACATGTTAAATGAAACGCGCCCGTGCTGAAATGTCAGAGGCTTCAGGACAGATGTAGTCTAGAGGCCACATTCTAGCAGGAGGTGTTTACTCATTTATTTGTCATTGCTTTACAGCGGGTACAAATGTAGACAAGTCTGTATGTGGGGAAATGTACCTGATTAATACAGGGATTTGAGTTAGCTGAGTTCATAATCACAGCTTCACCTCACCTGTAAGTGGAGAACTATGGCTTGAAAAAAGACAGAGGAGTTAAGGTCAGCTGCTGAAGGAGTGCAGCTATTTAACTGTTTCATTACCCAGAATCTTGATTCATAACTTGGACTTTCAAAGTTTGAGGCCTGATGTGTATGGTCCAACTTCTGTTCATCAATTGGGCTGTGGTAACCCCATGTGTGTGCACTCAGAGCCTTCAATAAACATGAAAGAGTGTGACTTGCAGTGAAAAAGCATCATATTTGCTTTGGATTATCAATGTATTGTTGATGCCAACCTATCAACCTAATGAGGTGTACCATTTTTAATGGCACAGCTAATTAATTGTGAATTGAAAACTAGGATTCTAATCAGTGCTAACATGGAGGAAAGCAGTGAGGAAAGTATTAGAGCTGTAAAAAGTATAACTGTTCTTCGCAAGATTGCTGCATGTGAGATCTAACTGAATAATGTAGAATGGGGTTGAAAAACTTCTAAAACATATGTTGAATCACACAAACCAGGTTTTGTAGATTCCAAAAGTATTTGGCAGCCTCTGTGCTGACAGATCTGAAAGAAAAAAAGCAGATGCTATTCCAGAGAGGGAAACAAAACGTAGTATCTGAGCTCTGAAGTATGCAAGGATCCATGGTTTTGTTAAGAGCTTCTCCAGTTCTGAAAAGTGAAATCTGTGGATATAGGGTTTTATCAGTAGAGGCGGGCTGAGATTGTTTGCTGCACGTTAGACCAGCAGCTGGTTGGGCTGTGATGGGATACAAAGAGAATGCAGACCCACTTGTGGTGGAGGGATAAAGTGTCATTCTGTATTCATACAATTCCAAGTTCGTGTTAATCAAGAACAAAGTGGAGAGCCTGTGGACAAGTGGAGCTGTTGGAACACATTTTAAACATCTAAAAACCAGCAGAAGCTGGAGAGAGTGCTGTGGGTTTTTCCTTTGTCATAGCTGAAGGAAGTGGGAGAGCTGAGTAAGATGGATTTGGAGCTCCATTTTACGTGTAGGATTGTGCTAGAAAGGTTTTTGAGAGGTCGTCTGTTCCATCCTCTTGCCCTGAGACAAGATCACTAAACCTGTATCATGTTTGCAGATAATCCTTATCATCCTTATTGTTAGAAATGTAGATCTTAATCTCCCTGCCTGCTATTTAAACTCAGCAAGTCTTGTTTTACTGTGGGATGGAGCATAATTTCCTCCTCCTCCTTTGTATTCTTTCTTGCTTTGTCTACTCAGTGTCTTCTAGACTGAACTACTTCTTTGCCTTCTGCCTGCTGTGGTAGTCCATGTTTCCAGGTTCCACTTTCTTTTGTACTTTCTCCAGGTGGTCCAGCTCTTTCTTGAAGAGAGATGATCAGCTCTAGGTACAGGCACTGCCTTAGTGAAGGCTCTGAGATACCAGACTGAAGTTGAGGGATTACTTTGAGCCTCGTAGCTGGTTATTTATTCCATTACAACATTTGTCTTCTTACACTAGCCTGATCTTTTTGCTTCAGTTTGTGATCTGCTGAAACATCTTTTTCAGCAGAACTGCTGTGAGGTGAGGTGTTTGCTGTTCTACTTTTAATTCTTCCTGCCTAATAACATGACTTTCCTCATTGGATTGCAGCTGCTTTTTTCACACCACTTCTCTCATTTATCATGGCTGAGTTCTGATCCTATCACTCAGCAATCTGATCACCCCCATCTTCTCTCTCCCCAGCTTGGTGTCATTGGCAGATTTAATATGGATATTCTCTAGTCCATCATCCAGTTGTTAATGAAAGAACAACGTAGGCTTGGATCAGGTCCCTGTGGAATCTATTCTGAAGCACACTTCTGTTTTGACAGCAAACCACTGATTCTCCCAGAGAATGTTTCAACCAATTTACATTTAGCTCACATTTGCCCAATTTGCTTATGACAATACAAAGTAAAAAGTCATGTCAGAAACCATTACAAAGTTAAGATGTATAGAGAGAGCTTTGGCTGGTGAGATATGGGTGGAAAAGGTGAGGGAACAGGGAGAATTTGTTTGAACTGAAGCAGATGACTGTGCCTAAGCAGAGGACGGAACAAATGAGTGTCAGGGTAGGTGTTAGGGGATTTGTGGTGTTGAAGTCCTGAATGCTTCCCTATTTCAGACCTTCGCATAAAGCCAGCAGTTAAGAAGGTAACAACTGTAATTAAATGCATTAGGGAGAAAACCAGAAGATGATGAGATAAAGATGATAAGAGCTAACAAGGGACAGATTCGGGGAAAGCTTGGCTATCTCAAATGGTTCTGATAAAGTGGCTGTATTGAGACACCAAGTTATAGTGAAGGAAATACCCTTGGAAACCTCAAAAGTTCTTACAGCTCCATTTACAGAGAGAGGTTGGGCTGAGAGAGGGGCAGGTATCAAGAGTGGGGGCAATGGTGGCTTTATTAAGACACTCTTGAAACATGCACGGCCTGGCAGGAAGACCTTGGGATGCAGAGAGAAGAGGAAAAGGGGAAGAGAGTAAATGGTAGTGTGAAGTTAATGATTCTGTGTGCTGGTTACTGGGCCAGCTGGCAGTGGGGAGCTTTGGACAACCCACAGGACTGCCAACACCAGTGTCTCTTTAATAGCAGTTGGTTTGGTACTTCAAAAATGAGATATGCAGCCGAATAGAATACATTTTCCAGCTCACTTTAATATCTCGGTGGCTCCAGCAGATCCAGGAATAAAGATTAAAATAAAACCTTTAATTTTTAAAGAGGTACTATGGGCGTCTCACTGTTGGGAAGATGATTTGTGACCAGCTTGTCGCTGTGGGCCTTGTAAGTTCATATGATGTTCTCATAAAGCAGTGGTTTCCCACAGATGATTGTGAAGGCTTTCTGGATGACATTTTCAAAGGTTTCTCAGCATCAAAATTAGGACTTAAGTTTTGACTGAACTGCAATCCACTGAATAGATAACAAACGTCAGTGTTTAATGTCTATAAACATATATGTCAATTTATGGTGGGTAGTTACCTGCTACCCTCATGCTGTGATTGTATGGCTGAATATAGTTACAGAATACATGATGCTCATATCTTGGTGTGTAAACTGTGTTCAGGTGAGCAGATCAGACTGGGAGCTGCAGGGTTTGAATTCATCCTTACATAGGTACCTTCTCATGCAAACCCAAACCCGTTTATGTATGGTTGGAGAGCTCCATCAGCCAACAAACGCATTGGTTAAACATGACTTAAACACTGCTCCACAACAAGCAGAAAAGCCTTCACCTGGAAGTATGTTCTGAATAAAATACCTCTTTCTTGGAACAGACTCTTAAAACCTGCTCTTTCTTCTGCTGTTTAAAAGAGACTTTTCAGTCATGATTTGGGTTTAGGCTATTGCAGTTCTATATGGGTGGGTTCTGAGTTTTGATTCCTTTTTCTGGAGCTGTAAGCTTTGCCAAGTTTCATTCATTATACAGTGTGTAACTGCAGTAATGGTTTTAATCAGTTGCAGTTTCAGTAACATGTAAGCAGTAGCAATTATTAAGAATCAAAGCTAGGTTGGACAGAGCAACCTGGTCTAGTGGAAGGTATCCCTGCCTATGGCATGGGGTTGGAACTGGATGAGTTCCATTGGATTGGAACCCAAACCAATCTGTGATTCAATGAGAGCTGGTTTCTGGAGGTGTGAGGTTGAGACCCAGCTGCACAGCTGCACTGGGTATGTACCATTGCTCTTGCTAAAGCAGAGGAAACGAGCAGGGATGAGGGATTGGATGGTCTTACCTTTTCAAGGAACTTCCTAGGTAGGATTATCTCCTACTGGGAAATTACACAAAATTGGGTTGTTAGGATGGTTAAGATGTCCTAACAATTGATTTAAAGGTTTTCCATGAACTTTGCAGCCTCCTCTAAATTCAGTCTGACTTGGAATTTCCTGGTTACCAATTCAAGTTCTGTGTACAAGGACTAAATTGGTAGAAGTGAGAGAAGTCTGTAGAGACTGTTGGAAAAACAGGTTATTAGAAGTGGGATGTTGAAAGACTGACAAAGGAAGCAGGAAGTATTGCAAAAGTCAAGAGAAAGAAGTGGAAAGGAAATGTCTGGAAGAGGAAGCAGAAGATGCATTGTTTTCAGTTAGGAGCTCAAATGGCAAGGAGGGGAATAAAGTTAAACCAGGGAAAGACTTTATTCTGAGTATTGGATAAATGGTACATTCAGGAGCTGGTACAAAATTGAAGGTTTTCTTTAAATAGATGCTGTTAAAGTTCTAAGGCCATCATAACGCACACAGTTTCACTTTTAAGCCCCAGTGTGGGCTTTGATGTTAAACTGCAGCTGCTGGTGACATGTTTAAAGGCATTTTGGGTAATATGCAAAACTAATTTTGGGAGTCTCCTGGCTTTAGATTGTAACTTTTCTGCATTTTTTCCTTCAGGAGGAGTTTGTGTGCTTGGGGGAAGGGAAAGCGCAGACAGAAAATTACCCACTTTTGTATAGAAACCCTGGGAAGTAGGGGTTTATGCAATGGTTTACTGAAATACCTGTACTTTTGCCAGTAGATGTCACTGTGGATAAAAAATACCAGCGCTTAGTAGACAAAGGAGGTAATTTGCTAAATGAAAATTCATCCTTTGAAAGTAGATGGGGGGGGCAACATTTTTTTCCTAAAGGAGGACTTTCTTCACCCTATAAAAATGGATTTCTGACCAATCAGGAGGTCTGGGTTTGCCCCCTACAATCCTGTATTTTTGGGGTTATCTTCGCCCGACTTGGGTAAGTTCATGGCTTTCTGTCTGACTTCAGAGGCAGGGGGGGTCTGTGTATGAGCGTGCTCCTGATGGGCTTGATTTCGAAAGCATTTGGTGTTTGGAGGTTGCTTTAATAAGCACCAGTCTTCACTGCAGTGTGTATGTGCGGGGAATTGGACATGGAGGAAGTGGCTTCATTAAGGTTGATTTGGAGGGGGGAGCAAAGACGAGGAAAAAAATTGCCCATATGATTGGCTGGGAGAATAGCTCTGAATTATGGGATCCATCTGTTTCCTGTAATGAATTCATAAACCCATCAAACAATGACCTGAACGAATTGCTGAAGGAAAAAAATAATACACTGGCATGATATGTTTAACGCAGTGAGGCATTGGCATTGTATAATCAAAAATTCTTCTCACATCCAGCACTTTGTAATGGAGCTGCTGTGTTTAATAGAAGCTGTAAATAAATCCTGTCACAGTAGCAGCCAAGAATGCCTTTCTGGGTTTAACTGTTTCTCTTCTGGAATGTCTGGTCCTCGAAGGCTTTAGAAATGCAAGTTTCATAGAGGAGCGTGGGGGCTTCTGAAATACAGAGAAATGTTAATGAGGTGAATGAAAGGAAAAAGCTGCCATAAATCAGTATTATGTGGCTTAACCAGTTTCTTTCATTTATGCATGTTCTTTCCTTATGTCATAGAAATGTACTTAAAAGCTATTGTTGAAATTGAAATCTGTTAGACTGATCCTATTCATTATATTAATAAAATCCACCTACAATTGCTCGTAACACTTTTTTATGCAGTTGGGATTCCCGAGATTGTAATCATCAAAAAGCATTTGGAGTAATTATTGGATTTGTTTGGGTAAAATTGGATTAACAAGTTTAGATACCATTAAGTACTGATAATTATTACAAGCAAGCCCATTGTTTAGTGTATGTACAGCTCTCAGAATGCAGAATAAGCAGATACCCATCACAAACATCTTAAGAGCAAGCAATCTCAAGGCTTTTCTTTTACTCCCTTAATTGTAGTTTTGCGAGAGGCTTTCTACTTCAATGTTTGTGCTAGTTAATGGTGTGCTAGTTCTGAAAATCACTTTGTGTTCAATCCTTGCCCCCTCTTACATTTTAAACGATATTTTTAGCATTAAAGCAAATGTTGCCGTTAAGGCCACATTTTAATTCCTGGGTTTCACGCAGCTGCCAGCCTCCCGTTAGCCGTGACAGTGCATGACTTGAGGTGCAGGGCTGGGCTGGCTGCTCCGGCGGGACCGCAAGGGCTCTCTCCAGATTGGCAGCGTGGCCCTTGGGGCTGATTAAATGTCGAGAGCAGGGAGCAGCAGCGGCGGCGCCGGCAGCCCCTGCTGACCGTATGCAAAAGGTTCCTGTCTGCTCTGCTTTTTTTAGCGTGCAGTTGGCTAAACCATGACGTCTTCGTACACTGTATGTTCCGCAAGGCACAGCCGTCGGCTCAAAATGCATCCCTTGGAGGAAGGAGAAGGTCTGAGAGGTTATGAAGAGGCTCTTAGAGCGAATATCACATGGCAGTTAAGAATTAAGAATCTCATGTAGATGCTCGCAAGGCTGGATTTTTCTCACAGTGCACAGCGAAGGAAAATTGCTGTTTAAACATCGCTGAAGATGACTAATAAATAGGTGTGGAGGTTTTTCAGAGTCCAGTCCTGTTGTCTTTGTAACGTATATTCCCCTAACATTAATGCTCTGTTTAAAGGCTAATTTCTAGCCTGATACAAAGCTGGAATTTGGGAATCAAACCTCTTCCTATGATGTTCTCTTTGCTTTATGTCCTGTCAGTAGTGTAATTAAATGGTTATTTTCTAGCTACCATGATTTGTATACACAGTGCTTGTGTAAGAGCTTCACTGAACTAGAGATGTTGATGTACAAAATAAAACCCACGTTGCTGTGTTGCTTACAGAAAACCCAGTAATACTGACATGCAGAAATAGTATTCTAAAACCTAGTGGGTTTGGTATTTTGATTTGCTTTGTTCTTTTATCTGTCATTCAGATACATAGAAGGAAAGATTGGTTCTAACACTGAAATTGGGTTTCTCTGGCCACACCTTCGCAGTGAAGCAGCTTTGTTAATTTACACTAAGTAAAGGGTGTTGTGGACTCTGTGACTTGCATTGGTGATGGTTATATTCATATATATGCACACCTGTCTGGAAGTACCAGATGTGATAGATAGATACAGTACTGAGAATATAATACTTTTTAGACAGTAGCCTGCCTTGCTCTCTGAAACACAGAATCCCAGCCTGGTTTGGGTTGGAGAAAACCTTGAAGCTCATCCAGTTCCAACCCCCTACAGTGGGCAGGATGTTTCCAATTAATTAATATTCCTTAAGAAAATCCTGGAACCCGGCAAACATTGACTCTGCTGGCATTGTGCCGTTAGCGGGTTTAATTCTCTTCTACGCTTCTTTAATTCCATGGAAAAATCACTCCTTGGTTTAAGTTGGTTTAAATAATAAATATTAGGGAAAGCTGCAGTTTCTCCCTTTGCCGTATGTTTGTCCCTTCCAGGCCTTTCCCCAGCTGACCAGGACCTTGGAGTACTTTGGTGTTGGATGGCAAGAGCTGAGCTGGGTCCGGGAGAGGCATTTGGTGGCAATGGGGGAGCAGTCCCCATCCTCACCTGGCCATGGCTTCCTGCGCTACCCCTCTGCCTCCTCTGCCCTGGTGTTCCCTCTGCTCTGCTGGCACAAGGGCTGTGGGCTGGTCTGTTATCCCAGTCGGAGAAGCTTCCTGGCTGAAATGGTTAATTGTTTTTGTGGAGCAGACTGTGTCTGGAGTGTGCTTTCTCAATCTTGCAATCAAATTGCAAACAAACAGCTTCATCCTCTACAGAAGTACAATGCTTGTAAATGCTTCCATCTCTATAATAGTAGTAGCAACAGTAATACCCAAGATCTCTAATTTTCCCATTCATCAGTGTTTCAGTCATTCAGAGGCTCAGGTTCATAGATTACACTGTTGTGAAGGCCAGGTAGAATGGTAAAATCAACAGGACTTAAAAGAGACCCATTTAAACTAAGTAATAGTATGTATTGATGGGTGGCAGATGTATATTGAAAGCAAAATAGTTTTCACATACATATTGAATATGCAAATTTGAGATTCAAAATTAATTCTTCGTTTAGTGCCATTTTTAAGATTTTTGTATCTTTTTAAATTTTTTAATCTACCTTTTTAATTGTCAGAGTTAGGATAAACTTGGTTTCTGAAGCTGGGGGTGTATTTCCAAAAAGCAGAGAAGGTTTTATTTTATTCTCTGTTCTTCAGATATTACTGGTACCTTTTTATATATTCAGAGTTCCTTTTCTGTGATGGAAATAAGCAAAGGTGAAAGGTTATTTAGGCTTCCCAAGGCAGAAGCAAAGTGCTCACGTTTGCTGTCAAACTTGGTATATTTTCACTTGTCCAAGCCCCTGCTTGCTTTGAAACCCCCCCTTAACAGCACCATTGATGCCTGTTCACTGCTGCTGCTGTGGGCATCCATCAGTTCCTCAGGTGTGTCAAACCCTGGAGGAAGGCTCAGTGCTGGCTTTATGCCATATATACAATGATATGAGGTGCAACTTTGCACTTGTAGGATATGGTTTATGATGAGCTGGAGGAACACTCGGTTCTGTATGTCTAGGAAGCCCAAATGGCTTCTTCTGGGTGGCTGAGCACCTCTGGTAGGTGCTACCAAGTGAGCTGAGCAAACTAGTGTGTGTTCCCAGCCTATGCCATCCCATGCCAGTCTACTCCCAGTATCCTCATCCCAACAGCCTTGTGGCTGTGCCCCAAGAGACCCGGCACTGCTGTCTTCTCTGCATCAGGCTATGCTGGTAAACCCCACCTCAGACTGGGGTGGCCCTGGCCTGCTTATTTAAGGCAAGGTTTATGTGGGGCTTATCAAAGATATGCCTGGAGTGCAAATGTAGAAGACTGGGGTCTAGAAATGTTTTATACAAAGACCACAAGAAAGCAAAAGCTTTATGTGAGTGCTGAATAAGCTGGTGGATCAAGTCTCTTAGCTTGTTTTTTTAGGAGCTCATTAGGTATCTGCAAATACATGCTTTCATGGGTATAGGCAGTGTGATTTGATGTTATTGGCAGTCTCACATCCAAAACTGAAGAATTGCTGAACTAAAAAGGCAGTAGGTGTTCTGGATGGGTGCAGTAGCTTGCCATGCAGTTTAAATGAGATTCCGTTTAGTACTGAACTGTCACATCTCCTCTTTCTACTCCTTCTGTTCTAAACCATACCGATTTGCTGCAGTAAGGAATAAAAGGTTCAAATACTCGAACAGGCAATGCCTAAGCAGAGAATCACCAGATTTTGTCCTTATGTGTAAAAATTCCAGTAGTGTTTATAGGATATTGTATTTTGTCCTGGTACTAAAGAAGTGGTGAAAACTATGGAAGACTTGAGGCAATATTTAGTATGTGAACTTGGTTATGTATATAGGAATTGCTTAGTTGTCTGCTGATGTGCTTTCTCCTTGTGTAGNGGTTCAAATACTCTAACAGGCAATGCCTAAGCAGAGAATCACCGGATTTTGTCCTTATGTTTAAAACCTTATGCTGTTTTAATTCCAGTAGTGTTTATAGGATATTGTATTTTGTCCTGGTACTAAAGAAGTGGTGAAAACTATGGAAGACTTGAGGCAATATTTAGTATGTGAACTTGGTTATGTATATAGGAATTGCTTAGTTGTCTGCTGATGTGCTTTCTCCTTGTGTAGTGGGTACCNCCAGATAAAGCCTTATGCTGTAAAAATTCCAGTAGTGTTTATAGGATATTGTATTTTGTCCTGGTACTAAAGAAGTGGTGAAAACTATGGAAGACTTGAGGCAATATTTAGTATGTGAACTTGGTTATGTATATAGGAATTGCTTAGTTGTCTGCTGATGTGCTTTCTCCTTGTGTAGTGGGTACCAGGTATGTAGTAACCAGCATCTCTGTTGTATGCTGCTGACTTCTCATGCAGCCTGTGGAGTGGGAAAGGTAGCAGGTAAGGCCAGGGCTTTGTACGGTTAAAACCAGACCTGTAGGCTCTCACAAGGAGTTGGGGCCTTTATCAGCTGTATTCTAGTACATAAAGTTTACAGCTGTACCAAACCTGGTTTTTAGATGTAGGTTTCAAAACTGTTACCTTAAACATTTCAGGAGATTACGTGCATAGTAGTGCACTAACCTGAGTTCTGGTCCTAACGCTCTTTTATTTAGAATGTATTCTTTATGTGTTTTATAGTCCATAGAATGACAGTGCAGTTTATGTAGAAGGGGACCTTAAAGCTCATCCAGTTCCAACCCCTGCCATGGGCAGGGACCCCTTCTACTGGAGCAGACTGCTCCAAGCCCTTGTGTCCAGCCTGGCCTTGAGCACTGCCAGGGATGGGGCAGCCACAGATTCTGTGGGCACCCTGTGCCAGCGCCTCAGCACCCTCACTGGGAGGTAAACCCTCATGTGTTTTGCCAGCTGTTGTTTGGGAGACTGAAAAGCATTATCTGTTTTCTCAGGTACAGAATAAACCCCGCCAAACACAACCTTTCTGATACTAAAGCCATTTCTGGTTTTGTTCTTTTCTTTGTAGTGCCAGAACCTATTAAGGCCAGTTTAAGCCAGCCCCAACCTGCCGGTACCGGTACCAGTACTTCCACCAGCACTATTACCAACAGCAGCAATGGCAAGCGTGCGTCTGCAAATGGGCAGCAGCCAACTGCATCCCGTTACCTGCCTCGTGAGGTGCCTCCACGCTTCCGCCAGCAAGAACAGAAGCAGCTCCTAAAGCGGGGCCAGCCACTGCCCGCCGGGACTCTGACCGGCACCAGCCCAGCGCAAGGAACTGGCCAAGCAGGGGCAAGCCCTCCTCCGCAGCAAGGAGCAGGTGGACAGCATCATCCCAGTAAGACCCAAACAGGTAAGAATTGAAGCCCAGTGGGTTATCAGCTCCTTTATGTAGTTCTGCACTCCACTGTTAGCACAAGTGTTGCAGAAGCTGAAGGAATGTTCAGAATTATCTTAAAATACCAGGATTTCCAGCTAAGTGTATGCTCTTTTTCTTGCAGAATACGATGTGTCATTTCTAGGATCCAGTCTGAAAACGTTCTTTTACCTATTTAGATGCCCAGATCTGTGGGGTTCTCTTGCAGTTGTTTTCTATTTCTTTGCTAGCTATAATGGATGCAGTCTTCAGGAAATGTAAATATTTCTTTAGTGATCGTTCTCACAGAAGCATTGTTGATTTAGGTATTTCACTATTTCCTATCTTATTTCGGCAATTTTAATGCCTTTTAAAGATAATTTTGCTTATAATTATAGGAAAATAAGAAATAGGAACCTGGCTATGTTGTGACACTTCTATGCCTTTGCCTGCTACTGCTCTCAATTGTTATTTTCACATTAGGAAAATACTGAAGCTGCTAATGAGAAAAGCAGCAGCTCTCTTTTTATTTGCCCTTCTGTGCTAGAGATCATGCAGCTTCTGCAGTGGAGATGAGCTTAGCCAGTGTTTGGTGTGTATCACCTTTTTCATCGTGCCTTTGTTGTGTATGTCATGTTTGGCAAAGCAGGGAGTGTTCTAAGATACAGCTATCTATGGCTTAGAAAAGGTTATCTGGAGTAAGTCCCACAAGGGGATTTGATTTCTTGGATATTAGTAATTTCTGTATGATCTCAAGTGTTGCTCATTATCACTCATTAATGTGTCAAACATCACAAAATTTGGTTCTGAACTGTCTGCAGGTTTTCCCTTTGGGCATTAATGAATCTTTCACTATTCTGCTGTACTTGCTGCTGAGCTGAACTCCAGCAGAGAAAATTATTTGGTGTTGTCCTTAGAAGTTTTAGCTAGATAAGAAAATCGCCACTCTCGGAGATGAAAGCTTTTATGGTTATTGAGCTGCATTTGAACAGATTCAGCTACTTACTCTCCAGAAAGAGAAATCTGAAAAGGCAAAATGAAACAATAGTTTATTTACTTAATGTTGGGGTTCTTAGGGAGGAAACGGGTTCTACTTGTAGTCTTGAGTATTTGACTTTAGTGAGAGGGAGAGTAACGAGTTCTCACCAGAGGTAGCATTCTCTTTGCAAAGCATAGCAGCAGGGATGGTGGCTGGCAGTTCTGGCTCCTTTTTGATTTGGAGATGTTTGTAAACTGTCAGACTAATGTTCTATGTTAGATTAATATATATGTTTATTATTTTCAGAAACCCAGTAACGATTTCTATAGTAGAGACAGATTGACAGGCTGAGGTGGCTCAGGCTGTCTGAGGGTCAGTACTAGACGTCTTCCAAACATCATTATAGACGTATCTGAAACATCCTAGATGTTTAAGAAACATGCAGTAAATCATTAAATGAAGTCTACCATAAATCATAACATAATCCATAAAAGAATTTGACTTGAAAGAGTGCAGCATTAGCTGTCTGACTTGGATCTTGCTGGATGCATTTCTGCCTGAGGTTTTAGACTTCTTTTCCCGATTTCTATTTGAACTTGCTGTATAAAATAAGCATTAGTTGCCAGGTTGACAAGCTACAGAAACTGTCAGCAGATGTTTTACGCTCCTGAATTACTTTGAGTTTTTGTTCTTTTGTTACTTTTGTGTTACCACTGTAAACAGAATGCAGTGAAAGCTGGTACAAATGAGAGGAAGAGGAGTGCAGCCACTTTTCAGTTTCATATTGTGTTCCATATTGCACAAAGTTAACCCATATCAGACTCGGCAATCTCTCAAAAGCAATTAGTGCAGAGAGTTAGAATTGTCAGGTTGTTGTTTACAAGCTTTCAAAGGCACCAGAGAATCCATGCACAGTTCTGGGAGTAGGGAAGAGAATCCTAGACAAGCTAAATCCTTGGCTGCATTCATAGTTTGCTCACAGAAAGAGGTTGTGTTTTGAGACTGAAATGGTTGCATCTTCCACATAGAAAGAGCTTGCTGAGTACTAGAGCTCATTTAGTTCTCTTTCCAGTAGGTGGAGCATCAGTTCGCTTACTATGAGCAGGAGGGAAGATGAAATCTATCTAGCTCAGGTTATAATGACAGTGTGCCTGGCTGCTTGGTAAGGCTGGGAGGAGTGTGGAATATCTCACTTCAGAGAGACCTTTCTAGCCATGAACTACATAGTACTCCAGTCTTACTCGGTCTCTCATACTGGCTTCATCTTCACCTTGGCAAGCATAAAGAGCAACGTAAGAATATCCAGGGAAGGCCAAAACCTGTTCATCTCAGCTGTTAGTATTTGAGTGACTATTAGCCTTAGCAATAATGATGGTATTCCCAAAACTTTCCAGCACTTAAGAATTTTCCATGAAATTTAATTCAAACTGGGTCGTATTTTTGTGAGTATGAAAAGAATTTTAAACATGAGGATTCTCACTGAGCAGTACTTTGTCAGAAGGAAACCTTTTACCTTCCTCCTCTGTCCATCAGTAGGAACTATATTGCTTTAAATGTCCCTCTGGTTCCCTGGGTATTTAATTTACTAAGATGTTTTTTCAAGTAGTTCTCAGGGGAAAAGAAGGGAAGGGACAAAAAGAATCAAAAGTTGTCCAGAAGAATCAGTGTTGGGTGCCTGCTGCACATACACAGGAATTTTGTCAGTCTGAGCAGCACCTTGCATTGTTAGAAGAGTGATCACTTCATGGCTGTTATTGGACATCTTCAGAGCATGAAAGCAGTCAATAGCACCTCACAGCTTAGAGTTTTCTCCTTCTCATGTAGCTCTGAGTGCCTAACAAGAGCTTGCTAGACCTGGGCTGTGGACTGCCCAAGGAAATCTCCATATGTGGCTTCATTATACTCCTGGTGAGCAACAGTAACTTTCCTTTTATGGATGACCTGGTATTAATCACGGAGCCAGGATCCTTGTACACCAGCATCTTGTATCCAGAAGATCCTTAGTGGAAATTCATGTCTGTAGCTTTTCTTTTTATGAGGTCATATTCCTTCGGAGTTAACTTGAAATTACGCAGCCACGTTCCTTCCAGACCCTGTTTATAACAACCTGGATGCAAGGAATGCTGCTAGAGAGGCACTGCCAGCCTCTTCACTGTAAAAATTACATTATCTTGCTGTTCTCTTATTAGCAGTCTCTGTTATGTACTGCCTTGGCCTAACCGAAGCACTTACCCCAGAGCTGTAACTGCAGTGTCATGAATTAAAAAGGATATTCTGTCAATGTAAGTCAAGTGGGAATTAATGACCACTAATATGTATTCCTTGTTGGGTTTATCGTCTGGGAATACCAGTGAAGTGGATGAGAATAGCGAGTTTTTGTTTTTCATTTGAGACAATCTCCAAAGCATGACCTAGACAAACTTAAGAAATGAAAACATCTCAAATTGCATAGACTATTTTAGAAAGTTACCCCTTGAAAACAGTCTTTTATTCATTGTTAACTATGATGAAACTGCACTACTTTTAAGCATTTTTGGTAGAATAGCTACTTGTCTAGAACTTTATCTTGAGCTACAATGTATATTCTTGAGGTGCTCCCTTGGTAACTAATCCTTCGCAGGATTAGGGTGAAGGAAAGGTGCAGTTCATGAGCAATATCCTGGTATCTAATCAAGAGATGGAGCTTCTCTCCCCACTTTGCCAACTAACTCCATAAATGTGGTGAATACTTAACTCCTTCATTAAGGTGCGAGGCGTTAGTGGAACGGTCTTTTTGCCAGGTGATCTCAAATAACTTAGGTAATTTCTGAGAGCTACCATGGGAGATTAAAAATAGCAGTAATGTATCCTCCTTTGTCTCTTTACAAATCGTGAAGTTTGTACAGGAGTCTCCAGGCAGCCCCAGTGCGTTTGATGATTGTAAGAACAAAGATCAAAAGAAATAAGCAGTTTTTCTTGGAGATGCCTCTGACTTTTCTGCAACTCAGCAGTGTGAAACCAGCATCCATCAACTCCACAGGAACGTGCCATGTCCTGCAGGAGCCACGATAAAACTTCAGTGAGTGGAGTGTTCTGTGGAAGGGAGCTATAACATGTTTCCAGAGTCTTAAAAAGAAGTGAAAGCAAGTAATCCATCAAAACACAAAACCACACAAGCATTGGGGAGACTGGAGGGTTGAGCTTTTAATTTGTGCAATCTGCTGTTTCCTGGGAAGTGAGAATTTGCCAGCAGTTAGAGGTTTATTTTCCTACTGTGGGTTGATGCCCCATTCTGTGCTGAACTTTCTTCTTCTTTTTTTTATGAAGCTTGAAGCTCTATTTCCTTTTTCAAGATTCCCTTAGCTGCAGCTTTGCATATTCATGCTTGTGGCACAGGTATGGTCGTGTTGGTGCTGGGGACAGTTGGAAGTTGCTATCGTGCAGCAGATTAACTCTTCTTACAGATCTGCTTGTATTCATTCTTACTTACTGTTAAAATCATGCCTGATAATACTGATTCAGAACATAGAATCATAGAATAGTTTGGGTTGGAAAGGATCTTAAGATCATCTGGTTCCAACCCCCCTGCTATAACTTCTGCCCTTCTAATAGGGCAATTCTGTGCAGTTGCAAAGTCAAATTTGGAGAAAAGTTTTAGGGAGAGATAATAGCTTTCCTAAACCCAGTTGATATAGTTGGAAAACACAGATAAGCTTTGACATCCAGGTGTTTCATTGGAGTAGTGACCTTCATGCTAAAAGCATGCTTGAACGATGGCCCAGTGTAGCTCATTGTACAATGTGCTGATGCTAGGTAAGGCCCATGTATGCAAAAGTAGATTTGTATGAACAAAGTCTCATTTCAGCAGTTTGAAATAAGATTTAGCTTGATTTCCTGACAGCATGGCAAATGGATGGATTTCTTGGCAAATAAAGCACATTAAAGCTGCCTTTATGGAAATGGTTTGCTGAATTTTATCTCTTTGGGCCCATATTCTGTAATTTCATTAGCAGAATATTGTTGCTGGCTGACCATTGCTGTGGTTTTTGCTTTTAGTTGGAAAGTTAAAAAATTAAAGCAGGAAACTTTAGAAATGGATTTATTGTGCATCTTCCATAAGTAGAATTTTTTTATATGGAAACTACAAAATGCTGTAGAGATCAGGGATTGGACAGTACATTTATTCCTCTTCCTTGCACACTTTGTATGCCATTTCACACTCTGTCTGTATAGCAAATACACTTTTTTAAAGTGTTCTGCATAATGCCTAGAACACGTGCTGTGTTGTAGGTTTTGATCTCAGGTGAAGGAACTAGCATGGTGGTATTCCTTTATGAACACAATCAGCTATTTATACTACTTCTGTAGAAGGTAACTGTATGCAGCAAACACATAATGCTTATTATCTATATTAAAACTCCTAACAGCTTCCAGTTATTGCATCACTTGACTAGGTGTTAGCTATGAGCAGTTCACTGTACAGCTCATCACTGCACACAAAGCTTCTGCAATGGGATTGTTTAGAAGTTCTACTAGTGGGATCAGATTTGATGTTATGCCATTTGTATAAGGAAGCACAAAAGTTGCTAGAATTTGTTTTGATTACATCTTGTCTCATGGAATTAGTGTTGTGAAGGGATGCGCAGGTACTGCCAGAGGTTGCATGAGTAGGGACTGCGCTGCTTTCTTCTCATTTTGTTCCTAGGGGCTTTGCTTAGCATTTGGTACCCCATGCCCCTGGAGATCAGGCACTCTTCCCAAAGGTCACTGGTGACAGGTGTACGTCTAGACAAAAGGAAGTTAAAAACCATTGTACAAGGACAAAAATGTAGGAGTTAACATGGAGACGGGATCTAGGCGGTACTGCCTGGATGTGCTCTGGAGTGATGAGCATACTCTGAAATGCAATAATGAGAAAGTCTGTGGGAAGTGAGGCTCAGCCACAAAAGGGTTTTGTCTCCCATGTAAATGTTGAGAAATTCCATATAGTGCTTTGAATATAGATGGAGAAGTAGCAAGCTCTGTGCAGCACAAATACAGGCATTACAAATGAAAAATGATGGTAAAACCTCATCAGTAAACTAATCTTTGGAATGACTTTTTCTGCATTGTGTATGTTATCTGACATCAGGCAGCCGAGCGTGAAGAATAAATCTGCTGCTTCAAATTTATTTGTCAGAGATTAGAAATTTTTACTGGGAGAAAGAAAAACAGGCATCTGTACAGGCTAAATAGCTGAGATGCCTTCAGAGTTCTGCTGTCCTTACTTCCAAAGAGTGGGGCTGTGCAAAAGCACGATGAGTCAAAGGCCACTGCTTTTGCTTTAGAATCACAAACCTGCGTCCTCCCTCCAGCTTTACTGTAGATGGCTGTGCTCTGCTGTGAGCCAGAGACATCAACTGCCAGGGTGTCTGCAGGGAAAAAAGGTTGGAAGACAGAGTCTGGCAAGTTGTTAAACTGTGCAGATGGCAGTTCTCTGGCAAAGCATGTGAAGAGGCTGAGTAGCAGGACCTGTCTCTGGTGGCGGTGAAGTCAAAACCAGAAAGAAACCAAGGTCAAAGTGACCAGGAAATCAGAGTTTGGTCCTTGGGAAGAGCAGAAAGGGAGTAACGTCATGTGAAAGTTCTTGGGAAGCTGAATTGGTACAGCTCAGGAAACAGGTATGATACTGCAAGAAACTCATAAAAACCAAAGATGCTTGTAGCTGTTTGGGGGGGGACACAACACCAAAACCCAACAAAAATGCAGTGTTTCCATAGGTTTAGTAGTAAGAGGAAGGCCAGTGGAACTGGTCTTGATAGTCAGCAGGGAGAACCATTGATAGATGGCATCAGCGATACTTTAAATGGGTTTTCCCTGCATAAGTGAACTAATGATAGACATAGAACTAAGGCTACAATGAGTTAGAGTATGTAAGGAAGTAAAATGTTTCCAGGTGTCTGGAAGTGCTGAAATTCATAGTGGACTGCATAGAGGATGGGTTGGAGCACTCTGGCCCACTGACACTCCTTCAGAGTGTGAGAAAATCAACCAACCAGTAGTGGAAGGTGAGAATGAAGAAACTGAGGGTTTGCAGATCAGAGTAATCTGCTAGAATGATACTACAACAAATAACCAAAGCAGCTAGGTTTGTGCACTCAGAGCTTCACAAGAGAAGGACAGAGCCAGCATGGGTTTGTGGAGAGGATGTCGTGCCAATGGAGAGTAGTTCCCTGTCAGGGGTGCAGCAGGCAAAATTAGAAGGGAGATCATGCCCTAGAAGTCAACTTCGCCCTGCCTGCAGTAGCACCTCAGCAGACTTTCTGTGTGGTGGTGCAAATAAGTGGGAAGTATAAGACAAAACTAGTGTGAGAAGTGTCGTAACTGCTCAGGAGGATGTAGACAGGGAGCAGCTATCCGTCCTTCCTGGCAGGATGAGAACATGTCAGTGAGAGTGCAGGTTTGTATTCTTCAATGTCTGCATCAGTGTTTTGGCTGTAAACAACAGTGGTGACAAAAATGTGTAATGGAATAAGAAATAAAAGGGAAAAGTTCTTTCTTTTGGGCAGACCAGCTCCATACACAGACATGGGTATGTGAGTATCACAGTGCAGATACAGATCTGGAGTTGGTAACAGGGTGAATAGATTAATAGTGTCACACTGTTGAAAAGAAGACAGACACACTGAGGGATGTGAACAGTGCTGCTTTCCGTGAGGCACTTCTGATAAGGCCTCTGAATATTGAGTTCAGTTTGGGGGTGTTACTGTGCCTTCAGAAGGAGGTAGAGCAGTTGGCAGAGGAATGCAACGGAAACAAGCTTTTCAAGGTGTGAAGGAATTGGAGCTCCTAACTCAGAGGAAGACTGGAGTTATAAATGCAGGAATACCTAAATAACTGCTGCAGGGAAGAAGTGATCTGTTCTGTATGCCTTTGATGGATCAGATAAGAAATAATGGACTTAAATTTCAACAAGGAAGATGAAGGTTAGACATTCAGAAAAACGTGCCAGTATGAAAGCTATCTGAAGAAGTGAGATAGAGCACTTGGCAATATGCAGTCTCTGGTGCTGGAGGGCTTCTTCCTCGGTGGGTTGGGTAGATGTCACCTAGTATGTATCAGGAATGGTTCCTTGGATCAGGTGAGTGTTCTGCGTGACCTCTTAAATCCCCTTTTCCACTGTGCAGATACCTGTAAGAAGTTCAGATTTCTCAGACACGTGCCCTGTCAAGGCTGCTACAAGATGGGGCTCGTGGAAGGGAGCAGATGCTCTCTGCCAGCACAGACTGGAGTGGAAGCTGTGCTTTATGTCCCCTCAAACTGGCGTGGGGTCTTGCATTGCCTTCCTGTGTACTCCTGACTGGTATAAAACCTCCCCTTGAAGAGCTGCCCTGTGTAAGTACCTGCCTCTGCATGGAAGTTCATTAGAGGAGGTTTATGTTACTGATAAAAGAAAATACAAGGAATGTGGGAATACGTGATACATTCTCTTCCAGTTTCAGCATATCATTTTAATTAATGGGAATTTCAATCATGTATAGCTGGTATTGAAGGAATGTAATAAGCCACAATGATATTGTCAATGTAAAGTTACTGCAGAATTGACTTTCCCACTTAGTTTCTGGTTGCATTTGAAATAGTTTTCTGAATGGAAACTCACCCAAGCAGGTTAGATTTTCGTTCATCTTGTTTTTTTAAAATGAGGTTGAACCCAACCAGGATTCAGATACTATTGCAAGAAACAGAGAATAAATGTCTTCAGAAGGAAACCAGCTATTTCCAAGGGTATTTCAGTGGAACAGTTCTTGAGCCAAGAATAGCAGCAGCAATTGTGCTTTGGTAGCAAAGTGGCAGCAATTCTGAGAATGCAGCCAACCCTTTAAAGAGACATCAGTGGTGTGCGACCGAGTGCAAAAGGGACAAACTGCACCAAGGAATCATAGTATCATGGAATGGTTTGGGTTGGAAGGGACCTTAAAGCTCATCTAATTCCAACTCCCTGCCATGGGCAAGGACACCTTCCACTAGAGCAGGTTGCTTCAAGCCACAGCAGATTGAAAATGTGCTCCATTTACTGGGTAATTAATATGTATTTGGGGCAGATAGGAGGAGGAAGACAAAGGAAGTGAGAAGGGGAAATAATTGTAGGGGAGTGTATTGGTCATACTGAAAGTTTATGTGTAAATTATCTTCTTGGATTTGTGTGTATTTTAACTAACACAAATTATGTATATGTATTGATAAAAATCCTCTACATGTGTTCTCAGGATTTGTGATGTTATTTAGGTCTTGAAAACATTAAGCTGCTCCCCCTTCTGTTCACACTTTGTGTGTTCATATGTCTTAAAGCAAACCAGTGCTCTGCACTTGATAAAAGATGGTCGGTCCCTGCTTCTGCAGGAGGCAGGAATTGCCCTGATCCATGCTGCAGTATTAGGGCAGTTCTTGGCATTTATAAACAACAGCGCCTTTGATTAATATGCTCTTGTGTTTGCCACTTAGATCTGTGTTAGATAGAGGCTGGGAAGTCATTAAGGGCTTGGCGACACGCCAGTGTACATGTGGGGCTTGGTCTGCTGCTGGGGTGGGAGCTGGTGGTGGGGCAGGAGGAGGACAGCGGGCAGGAGCTGTTGGTGTCAGGCAGGAGGAGGACAGCAGGCAGGAGCTGTTGGTGTCAGGCAGGAGGAGGACAGTGGGCAGGAGCTGTTGGTGTCAGGCAGGAGGAAGACAGCGGGCAGGAGCTGTTGGTGTCGCACAGGAGGAGGACAGTGGGCAGGAGCTGTTGGTGTCGGGCAGGGAGGAGGATACCAGGCAGGAGCTGCTGTCAGACAGGGAGGAAAATGCCGGGCAGGAAGAAGGAGCTGCTGTCAGGGCAAGGAGGAGGACGATGGCAGGAGCTGCTGTCAGGAGCTGCTGTCGGGGCAGGGAGGAGGACGATGGCAGGAGCTGCTGTCGGGGCAGGCGGTCGGCAGCTCTTCTCTTGGCTGACTTTCAAAAGCGAGAGAAAAGCAGCTAGGGTAGGGTGCTAATTGTAGCTGGGTCCTGAAGTGAAAATGTTTTGTGACAGTTGAAAGAATTTAAAGAGGAAGGGAGATCGGTTTAGTGTCAGCTGCAATTAGATAATCAAAGCTTAAAAATCCTACTCTGTTGATACCTTCACCCAGAGTTAAGGAGCGGAGTGAGGGGAAGGGGGAGGAGGGCTGTGCGTGGAGAGGGCATTTCCATAGCCAGTGCAGCCAGGGCCAGGCCGAGCTTGCAGGTTGTCTGGGCGCACGCTTGCACAGAGAGATTTTCTTGGCAGCTCTACAGGATGAGGCTTACTCTGTACACAGCCGACATATTGAAGCCGGGAGCCCTGGAGAGCGTAGATGCAGGAGTAGAAACAGCTCTGCACACAATGTAGCGTCTCCTAGGATGGTTGGGCGGCTCCTTTCTCCAGGTATTTGATTACCCATCAGCCCTTTTTAGAGCCAAAAAACAAAAGGAAGGACGAGAGAGAAAGTAACCCTAACCCTGAGAAAATAGCATCTGGTTCTGTTAAATCAATTTCTTACATAACATTTCAGCCGAGAGCAGCAGCACAGCGTCCGCAGCTCTTGGCTGCGTTTCAGGTTTGATAAAATGGCGTCTTCGCAGCGAGCTGCTTGCTAAAGATACGTTGCACTGAGCAGGATAAAAATGCAATTGTTTGGGTGTTTTGGAGTGTTTCTTGTTGTGGAGAGGTGGCGTTCAGTGGAGTCTCTGCTAATAATGAGAACTTGTTTTGGTTTGGCTTGTTAATGCGTTTTAAAAGCTTTCAGCATCAGAGGAGAGGAACTACATTTTAATGTCGTAACAGGATAACGGGCTTTGCCACTCGGGTACTTAACTGTGGTTTAGTTTTAAAATAAATAAAGCTGCTTTATTCAATGCTTCCCTCTCTTTCCTGTCTTTTCCACCTTATGTTATGCTATTCAAGGTTTCAGCTTCCTCACAGTTATGAGACTTGTTTTAAGGAGCTGAGTGGCTTCAGAGAGATGGCAGTTTTCAGATCTGTCTTCTGCCTCAGCGTATGGATAGAGTTTGATGTGGCAGAGAACCTGAAACATCAGCACTGCAGTTCCCACATTTTCTCCTTTACTCTATTTTGTTCTTCAGAGTAAATGCTTGTGTCATCTTTTATGAAATCAGGCAGCATTTCATCAAGCACTTAAAATGTTCCTGGCAATTCCTATTTAATTTAGATTTAGAAAAATTCATGTATAGCGTTTCAAAGGTCTGCTCATGTTGGATTGAAAACTGTTAGTTTTTTGGGAGGGGAGAAAGTAATTTGCCCTTTTTTCTCACTTCCTACTCAGAATGGCCAACCTTTGTGTGACAGTGAAATCCCCAGGAGGGCTGTCACCAGCCTTTGGGATTTTTCTCTATTCTGCATGTCACAGCAAAGAGCAGCCTCGCCTGTGATCTGTCCTTTGGGCAGGACAGGACAAGTCAATGAGGCCGGTTGTTGTTATGCTGACTAACATGAACTGAAAACCAAAACTGGTACTAAGAGAGGGAGTCACTGTTAGAGCTGATTTAAAATTGGATGAGCAAAACTTATTAATAGTGTGGATCTTATAAAAGTTTATCCCAGGCTTTGCCATCCCACACTCTCTCATACATTGGTTCTGGATATATTATACTTGAGGATGCATTGTTATACTGTGCAGCGTTTGAACTAATTGCTGTGATGAAAGTTATGAAGAATACAGTTACTTTAACTTGTCTGAATAAAAGTGATATGTGATGAAGTCATTTAAAATAATAAGGATTGACATTTTGGGTCAGTTGCATGTATTTTGCTTTCTGAGAACTACATGCAACAGCTTTTCTCATTTCACTCTACTCATACTTTACATTTGGAATCTATGTAAACATTAAACTGCTTTTGCAACTAATTACTCATCTTTATTTTCAAACACAGCCTAGAATGTTTTCTGTCTTCAGTAAGCACTAAGTTGAAGTCGGTGAAGTATGTTGGGAACAGTGTGTAGGGACAACAGCAGTCTCCTCCCACCACCAATGACTCATTTAAAGTCCATTTCACTTTGTTGGGGTAACAGCACTAGGATTTGCTAACACAAAATAGCTGTGGTTCCTGTTCCTCATGCTGTACTTAAACCTTTGCTCAGTTGACAGAGGGAGGATAGAACGGTCTGGGGGGACTGCAGTTCTTTTAGTTCTGATCTTTGCATAAATAAAGAGGAGGTAATTCTTAAGAATTTTTTAAATGTCCCTTACAGTCTCAACAGCTTGGAAAATACAGGAAAATATTGGTGCTTTCTGGAGAGTTGGTTTCCTGGAAAGGTGGAGGGAATCTGTGCGTTCAAAAAAACCAAACCCAACCAAAGAAATTCAGGATTCCATTGTGTAAAATACTTTGCTTTCGTTCTTTTCCCCAGATGTTTAGAGCCCCTGTGGATTAAGTGTAAGACTGAGCTACTAGTTACTGAGTTTGTGGGAATTAACTCCTTCTAGCCTAAATGAAATGGAAAAGTGCCTCTTGGTTATTTGCTGCTAGAGACAAGAAGGTAAAAATTGCTCTCTTCAGGATCCATTCTGTACCCGAACTGTTGCGTTGTTTTGGCAGCAGAGTCACAGTTTTGCAGGTGTTTACTTTGTGAACTCTTTTTTTCCCACCCTGTATCTTACAGGGTTTGTAGCAGCAGCCTTTGGTGTCAGAACCAGTTATTGCAGGTCTCTGGTTTTGCTCTGATTTTTGCATCTCTGGCCTAGGAAAGGTTCCAGTGTGGTCCCAGTGACTCCAGAGCACGGGTACACTGCTGCTCATGGAATTACTGTAATCCCTATCCGAGTAATTCCGTAGAGGTTATCAGTAGTTATTGTTGAGGCCATAATCTGAACCTTGGTAAGAGGAGCTCTGCTGATGATACATAAAGGGGAATAACTATGGAGTTGCAAACCCTTGGAAAGCAAAGGGGTTTGAGCTGCGTGTGTGTGGCTTCCAAGCCAAACATACTTGGTGTGACACTGTCTGGAGTAGATGTGCTTATCCAGGCTGAGGCACTTGGCCATTTTCTATTTTGAGTATGGACGTGGACATCTCTTGGGTTTTATACTTCTTCCCCCTTCTTTTGCCGCCTTGTTTCTGTGACTGCTCTTCAAAATCCTGTCTTACTTAATGAACCCTTTTGCTCCCTGCTTTCAGCAATCTGTCTAAGCTGTTCTGTCACCTTCCTCTTCCATTCCCACCCCTTTCCATTACTTTCTGTNCTTGGGTTTTATACTTCTTCCCCCTCACTGGTCTTCTTTTGCCGCCTTGTTTCTGTGACTGCTCTTCAAAATCCTGTCTTACTTAATGAACCCTTTTGCTCCCTGCTTTCAGCAATCTGTCTAAGCTGTTCTGTCACCTTCCTCTTCCATTCCCACCCCTTTCCATTACTTTCTGTCTCTGCTCTCACTTGAGCTATGCTTTAACCACCTTCTCTGGGGGAAACAAAAAGGGAAAAGCAAAGATTAAACAAGCAGCTGCTTTTCATCTCTTCTGGTCAGTGTTGGTGTCATTCTTGGGAGTACTGAGCCATCTTGCGCTGGGCTCTTGATCCTTCTCCGCACACCTGCCTTGCAGAGACACTCTCACACTTGCCTCAGGCAGCACCATCGTTCTCTCAGGCACTCACACGTGTAGCTTGGGTTTTGGCTTTGACAAGACCTTTTTTATTGGAACAGTGTATTTCAAGGCACTGTTAAATCTTCCTGTTGTGTCTGAAACACAGTCAGTGCCGAGTCTTACCACCCACAGTGCAAAGTAAAAAAGCTTCACATAGCTCCTCTTATCTGATTCTTTGGTTGCCTTAACTTCTTACCTTCTGGCCTGGACTGCTCCTGCTTTTTTCTTTGTTCATTCCTACTGGCTCATTTTTCTGACCCCGTTGATCCTTTTAAAGCCTTTTCATAGGCTTTCCTTCCCCTATCGCATCTTATCTGGGATTCTGCTCTCTATTCAACACCTGTGTAGCAAGCCCAGATTATCAAGTGAATTTTCAACCTTCTTCCTTAGCTCTGTAATGTAACCAGTTGGCTTTATCTGGGAATAACATGATGGCTTTTTCCTTTCTAGACATTGCATGTAAGGGAGAGAATGCAGGGAAATCCTTTTCAACGACAAATCATTTGGACTTGTCGTACACATGTCAATTATTTCACTCTTCTGTGAAAAGCTTTTCCTGGCATCACGAGAAGGCAGGTGAGGAGCTAAGACTCCTTTCCCTTCCTTTCATACTTTTACTTTAACTGACTTAAATAATAGAACTAAAGCAAAACCCAACATGAAATAAAGAAAGATGCAGTCTGTCCTGGTTTCTTCATCTTGATAAATCTTCATGAGCCAACCAAGTAATCACCCCTCTTTCTTGAAGAGCTGTAGGTGAAATGTGTGAATAAGACTTCATCAAAGAGAGAGCTGGTTTTTTGTTCTTGGAGCAGTTTTTCTGCAGTGTTAGAACAGTTCCAATGGGAAGCAGTTAGAGGAACTCATCACACCCAAATATTTGTCACTTAAATTAATGCATGTGAGGCATCCACTGGTAACAGCTGATTTGGGAGATTTGTTGAATCCATCTTCCCCGCAAAATATCCCTCTTATTCAGATAATAAAAGATCAAAGTCTTGTTTCTTCAAGTAAAAATAATTGACATCCAGAATTGTAACTTAGGGCTATGCGGTTTTCTCCCTTAGTTAGACAACCAGTTATAAGGAACTGTTCCACCTGTAGTACATATCCCTAGGGTCAGGCTGAATTACTTGCTATCAAATTTCCATCAAAAGAAACTAGAAGGAGTAATCTGTACTAGAAATCTTGTAGAGAGTAATCGGGATTGAAAGTAAATGCGAAACCTTGAACTAAGCTTGAGTTTTCAGCATGAGAAGAGTTGTATTTTGCAGTTTAACGTGGTGTACCCCAGCAAGCAATGAGATGTGCAAGAGCTTTTGTTCCATTTTTTGGATTAGTGTCTCTGAGGATGTGGGCACTGCTCTGAAAATACTGTCTTCTGAGTACCTGTGTGGCATAACATTGATTTCCATTGGGTTTGGGGGAAAACTGGGCTGTATGCGCAGGTGCAGAAGCTGCATGTAACCCTGTAAGATGCTTCTTGACAAAACTTGCTGTTATTTAGAAACGCCCAAGTTCTCTACTAAAATGTAAGTTACAGTAGAGGTGTTTAAGTGTATAATTGAACTGAATAGAAAAGGTGCCTGTCTGTTTGTTCCTTTCTTTACAGGAAGGGTGAAAAACCTAAATGCAGCGTGAGTGTAGTGTGTTAAATGTGATGTTCGTTGTATCTCATGGCAGGCAAACATGCAGTTTTCGTTAATGCTCCTTCTTTGTATTTCTCTGAAGAATGAGAATTGAGTCAGAATAAATGATAAGAGTTTGCTAGATACTCTCCTGTGTTTTTCCTAAATCTGGTTTTTAGCTTTGCTGTTAGGTTTTGCATAGTGTGTTTGCTGCCATTATTTATTGCCTGCGTATTATTTTAACTAGTATACTAAGGGGTAGAAAACACTTCTGTTGCTCCATTCTAAAACTGAATTGTTCCATTATTCTAATTGAGAGTTTTGCCAGATTATAGAGAAGCTAAATATGAGCATCATGCTTTTATTGGAGTGAGGAAGATGGCTGTGTTATGTTAGAGAACATACTCTAAATTTTAGCAGACTGCAGTGTTGTAGCTAGCAACATAAAATGGTGCTTCATTGAGGGGTTTTGCTGTGCTTGGAGAGCAGACTCATTTTTAACTTTTAACCCTGTTGGATCCTTTCAGATCTCAGCCACAGTGGATTGGGAGACCATTATGAGAATTCCCACTGGGGACAGCAGCCCGCTTTCAGGAGTGAAGGCAACTGCAGCTGGGATAAAGTGATAATAGACAGGACTGACAAGGAAGCGTGGCCTTCCATTACCGGAGCTGAGACTGAGTCTGCCTCAGAATGTACTACAGACACTGACTCTGCCTCCAACTGTGGCTCAGAGAACAGTAGCATGGCTACAGGGAGTGCCCAAGGCAACTTCACTGGACATACAAAGAAAACTAATGGCAATAATGGCGCCAATGGAGCACTCGTCCAAAGCACTTCTAACCAGAGTGCCCTTGGAGCTGGTGGAGCAAACGGTAATGGCAGCTCGGCCAGAGTGTGGGGGGTGGCTGCGGGCTCCAGCTCTGGCCTAGCTCACTGCTCTGCCAGTGCTGGGGATGGAAAGATGGACAACATGATGGGAGATGGTAGAAGTCAGAACTGTTGGGGTGCTTCCAACTCGAATGCTGGCATTAATCTTAACCTTAACCCTAATGCCAATCCAGCTGCCTGGCCTGTACTTGGACATGAAGGAACTGTGGGAGCAGGCAACCCTTCCAGTATTTGCAGTCCAGTCAGTGCCATAGGTCAGAACATGGGCAACCAGAATGGGAACCCAACAGGCACCTTGGGTGCTTGGGGAAACTTGCTGCCGCAAGAGAGCACAGAACCACAAACGTCCACTTCTCAGAATGTGTCTTTCAGCGTACAACCTCAGAACCTTAACACTGATGGACCAAATAACACTAACCCCATGAACTCTTCACCAAACCCTATCAATGCAATGCAGACAAATGGACTGCCGAACTGGGGGATGGCTGTTGGTATGGGGGCCATCATCCCGCCCCACCTGCAAGGCCTTCCTGGTGCTAACGGAACATCAGTTTCTCAAGTCAGCGGGGGCAGTGGTGAAGGAATGGGCAGTTCAGTGTGGGGGATGTCCCCAGCTAATCCTGCCACAGGAAACAGCAATTCTGGGTTCAGTCAGGGGAATGGAGACACTGTGAACTCAGCATTAAGTGCTAAACAAAATGGATCCAGCAGTGCTGTGCAAAAGGAGGGAAACGGAGCGAACGCATGGGATTCAGGACCTCCTTCTGGTCCTGGGGTACTAGCGTGGGGCAGGGGTGGTGCCAACAGCGGTGTTGGTAGTATGCATTCTGGAGCGTGGGGCCACCCCAACCGGAACACCAGTAACGGTGTGAACGGGGAATGGGGCAAGCCCCCAAACCAGCATTCCAATAGCGACGTCAACGGGAAAGGATCAACAGGGTGGGATAGCTCTAGTGTTACCAGTCCGAATCCTGCCATGCAGCAGGGCAATGAACAAATAAACTCTTGGGCCAAAGCTGCAGCATCTGGCACCACAGTTAGTGAAGGAAGTAATGACAGCGGTGGGAGTCAAAATGAAGGCAGTACTGGAAGGGAGGGGGCTGGAGAGGGCAGGAGGAGAGACAAAGGGATGATAGACCAAGGGCAAGTTCAGTTGCCAAGAAATGACCTTGACCCCAGGGTCCTGTCCAATACAGGGTGGGGACAGACCCCTGTAAAGCAAAACACTGCCTGGGAATTTGAAGAGTCCCCAAGGTCTGAACGAAAGAATGACAATGGAACAGAGGCCTGGGGTTGTGCAGCTACTCAATCTTCAAACTCAGGGGGGAAGAATGATGGGTCCATCATGAACAGTACAAATACCTCTTCAGTATCTGGGTGGGTCAACTCTCCACCGGCAGCTGTTCCAACTAATACAGGTTGGGGAGACAATAACAACAAAGCACCAAATGGCCCAGGGGGATGGGGGGAGTCAGCAAGCTCTACTACTGTTAATAATGCTGCTGCTGCCAAAAGCGGCCACGCTTGGAGTGGGACCGCAAATCAGGAGGACAAATCACCTACCTGGGGTGAACCTCAGAAACCCAAATCTCAAAACTGGGGAGATGGACAGAAATCAAATCCAAGCTGGACTTCAGGAGGTGGAGATTGGACAGATTCATCGTCTGTTCCTGGACACTTGGGTGATGGGAAGAAGAATGGATCTGGATGGGATTCTGACAATAGGTCAGGGTCTGGTTGGAATGATTCCACAAGGTCTGGGACCAGTGGGTGGGGAAATGGCACAAACAGCAAGGCTAATACAGGTACAAATTGGGGGGAATCTTTAAAGCCAAACCCCCAACAAAACTGGGCAAATAAACCCCAGGACAACAATGTAAGTAACTGGGGAGGAGCTGCTTCTGTCAAACAGACGGGGTCAGGGTGGGTTGGTGGGCCAGTGCCAGCCAAACAAAAAGAGAACTGTGAGGCAACTGGCTGGGAAGAGCCATCTCCACCGTCCATTCGCCGCAAGATGGAAATCGATGATGGTACCTCAGCTTGGGGCGACCCGAATTACAACAACAACAAGACTGTAAACATGTGGGATAGAAATAATCCTATAATTCAGAGCAGTACCACAACCAATACCACCACCACTAGCACCATTATCAACACCAACATGGTTGAACCTCAGCCGTCGCACCAGTCAAGTGCCCAGCCGAACCGGTCCCCGCTGCTTGGTCCAGGTATGAAAACAGTTTTATAACATGCTTTATACAGATTACTGAATGTTGTCTGACTCTGTGGTTATACATTAAAGATAGAAATCTTACATTTATGTCATACACTCTGAAAGAGTGTTGTCTTGAGGACAGCAGAACCCATGGAACCTGACGCACAGAATTCCATAGTCCAGGTGAACATAAGAAATGCTTGCAACAGTATCTGGTCAATAATGTGCTGGGTCCTTAGATGATGGATCTGTATTTATTTTGTTGGCTCTTCCAGTGTTACTTAGCACTTCCTTTCAATTCAGCCCTTGGAGAGTTTGCAGCCTTTTGGCTAACCTTTGTTGTGTTGTCTTCTGGTACCCTTGCTTGGTCTTTGTTCTTGTTCAGGCAGAATGCATCTGTTTCTTTTCTGCAGCCTGTATCTCTTGGCACCAGATGTGGTTTGAGGGTTGCATGAATTCAGGCTGTTGCTGTTGCTCTGTCTTCTGTTTGTTGCCTTTGATAAAAAGATGGTTCTCTTCCATACTTCAGGTCTCTAGCACAGGTAGTACCCTGGACTTATACATGATTCCCCTAAAGCTGGATTGGTTAAAGATGTTAATATTCAGACTGGCTGGAAGAAGTTATTTTAGCTTCAGCCATGTTCCAAAGACAAGTTTTTAGGCATCAGGGAGTTTTTCTAATCAAAGACAGAGTACTGCTGTAGACAAGCATCAGGGAATAAAAATAGGGGAGGAAAAGGAGAAAACCACTTAGGGGGAGGTATTGAAATAAATGTTTCTGGGAGCTCTGCTCTATATCATGACCACAGACTTCTCAAAATAAATCTGGTCTTGCAGTGCTCTTTGAAATTCTTCATCTGATTTTTGTCTCTGAGTTTCTGTTTTGTCTTTGTCCTGGCTAAATGCTGACTTTTTCACCATGTTTTTCTCCCAAGTGGGATTTGTTCTCTTCCTTCCTTATTTTTCTCTTTGATGTTTTGAAGTAATTAAAACTTCCTGTAATATCTGTTTAAAAATAGCTTCGTGTTCCCTACTGTGGTCAAATATTTTAATGGCTGAGAGTATCTATCGTAATAAAATGTGCTCCAGGAGGAGAAATGTTTAAATAGGTTTGTCCTTGGGTCAGTCCACCATAGGTGATCTATAATCCGTTTACCTGAAACGTATTTCATCCATAGTTAAAACTTTACCCATGAGACTGACAATTCCACTTTCTGATTTGTAGTGCAGAGATCACAAAAGTAGGGGTTTGGTGGAGTCTTCAAGTAGGCTGACTTTGGGGTGATTACACTGGTGCTTGTCAGACTGTTTGTGTATAGCAATGTATTGTTAATGTTCAAATAATCTAACACCTTGCAGAGGAGAACTTAACTGTTCTGAGTCCTTCGTGTGTTGAAAATGGCATTTAAAAGCTAGTACTAATCTACAGCAGTTCCTCTGGTCAATAGACAGTAGGAAAGGAAGTAGCATCTGTGCAGTCAGAGAACTGCTTATTAATGGTGACCATCCACTCCTTAAAACGACAGTCTTGTGCATCTGCAGGAATCTTAGTCGGAAGGATTTGAAAATCCTAAAGCAAAACCGACAGAAGGCAGTTTAGAATATGGTTCTGATACTAAAATTTAAATCAAGTTATTGGGGGGCATGAGCTAGGCCTCTTGTGTATGTTTGCTTACGTACAGTTGTGCACGTAGGTACGGATCTAAAAGCCATACCTGGGACTGTTTAGAAGGATTGTTGTCCAGTCTGCAGCTGGAAGCTCGGAGCCTTTATGTGTTATGCCCATCTTTACTCCTGACTGTGCCCCAGAGGGGGCAGAGTGGGTTCATGTTCTTATCTTGAGAGAGAGAACAAGCAAAGAATGGCCTTTAAACTGATCCTATCAGCTTCCTTATTCACAGTGCAGGAGACCTGATTTAACATCTATAGCACCCAACAGCTGTACAGCAGTGTCCTGTTGGTCTTTGTGCAAATCTACAGACTTCAAACATCTACAGATCATGTCCCGCCTGGGACAGCTGAAAGATGAGAAGAGTACTGAGCAGATTTCCAGTGACACAGGCCTTGGCTTGCACTTTGGTGTGCTGTTAAACCTTATTTTCTCCTGCGCCAAGTCCCTGTCCTGTTGGCTATGCATTTCCAACCTCTGCAGCAAGGGAGACCAGAATCCTGTAGCCAGGGGACTTCTTTAATCCCCAGCCATATTTCATCCAACAATTATTTTCCTTCTGCAGTATTTCCATGCAAAACATGATTGTATAATTAAAGGCAGTGCCATAAGGCACAGGTTAAGTGCTCATCTAAGATCTTACAATGCATGAACTAAGTGGTTGTCACTGATGGTTGTCTTCTGCATGGGTATGACATACTTCGACAATGATTTTTATGATACCCTGTTATTCAAGCAATATGCTGAAAGCGAAGAAGTTGATTTTAACTCTGCTGTACAGCACTAGTTAGCTGTTCACAAAGGAGCATCAGTCCCTTTTAGGTTCTATATTTATTCTATATTAGTTCAGAAGTAGAGGCCAGGTTGCAGTCTTGCTACTCAAGTTGTCACCCCAGAAGTTCTCAAAGATCTTTGAATACAGAATTTAAAAGCTACTGATGGGAAGCAGATGCTGGGACACATGTGTTGGAAATGCATAATGCTCAGAGGANCACCCCAGAAGTTCTCAAAGATCTTTGAATACAGAATTTAAAAGCTACTGATGGGAAGCAGATGCTGGGACACAATGTGTTGGAAATGCATAATGCTCAGAGGAATTCCTTTTTCTGTCAAAGAAAAAGGGGTGGTGTGTGGATAATGTGATAATGTTGTCCTTTCTGGCTGTAGGAGCTTGCTACCAAACCAGTAGTGAGTTATGTAAGAAGACAAGCAGAACGCCAGTGTAGTGGCTTGGATTTAGATTTAATTGTTATCTAAATTCCTGATCCATAATTCTTACTAACACTTTTAACTCTTGCAACTTTGATACAAAGGGAATAAGGAGCAGGAAAAGGGTTTGCAAACAGGGATGATTAAAAGCGAGGGGTTTGGATCTCAGACAGCACCAGATCCTTCCCTCAAATGCTGAGAGGTGAGCTTGATGCTTTCTTGTTCCCATTAGGTGGTTAGAGCCTGGCAGGGTTCCAACCACCCGTCCTCCATCTGAAAAAAGGAACAACAAAACATAATGCAAGCTTCCCTCTGGAGATTGTAGGTTGAAATGCAGGACTTCTGAAAGCTCTGAACATGATCTGCTCCTTTTACATTCCTGTGCTGTTGTCTTGGTGGCAACTTCTGTGTCATTCATCACATGTAATTGCTGTGAAGCAGAGAGTACAAGTGATATGTTTTCCTTACTTGGAACTTTAATCAAAATGGATTTGAAACCTGATCAGCTTTGAGCTCCATTAGGATGCTCATGCAAAAACCTAAAACCCTGTGCTCAGCCCTCTAACAGCCAGGTTCTGGGGACAGCCAAGTGATCCTGAGCAACCTGCCCTCCATTTCCACACCAGGTTGATCTCAGTGCTGAAAGGCAAATGGGAGCTTCCCTAGTCATAGAATCATAGAATAGTCAGGGTTGGAAGGGACCTTAAGATCATCCAGTTCCAACCCCCCTGCCATAAGCAGGGACACCTCACACTAAACCATGGCACCCAAGGCTTCATCCAACCTGGCCTTGAACACTGCCAGGGATGGAGCACTCACAACCTCCCTGGCCAACCCATTCCAGCATCTCACCACGCTTCCCTAAATCATGGAGCTCCATCACATGAACAGGAATGCCTTTCAGAAAATGAAGACTTCAGATGTTAAGGGTTACAGTTGACTTATATATATATAAAAACCTCTCCCTTTTACATTCCCCAACCCCATACCTTATTTCTTTTCTATTATTAGCAGATTAACTAGTGACTATTTAATAAACAATCTCTTTTCTACCTTATGTTTTCCTTTTTCATTGACATCAGGTTCTGATATTTTGGGTTGCCTCTATTGTAGTCATATGCTCTGGTATTCATGACAGACCAAACAACTTCAAGGAAAACAATTCCTGCTATCCAAATGACTATAGGGTTATTTTGAGGGAAAACAACTGCATCCTGCCACAGCTTAGTTAATGTTTCACTTTCCCTTGAGGATTTCCTCTTGGCTGTAGCCCAATGTTAATTATGGTTTTCTTTCTATAAAACAAAGCTCTGCCAATGTGTCCATGTTTATGACTCGCTGTGATCTTTTTGGTTCTTGCGATGTGAACAGTGTTTAAAAACTTCAGTATTAAAACCTCACTTTCTTGCCAGAGAACCTTTTAACAGAGCTCGTTCTGTTGCAAAACAACATCCAGGCAGATCTGGGTGGTTGCTGAGGCACAGGGCTATAGGAAAAGCCTAAATGAGCATTATTTTCATTTAAAAAATAACCTCTCTGTGAGCAGAACTTTTGAAAATGGGGTGAGCTCAGATGTGGGGACCCCTGTGAAGGTGTTTTCCTTCCAAACACCTACGTAAAGGAGTTTAAAAGTAGCTTCTTGCCTTCATTCAGTCCCCTTGTAATGCTGTTTGTGAGCTGCCCTTATGGTGAGGTGTGTGATAACCCTGGGAAGCATCACGCTGCCAGCAAGCTGTTGGGACTATAGAATCTTTGAACTAACATTCCACCTGTGTCTGTTTCAGATATGGAACAGACTGGGTTATTGAAAAAAAGGAGGAAAAACCTTGTTTAAAAAAGAAAGTCCATTGGAGAATACTGAGGAATTCTTTCACCTGTAGGATTTGCAACATCCACTCCACAGTGTATTTTTATTGACCTTTTTAATGTTTCTAAAGTAGCCATATGGAGTCATGGAAAGGCAGCACAGAGACACGTATTGTATTCATACAGTAACATGAAGACTGCAGGTACTTGACACAGAGGGAAGAACACATTTGTAACTGATGAGTGCTCTAGAATCCACATACAGGTTAATTTTTGCTGTGCACAGATTATTTCTCCAGCAGGCTTCAGGTTTGACTTTTTGATGTGTTAATATACTTTTGTAAACTCGTAGTTGATGGCTTTTGTCTGCTTTTATATATTTGCAAGTGTTCTCTCTAGCAGTGGCTGGCTTCTTCATTATTTGTAATCGCTTATTATTTACTGCTCAGCACATTTAAAGCACTTAAAATAACTTGGACATGACACATCTGTGGTCTTTAATCAACGTTGTTGAATTTACAGTAAAGGGAACACAAGGACCAGTTCTGATTCTCACAGAGGTTTTTATCCTACAGCCTAGCACACTTTGCCTTTTTAGTGTACCAATTTTGTGCTTTAAGATTGATTTCATAAACTGAATTGCTTTGAGTTTGCAGTCTTGGTTGCACGAGCTCAGGGGAATACCAGTATTGTACACTCTGTTGGTATCTGTATTCCGGTGGGTGCTGTAGAGATGGTTTGTTTTCAGTTTCATTTGCCTGCAGTTAATCTTTTTTCAGATGCCAGTGTGATTAAATCCACGCAGTTGTCTGACAAGGTTACCTCCTGAGTAGTGAGGCAGAAATGCCAGTCAAGTGTTCCTTAAATAAAGTTGGCTTCAAGATACAAGCAGAAGGCTTGAAGAAGTGTTTTAGGTGCAACACCAAGGAAGTTATGTTAAATAGAGACTCATTTATATACATACACGTGTGTCTCTCCGAGTCTGTCTCCTGAATAAATAGAAACATAAGATAGGTTGGTAGAGGTTAGAACACAGGAGTTTTGTTTCAGATGAAAAGGTGAAGTTCAGGGTTGTTTCAGGAGTATGTTTTAAACCACAGTGAAGCTCACTGGTAGCGAAGGAGCTTTATTAAGCTGCATGTTCCTGAACACGTAGGCTTAGTCTGGATATGTTTTATGCCATATGCACTTTGATCCGTATCTGAGAGATCTGCAGTTGCTTTAGGAAACAGAGCCTAAAATAAATCTGTAATAGAGGAACACCGGAGCGGTGGGCAGATCTGAGCCCATCTATTTGAAAGGAATTTTCTTCTCTGCTAGCCAATGTTGGAGTTATTATTGGCGACGTATGTTGCCTGCAGTTTCTAGTACAGAAATCCTGTTGAAATCAGGAAGTTCTGCAGAGGCTTGCTGCTCCCTTAAACACTGCTGCTTAGTTTAATGTATTTCAAGCTACTCTTAAAGACACTTCTTTTGTGGCAACTTTCGTGCTGTTGCCTACTTTCCCCGGGTGTCAGTTTGTGTAGGAAATGGTGCATTTCTGCTCTTTGAATCCCTTCCAGAGTATTCTTACAGATTGCATCAGGAAGCAAAAATGGAGTCGTGCTGCAGCAAAGTAGGCATCTAGTCCTTAAATTGTGAAATACCCAGACTTCTTAATATTCATCTCCAATAAGAAGACAGCCAGGTCCTGAATTAGCAGCCTAGTTAACAGTGGAAATTTCAAGCAGAATGAATTCTGCAGTGCTTATTGAGGTTGTGGTTGGAATGGAATGGAATGGAATGCTTTTTGTGATAATGATAGAAAAATTGGTTAGTATCAGGTATGGTATATCTAAAACTGTTGTTTTCTTGCCTGTTATGTATCTGGCTGCTTGGTGTGTTAAAAAGTGCTTTGAACCCCATCTATGATCCAGATTGTCTCTTCAGAAAAAACCCAAACACCTTTTTTTAAGAGGTAGTGGTTGGTTTAAATTCCGCTTGCATTTTTGCTGTGTTGCTCTGTAGGACTCAGTAGCTGTATGGCTGTTCCTGGCACATTCAACTTCAGTGCTAAAATCAGTGTCATATGGACTTAAGCGCATTACATTCAAGCCGAGCCAGACTAAGAAGGTTTCTTTAGAGGAGGTTACGTCTTTCAGTGAGTTAAAATAATACTCTGTAGGAAAACAAAGGCTTCTACCTGCCATTCCTCATGATTTGGCTGTGGGTTTTAATCGCAGTCTTGTTTCATTTGCCTTAAAAGCCATATTTATTATAAGGTAGAAGCTCAATGACGCAGGGGTACGTGGGGAACACAACCACAAGCTGTAATAAAAAGCTTTAAGGAGTGCGTGCAACATATAATCTGTGTGGAAAGTGGTAACAAATGCCCTACTTTGTAGGGCATGAGAAAAGTGATTTTAGAATGTATAAATAGTAAAAAGGAGCTAAAATAGTGTAAAATCTTTCAGTGAGGCAAGGCCCAGCTCAGATTTGGGTCCAGGTCTCCTGAGTGCTCTTCCTGCTGTGCGTGCTTCCCAAGCCCTGTTTGGTCTGCTCAGAGTATTCCCGTTGTACACAGCTGCTCCCTTCGGACCAGGTCTGGTGCTCACGTGGCAGCCAGTCTGCTTCCAGCTACGTTAAAAATACTCCTTCTGTCTTGCCAACTTGGTATTGATTAAGAAAAAGACTTCTGAGACCAAATCAAAAGGATTTTATTTTCATATGCTTAATTAGAGACCCTGTGTCTGCTTACTGGTTCATGCTTTTTCTTTAATAAATTGTCTGTCTTTGAAGTTATTGACAGAAGAAACCTTTCCTCTTGTCACGGTTCTTTTCTCCTTCCCCTTGCTTCAGCAGGCTGGGGAGAAATGCCTGCTGTCCACACAAAGACTGAAGCTTCTTGGGGAGAGCCGTCATCCCCTTCTGCTGCAGTTGATAATGGCACTTCAGCATGGGGGAAACCCCCCAGCAGTGGTACAGGGTGGGGAGATAATCCTGCTGAGTCAGCAGGGACATACGGAAGAACAAATGCTCCAGCTGCTGCCCCAGCACTGTGCAAACCAGGTACGTGCAGGAACCTCACTGCCACAAGAGGATGGAGAAAACCAGGGCAAAGTGGCTCTGTTCTCCGCGAGTATTTTTAAACATCACCTCTGTGCGGTTAAATCAGAGCCTGTTTTAATCATTTCATTCTTGAAACAGCATTAGCTGTCTCAGAATGTTGATATTCCAGATACCAGATTGATACAAAAATGTGAATACAGTGCATCGAGCCAAGAAACTTAAAGGCATTCCTTAGAATATTTTTGTGTACTGAAAAAGGAGTATAGTAGAGGTGCAGGAAACGGTGAAACTGCAGAAGAGCGTGAATAATACTTACTTCTAGGTGCCTAGAAGAAACCTGTATTGGGATGAGAAGCAACTAAGCTCAGTTAATATAAAGGAAAAGCAACACATGAGGAGGCCTAGACAACCTCAGTGGTTAAACTAAGGGAAGGGATGTCTTCTTCAGCTGTTAAAAAACTGTTGACAGGATCTGGAGCATCCTGAGTGAGTTGCTGCTTCGCAGTTCCCAACTAACGTTACTTAGGAAAATGCCTTGTCTCTAAGGTGACAGTGCATGCTTCTGCTTTGGTTGTGGAAGTTTTTACTTTTCACTCCTGCAAAATACTTTACTGAGAAAGAGGTAGAAAGCCCAAGAAACATAAACCAAGAAGGTCTTCAGATGAGTAATGCCAGCTTTGAACAGAATAAAGCGGAATGAGGTAACACAACCTTGTCATTGAATGTGAGGTGCTCCTTGCAGCCCATGTGTCCTTTCAGATTCCATTCTTCTGAGGTGGGAATTGAGTTTCTGACCATTAATGACTTTGAAGTTTGGTTTTGTTTGACAGAAGAATGTAACAGTTTAAAATGGTGAGGTGCATTGGAAGAAAAATAGCACTTAGCCAAGTGTGTGGTCATCCTTCAGGTTGCTTGTTCCTAGGAGATGGGAATGACCATGACCACAGATCTTGTTCAGTGCAAAGCAAGACTTGCTGTTGCTGCATGTTTTCTTCTCTGAAGTATTCAGAGTTTTCTTTTTTTGCTAGCTTTGAAGAAGCTGTCCTTATCTATCATTTAATGCTAGTTAAGCTATTTGATGAATCTCTTGAAAATGCTCAAATGTTGACATACTGGATGTGGCATAAAAAGAGATTGCTGCCAATATTGCAGGAAATTGAGTAAGGTTTTTCTTCTCCCTCCAGCTTCAAAATCTATGCAAGAAGGCTGGGGCAGTGGTGGGGATGAAGTGAATCTCAGTACTAGTCAGTGGGAAGATGAAGAAGGAGATATGTGGAATAATACTGCTTCACAAGAGAGCAGCTCCTCCTGTAATTCCTGGGGGAATGCCCCGAAGAAAGGACTTCAAAAGGTAAGACAAAAATCAAGGTGCTGTCTAAAAAGGAGTGGAATTAGTGTAACATTTCTAGAGTAATTGTTCTGTTGCATTGCACCTGAACTCTTAAATTAGACCTCTGATACCTGAACATGAACGCAGCTTGCCACTACAGTGGTTCAAGTACAGCCTACCTTGTTTCCAGGGGAAAATGGGAGAGCTTTGTACCTTTGTTTCCTGGGGAAAATGGGAGAGCTTTGACTTTAAGCATGTCAGATGCTTGGGAGGTTTTGGTTGTTGCATTTGTAAGTTTTAAAGCTTTTATGTGTTTTAAAGAAATGATAATGTATTAACAGAAGCAGAAGGTGGTAACGGGGCTTTCAAACACTTTCTGTGGTGGTAGAAGAATAGTCTGTGATGGAATGGTTCAACAAAAAAATACCTATTTCCTGTTTTGTGATTTGAATTTCTTAACTTACTCATTGTAAGTTTTGTACTGGTATGAGAACAAAGCAAACCTGTATTAATGCTGCACTTCATCGGGAACATGGTTTTATGTTAGGAAGTTTTCCATTGCACAGTCTTTATTTCAGGACAAGGCCAGGCTGTAACTTAAAGGAATTGGGAATGCATTTAGCCGGTTTGTTAGTTATTCCATTTGCCAACAGTTAGGCCAGTGATTTGATCAAGTATGGTTGTTTCTTGTACTGTCCGCAGCCCAAAACAAATCCACGCTTGTCCCTTGGTACTTTCTGGAGAACTGAAAGGAAGAGACTTCTTAAGGATTTTGTGATAGAAAAGCTGCACAGAGATCTTTTAAAGGTGTTTATCTAGACGCTCTTGTTTGTTTTTAAGAAAATACACTGAGTAACATTCTTAACTTCAAGGTTGCAAACTTGGTTTTGGGAATGTTTTTCAGGAAGTGTTGTACTATTTCAGAAACTTTAATTAAAATGACATTTGTAAATTCGAAGGTGGCTTTAATTCAGTGGTGAGCCAATCAAATACTAAATAGTACACTGAACACCTCTTCAAGCGGAGATAAAATTTGCACACTTTGTGGGGGAAGAGAATCATAGTTACGTTGTTCGGAGGGTTCTTCAATCCTTTCTAAATTAATGTACTAATACATCTTTCAGTAGCATGTATTATTAATATGAAAAACTTACCATCTATTTTATGTACATCTCACTAGTATGAGCGAGGGAACCAGACCACTAATGGAATCTCCCAATTTATTTACTAAGGGCATGAAGACATCTAGCAAGCAAGATGAGGCCTGGATCATGAACCGTCTGATAAAACAGCTCACAGACATGGGCTTCCCTGTGAGTAGTGTTCACAAACAGAACACACATGCCCCAGCTTTGGTAGCTGACTGTCAGTGTTTCAGACTGTAGCCACAAAAAGATACTCAGTCTGTTCTTCAGGCTGGGAAGCCGTTCTGTTTCCTGCATTTAGACATTTCCTTTCATTTAGGCTTCCCTGTGAGGGTGCTGAGGCACTGGCACAGGGTGCCCAAAGAAGCTGTGGCTGCCCCATTCCTGGCAGTGTTCAAGGCCAGGTTGGGTGGGACTTGGAGCAACCTGCTCTAGTGGAAGGGTTGGAACTGGATGAGCTTTTAAGATCCTTCTCACCCAGACCATTCCATGATTCTATGATTATTCTAGTTTCAGAAATCTCCACTGTAAGGTACTAGAATGTTCCCCAAGATCACTTGGTGATATACTTTGCATGATGACATTTATAGATCTTTTGAAGTTCACAGTTTCATAAAACATATGTTACCAGTCCTTGGTTTTCTTAGAGAAAGGCATATCCTAGAGATATTTAAGTTGTCCATGAAAATGGGAAGATGGACTTAAAGTGGACAGTTAGATTTGGCCTTCTAGAACTGGTACTCACTTGACAAACTGAAGCTTATTTGTTGTGGGGATTGATGAAAGCAGAAAAAAAGTGTGCACAGACATTATTTGTGGTGCCAAGTAAATGTGAAACTGAGCACTCAAGAGACTGTTTTCTCTGTTTGCTTTGAGACCATATAAGCATGGTTATTTTTTTCTCTAAACATAATTTGTATGTTTGACAGAGAGAGCCAGCAGAAGAGGCCTTGAAGAGCAACAATATGAATCTCGATCAGGCCATGAGTAAGTATCTGTGTAATTTTTTCTTCCTTTAAATCAACACAGGAGCCATTCACGAGTCTGAGAGTTTAATCTTATCCAGATTATGGGTAATATTTATTTTCTTATGTCTGCTTTCTTAAGCAAGACCTTCTCTGAACTGCTGATGGCCAGTTCACTGTCTTTGTGTTGCCTTTTTCAACACATTTCCCTTTTCTGTGAAGGTGCTCTGCTGGAAAAGAAGGTGGAAATGGACAAGCGTGGAATGGGAGTGACCGACTATAATGGAATGGTCACCAAACCCCTTGGCTGCCGCCCACCACCAATCTCCAAAGAGTCTTCCATGGACCGCCCCACCTTCCTTGACAAGGTAAGTTCAGGAATGTGAATGATATACAAGTCAAAACGGTACAACAGTAGAAATATTGATGATTTCCACTGTCTGCTTAGAAAGCCGATAGATAATTACATATTGCTGTTCTTCTTTTCCTCTCTTTTCGCAATCCTTTGGGGAATTTAAACCCTGTGGAAGGGACCAATGATTTGATCTCCACTTAGAAATAAACAATGGTCATCCCCAGTGTTATACTTGGAAAGAAAACTTACTAAGGAATCAGTAGTGCAGTGGAACTAAAAATGGGAAGAACAAGGAAATGGAGCACAGAAAGCCTTTAACTCTGCAAGAGTCCAGAGTCAGCCTTGCCCAAATTAATGATCAGGCAGGACCAAGGCTCCTGATTCCTGTCTGAGTTTTGAGTTCCTTGCAGATTTCAGCAGAAGTTCAGTATTTAATAGGAACAAATACCTGAGGTATTTCTGTTAAGTAAAGAGCAGACACAAAATCATGAATAGCTTCTCTGATGAGCTTCCTTTCCTGTGATCGCATATGACAAATTTTCCAGCACCATGTAAGGACTGAGAGAAGGCAGCTCCAGAAGTTTGTGGTGTGCAAGATTCAAACGACTAAAGAAAAGGATGTAGGGAAAAACAGAGCCAAATCTTCAGTAGGAAATGATTTACAACCTGACAAAGTCCTACAAATCCCTCAGAATCCTCCCCCAACTTATTAATAAGGGAAGAAAAATGTCTCTGTGCTCTTCTTTATTTCACAGATTACTTGAAAGGTTCTTAAAGATGGGATGGGTGGTTTCTGAATGCAGAAATCTGTGCTTTTCACAAGCAATGCTGAAACCAATTCATTTTACACAAGCTGTTTGCAGGATGTGAGGCTGTAACACAGGCTGTATTAAAAATTTTACTGACCCTGAATTATGATTATCCATCCAGCCCTTCACCCTCTGTTTTCTTAGAGTCTTAACTAAAGTGTTATCCTTAAAGTTACGGTTTGTGTTGTGACAGGTTTCCAGGTGTTGTGCTAAGAAAATTGGCATGATGCTATGCTAGGACATGTGATAAATACTGACCTTTTCATGACAACTATGACTGTTTGTGCTGTCAGCACAGGCTAAACAGTTTGCTGAGTTTTAGTGTTGGTACAATGCAAACTGTAAACAAGTTAATTTGATTAAACACAAATGGCTCTTGCATAATTACGGGTTATTTATATGAATAAGCTAAAATTAGCATCTATACTAAATTTGCTTTAGAGGGTCCTGGCATACCAAAAGGTTTTGTAATAGTTCAGTGCTGCCACAGTGCTGCAGAATTGAGGGTAATGGCAACTTCCTGCAAAGAGTATGTGTTGGAAAACTGCTCTTCTGCTTTTGGGGAATAATAACATTTGTCCTTTTTGGGCTCCCTATTTATGATGGACACCACATCATTCAGATACGGGTTTTTTTCCTTAAACCAGACTGAGCTGCTTGTGTATTTCCTCCAACATCAGGCTTAATCTGGGTCATCTTCCTTCTTTTTCCCTTCCTGCCATACAAAATTCATTCTTAACTATAGCAGATCCATTTGCTGATGGCAGACTTTAATGAATACATTGATTGAAAGATCTCTGTCCTGAAGAAGGTCACAAAATTCACATGGGCATGCCCATTAACCTTTCCTTTTCTAGAGTTACAGAAGCTTGAGCAGTACAATTATTGCCAGAGAGAGAGGTGCAGTATGTGCAACATGATGCATAATTACAGAAACATATGTTAAACACCAGCACTGAGAAGGGAATTCTGTGATCATTAATATTCATACCGCAAGTAAAATCTGTCAGTCTAGGCATAGTCTGTCACAGTGACTTTACTATAACAAAGAGAATAATCCCAAACTCTATTTGTTAGATATCAGAGTGTTGAGCAACTTGGTAAGTGAATTAAGCAAATAGAGTTGCTACTCTAAGAATAGGTATTTTTTCCAAAGAAATTCTTTTCAGATTTACAGCTCATACTACTGGAGCAACTCCTTCTCCAAACCCTCCTTTGCCTTTGAGGTACTGTTTCAGAGTATTTAGCCTGGAGCTGTCTTACTTCCTGCTCAGGTCAGTGTTGGTCAGCAAAAAAGCGCTTCACACAGCTGAAGCACTCCAGCCAATGTTCCTTATTTTGCTTACTGTCTTAGCAAGTCATTATCCTTTTGCTTGGCTTTGCTAAGTCTTAAATAAGTTACGTGAGCTTCCTCTTCATGACATTGTAAGTTGAGTTCATGTGCTCACTGCTGCTGCTCTTCCTCAGTTGATTCCTTCTCAGCTCACTTGAGTTGAGACTCCAGGATTTTTCTCCTGCATTTTCTCTGACAGGTAAAGCCAGCAGTTATTCTTCTTTTATTTTAATCTTATGCATTTGAGGAGAGAGAATTTACAGCCTTAACATTTGCTTCTGAACCCATTGAACTCCCTGTTCTCTCTGGATTAGTAGTGGTCTGTGCAGTTGAACTTTACCTTTGACTGCTTTCACCTGCTCCTCAATATGCTGCAGGTACTCTTTATTCTGTGTTACACTGAGTCGAGCTTTGGCACGTAGTACTTTGTTAATTGTATTACTTGTCAGGATGTTATCTTGCCCTATAGCACCATAACAGGAGAAGGGGGAAAATCCAATGGCTTCAAGGAAATAAAGATCCAGCCTAGCAGTACCCTGATACATTATCTTGGGCTTGGTGGTGATCACACTGTACTTGGGTGTCAGGTTTGCTTAAGGATGTCACCCTATGTCTTCTGGAGCCATCCAATTTGTAAGAAAAGCATCTTGAAAAATACCAGAGATAAGCCCAGAGTGCTTCAAAGGGTCTTTCCTGAAAGTGGAAGGGTTTGGGTTGGGTACCTCCCACTCCTGAGTTCTGGGCCTCAAGTTTGGTGTGCATTCTCACTGCATCTAATGATGCAGCTCTGAAGGAGGATGTGGTGGTTTGCTGATCTGCACTGATCACCACATAATTGAGAATCTTGAACCATACAGAGATGTCACTTAAGTTTTTAGCATAGTCAGGTGCAAGTGTTGAACTCTGGACCATTACATTAGTTGTGGTCAAAAGGCAGGTCAGCTCTAAAGAGAAGTACCATCAGCCTACTTTGACACTAGTTCAAACTTGCCTCGTGTGAGGCTTCTGTTAACCCCCTGGCAGACTTGTCTTCCCTCCTGCTCCCCTCTGCCTTTGCATTTCCAAGCTTTCTCCCATAATGGCAGCAGTGAGGCCTGTGTTCTTTGCCCTGAGAGTGCTTCCAAACTTTCTCCCAGATTCTTGAGCTTGTAGGAGATTGTGAAATTCTCACCTTACAGATTAAGTCTCCTTTTCTCTCCTGTCTTATTTTCTGTTTGGCTCTTCCTCTCTGCTTTGAGAAATCCAGGTCTACAAGCCTTGATGCCTGTTGGCTGTAGTCATGTTCTTCCAAAAATATTCTCTCTAGACTTCTTCCTTGTTCCTAATTAAAGCACAATGTTGGAATCTTTTCCTAATCATAGAATAGTCAGGTTTGAAGACTTTTTAAAAAAGTCTAAAGCCGTGCTGGATTGAGCATGATGTGTAGGGGATTTGTTTAATTGATTATCTGAAGGGGGCCTATAGGGATGCTGGGGAGGGGCTCTTCATTAGGGACTGTAGTGACAGGACAGGGGGTAACGGGTTCAAACTTAAACAGGAGAGGTTTAGATTGGATCTAAGGAAGAAATTCTTTCCTGTGAGGGTGCTGAGGCACTGGAATGGGTTGCCCAGGGAGGTTGTGAGTGCTCCATCCCTGGCAGTGTTCAAGGCCAGGTTGGATGAAGCCTTGGGTGCCGTGGCTTAGTGTGAGGTGTCCCTGCTTATGGCATGGGGGTTGGAACTGGATGATCTTAAGGTCCTTTCTAACCCTGACCATTCTATGATTAGCCTGTGGGAGAACTGTAACATCCCTAAGAAAACCACTGAAGAGGAAAGGTTAGGAAGGAAAGATTACTCTTCACAAAGCAATTATTACATAAAGGAGACTGGAAAATAAATGGATCACAAACTGTTGTCAGAAGTACAGTGTCATCTCGTCTAGGATGAGAATGAGGAGTACTTGATGTTGACCAACTAAAATGCTTTATGTTAAATGAATTGATTTCAGATCCACTTACAGAGCACAGCTTTTGTGCATCACAGTGGGCACATTATGACAAGTTCAAATTACAAAACCAGAACAAAATACAAACAATTGTTATAAAATTGCTGCAGTTCAGCCAAGGAACGCACTTGTGAAGGTGGGTGTGCAGCAGCAGTCTGCTTGCTCTGGATATTAAGACACCCAGGTCTCCAGTGTGGCTTGTCCTCCACCATCCTTGGCACCGCTTATGTCCAAAATGAGACAAAATAATGGGAATGAGACAAGACTTGAATAAATCTGGGGGGGCTGGGAGGGATCACATTGGTCTTTCATGGTCAATAGGCCTGTTCGCATAGGAAGCAATGGCATCTGAATGCAAGATCGCGCACGGAGCTTGAAACGATTTTCACTTTAAAGGGGGAAGGGTAGAATTGTAAACATATGTCTGTGATCTAAGGAGAAATCCTTGAACCTGTTCCTGTCATGCAAGCTGCAGTTGTTTGTGGAGTGTGACTGATGTCCAGTAGAATGTAAAATATCTTGAGCTGCGAGGCCTTGGGGATATCATTAGAAAATGTCAGTGTCCCCCTCAGGATGTCAGATCGCATGTCAAGTGTCACTTTGCCTCATAGTAAAGAAACTTTTCGCTGTGCATCAAAGGGGAGCTGTTGAAAATGCATTTTTCAGGATTAACTTGGAAAATAAAATTCACCAAGTGTGCTTGCTGCACTAGCTCATTTATTTGGGTCTCTGTTTTGTGGACTGGGCTGCTTTTGTAACAGAAGAGGTTTATCAGTATCTCACAGTCTTCTGGGGCACTGAATTTATTGATGAAAGAGCCTAGTTTCTCACCTATTTAAAACCCTTTTTTTTTTGCAGTGAATATATTGCCTGAAAACCACCAGTCCAGCACATTGCAAATTAAAGATTGTTCACTCTGCCTGTTTTTGGAGCTCTACTTTGTACACAGTGTTATTTGATCATACTTGCCGCAGGCTTCCCAGACATCAAAGCACAGTTTGAGATAGAACTCGGTACCCCACTGCATTACTAGCTAGATAGCTACCTGTTTGATTGAGGATTATATGGTTTTATTTTCTGACTTGCTGTTTGCCCCCCATGGGCACTGCCTTCTGTGCCTCATATCCATGTTCAGCCATGGTTCCTTGCAACCCAGTTATCAGAGGGGACTCCTTATGTCTTGCTAAAATCTGCCTCCCCCTGGGGGACACTAAGGCAGGGTCTAAATTGCTTTCTCAGGAAGGCCACACAGACAGCATTATCATTATTGGGTTTAAGTATTTTTGTTCATTGGGTGTGTTAGAGTGTAATGTTTCAGAGTGGCTAATAATAACTCAGTGCTACATGAATATTAAAAAAGTCTCACGTGGCTCCGTTAGGAAAGGGATTTAAAGCAAAAATGTTTTTTTAAGAGCAGAGCTATGATGTGGAACCAAATACACACTGGTGTCATACCAGCTGATCTGGCCTTTCCCGTGTTCTGGGTTAGCAAATGCAGTATGTCCTTTGCCTGTGCTCCGCTGCTGAGTTCACCAAACAGAAGACTTCCCTGAAACGTGCTGGGCTTTCTCCCTTCCCACCTTTCAGTCTGGTGGAGAGGAGATGAGAGGAGAAAATCTTAAGTGGGAGGAGATGATGGCCACATATTAGCTCTGCTAGAACAAATTCCTCATTTCCTTCTGGAGAAGTGGGTGAGGGTGATTTTGCATTTGTGAAATAAGTGCAACAAATCAAAGAAAAACAGTACCTTAATCCAGTTTCTCTCTTTTTTTCTCCCTTCACTTCATACTTTCATTCCCTGTTATACATTCCCTTATTTTTTATTATTATTATTTAATATTTTTATCCATCCCATGCCCTTTTATATTCCCATGGGACACTGTTTGTGCTGCCTGCTCCTGGGTGCCGCACACAGCTCACCCTTTCTTTCTCCAATCAGGATGGCGGCCTAGTGGAAGAGCCCACTACTTCACCATTTTTGCCTTCACCAAGCCTGAAGCTCCCCCTTTCAAACAGTGCACTCCCTAATCAGACCCTGGGCGGGATTGCCTCAGGGCTGGGCATGCAAAACTTGAATTCTTCTAGACAGGTAAGGCTGTCAGGGGAGATTCAAAGTTCAATTTTAGCTCTCCTGGACTCGCTGCTAGTGCCTGTCACTGAAAGTGGGTGCAACATCTTTGTTCACATGAACTATCAATGGCAAAACTTCCTTGCTGTGTAAACACTTCATGTTAGACAACATTAAAACAACTGCTTAGTAGTAATTAGCTTGCTAATTATATGTATCCATTGAGAAGAGTCACTAGTGTTATGGATTTATACCATTAACCCTAGTATAGCTCTGCCTTGATTGATGGGAGGTGTCGTGTTTTGAGGCGTTGCTAATGGTCACAGAATTTAAGCCAGAGACATTGCTCTAATTTATCTTTCCTGGCTGGCATAATTACTCAGTGATGAGATGGGTGAGAGGTGATGGAGGCATTTTTATTCCTGCTGTAGTGAAAAGACAGCTCATAGCTTTGACAGGTAAGAAGGGAATTGTGCTTCTAACATCTCTGGGCAAATCAAGAGGAGTGTTTTGGCCCCTGGGTAGAACACAGAATCCTTTAGGTTGGAAAAGATCTTTTAAGACCATCAAGTCTAACTGTTAACCCAGCACTGCCAAGTCCACCACTAATCCATGTCCCTCAGGACACATCCACACATCTTTTAAATCCCTCTGGGGATGGTGACTCCACCACTGCCCTGGGCAGCCTGTTCCAATGCTGGCCAACCCTTTTGGTGAAGCCATTTTTCCTAATAGTCTGTTTAAACCTCCCCTGATACAGCTTGAGGCCATTTGCTCTTGTCCTGTCACTTGTTATGTGGGAGAAGAGACATGATACCCGCGTCGCTATGCTGAAACCAAAAGAAAAGGGGAAAAGAAGATGGAGAGGAAGATGGATAAACACCACGAGACTGAAAGTCTATACTGTTGATTATGAAAAGGGGTTTTTTGCCATATAAATTGAAGTTCCAGCAAAGATACAGCAATATAGAAGAGCTCTCTGTCATTCTGTGGTGGCTTTTCTTACATTTGTTCTTTCATAGTTTTTTAAAGGCAGTACTTGTCAAGCACTTACAGCCCATTAAGCATATTTTTCAGAAGCAGAGACTGCACTAATAGCATGTCCATTATCAGTAGGTTGGTAAAATGACTTAAGTACAAAACCTGCCTATCTAATTTAAGGTCTAGGATGCTGTGAGTTTAACGACTTCATTCTCCTGGCTCTTCCTACACAAATACAAACATTTTTGGCGAGTACTTTTCAGTGTTCATCTTATGACCCTCTGGGGTTGTACATCGTTATAAAAGCGATCTTCAACCTCAACTACCTTTTGTTTAGGCATCTATACAATGTTTTGGAAGTTTGGGATGTTGCAATCATTGCCATGCCTGATTCTAAACCTGATTGTCAGTACACTCTGGAGGTGCTGGTTTCTTTATCTGTGTCGGTCATAGTCGCTAAGGAAATAAGTAACTTCCAGGTTATGTTTTGAGAGATGTCTTTAAATGCCAATGTCTGTCTTGTCCTACTGTAGATACCGAGTGGCAATCTGGGTATGTTTGGCAATAGCGGAGCAGCACAAGCCAGGACCATGCAACAGCCGCAGCAACCGCCAGTGCAACCTCTTAATTCATCCCAGCCTAGTCTTCGTGCTCAAGTGCCTCAGTTTCTATCCCCTCAGGTTAGAAAACACTTCCACTCTTGAATTTTCCCTTTCCCTGGAACTCTTCCATATGCACTCTCCTTTTCCGTATGCATTCTGTCATGCTCCTGAGGCTTTGCAGCTGCTCTTGGCTGGCCGTGTCTGTGTTAATGTATTTACTAGCCAGTAAGCATGTTACATTGGTAAGATGGTGTTGTGTGTATGTTCTGAAGGTGGTCTGTGTGGGCACATTCTTTTTGGGGAAAAAAAGTAGTGTTTGCAGAGGCCTGGGAAGCACTTTTTCTATAAATGGACATTTAAGTATGTTTATGAAGATTTGTAGTAGAGCCTCTTCGTGGTACTTCTGTTCATGGCACTACTGCTAATAGTATTTTCCAGCTGATATCTTGTGACTCTTATTAATGGCTTACACAGTTGCCAGTGTTAGAAGGAAATGTACAATGTTTAATACGCTTTTCTTTCTTAGGTTCAAGCACAGCTTTTGCAGTTTGCAGCAAAAAACATTGGTCTCAGCCCTGCACAGTTAACCTCGCCAATTAATAATCCTCAGCATATGACGATGTTGAACCAGCTCTATCAGCTGCAGCTGGTAAGTGAAAGGACATGGCAAATAAGACTTACAACAGAATTTGAAGGCAGGAAGATAAAATAATGGCTAACTAAATTTTAAATGCATGTGACAGATCTGTAAAACAATCAGAAGCTGATTTCTTCGGTAATGTTTCTTTTTAAAGAAAAAAAAATCATGGTTTTTGCCTCAGGCTTTATAAATAGTCATTTCTGGAATAATTACCCTTTACAGCTGATCAGTGGAACTAAACAGTCAGTTGTCTTTGTACTGATGTCAGTACCATAGTATATTCTCAAACCTCACTGCTCTCTACATGCCAGCGTACGCAATGATTGACCAAGTGGGAGGTTTGTGTCACAACAGAACAAGAGAAATCTCAGCAGTGCCAGTCCCCTGAGTTACCTGGAGAACTTCTTCAGCTGCTTCAAGAAATAATAAAGTGTAGGGTAAACTTTCTGCAGTTAATGGCATTTATGTTAAACACAGCATGTGATGAGAGCTACTTGGTTTTGGAAAGCTGTGTACTTCATTGTATTGGCAAATTTTACATGACGTCTGAAGATACTTAATTGGATTTTAAGGCTATTTTAAAAAGCTGTACTGCTAACACTAAGTATTTCCTAGGTGTAAACCTACAATTGAGGATGACAAACTAGCTTAGGTGCTGATCTTAATGTGCTAGTCCAAGCCCTTTATTAGTAACAGTGTTTGATACTGTTAATAATTTCCGGTTATGTTTCCTAGTTTTGAGGAGCACAGCTGAGATTTCATGCCATGGTAACAATTGAACAGTACCTGAAAAATGTCTGTACAGAACTCCTTTAGATTTTAAATTCACATTTTTCAAAGAAACACCTTGGAAAAGAAATTTACCGCCCCATGACCCACATTAAAACATGTGGAATTTTTCTGGAGTAAAGCAGCACGCCTGATTAAATACCAAGTGTTCGAATTCAAAATGTCCAATAAGAGAACTAAGTATTGGTGTTTATTTTGTCTATAAGATATTATGAACTTCTATTTTAATTTTTGCTTTGTGTTGCAATTTTTTCAGGGAAAAAAAGTAGGCTTCTATCTTTAATGACCTCTTATTGCTCACGAGCTTACTCATCAGGTTTCTTATTGATGTTTCTGGTTTAATGAAAAAAGACAAGCAAAAAACAAGCACTAGGCTGAAATGTGTTATAAAATACAATTGTAATAAGATTGTTACTTTTGCTTCCCTGGGAGTTTTCAGAAAACTCCCAATGTTTCTGTCTTTTCTGTTTTATAATGTACGAGAGTAGTTCAGACAAGCCTGTTTGGCTTTGTGTATGTGTGTTAGGACCTCTGACCTCTCACTTCTGTCTCTTAGGCGTACCAACGTTTACAAATCCAGCAGCAGATGTTACAGGCTCAGCGTAATGTTTCCGGACCCATGAGACAACAGGAGCAGCAAGTAAGTTTGCCTGCCAGTTCAATCTCTCTGCAAGAGTTCGTCTTCAGTAGCTTAAAGAGATTGTACTGCTTATAGGAAAGCAGCTATAGCACCCTTAGAAACAATAAGTGCATAGCTTGAGTATTGAAAGGTAGGAGTGCTAGACCAATGAAGCTGTTTTACAGCATTCAGTTATTGGAGGAAAGTTCTTCAACTCTTAATATGGTCAATTTTTATTTGTAAAGAGATCTATTGTGTTATTTCACTGTAGTTTCAGACACAAAAAATCTAGTGTCTTTTTGTTCAACTGAGCATTTATTGATTCTTTTCCTTGCCAGGTTGCACGTACAATCAATAACATGCAGCAGCAGATCCAGCAGCACCAGCGCCAGCTGGCCCAGGCCCTGCTTATGAAGCAGCAGCCTCCCCCTCCACATCTATCTTTGCACCCCTCTGCAGGCAAATCAGCCATGGATAGCTTTTCACCCCATCCCCAGGCTCCCAGCCTACCTGACCTGCAGACCAAAGAGCAACAGTCTTCACCGAACACCTTTGCTCCTTACCCTCTTGGTAAGTGTCCTTCCTCAAAGCAGTTCCATATGAAAAAGACAGAGGGGAGGGTATTTGCTTAATTCAGCATCTAAATATTTTGCTTCACTGTATAACAAATACAGAAATAGAAAGGTGTTTATTAAATAGTGTTAAAATGCCAAAACATAATCATGGTGCTACACACCTATCTGGTAGCAGCTGCTCAGGAGGGCTGTATTTGCTTACCTGTACTCTGCCTACAAATATCAGAACAGAAGATGTGCTTACTTAAGTACCTACCTATGTTGCTATTTATGAACTAAATATAAATTAACAGTGACATGTTGTAAAAAACGCAAATGTCATATTGGTAAACAGGAATGGATATGATCTGGAAGTCATGCAAAGTCAGCTTTCCACTCTAATCAGCACTGGTAAGGCATCAGTTTTGATCAGGGTATTTCAAGAAGGATATGGCTCAGTTTGAAGGAATGCAGGGTGAGTGTTGTGCAAATGATGAGATGTTTCAAAACCTGCTAAGGAAAAAAAGGAAATCCTTTGCTCACCTTAGCCTGAAAAGTAGACTTCAGAGACATACAGGGATCTTCAAAATGTAAAAGATACCTATGAAGAGTTTTCTTGCATGTAGGGTAATTCAAGAGGTAATAAACTTCTGGTGTGTGAAAGGAGATCTAGTTAAACATTAATGATCACTGATTTGCTCCAAGCAAAGAAGATTACTGGAATAAATGACCTGGGAAGTTCTGAAATGTTTCTCACTGGTCAGTCTGTGGTAGGCTGGGCACAGATCTGTCAAATATGATTGATTCTCAAGGCTGAATTGATTATTTTGGCAGCATGGACAAAGCAACCTTTCAGACCTGTTTCCTGTGTGATTGTTTGCAACCTCATTTGTGACATAAGGGAATTAATTTAAGCACTTTGTGACTCTTTACACTGTGTGTGATAGAATTGCCAAGCTGTATTTACCATGCAGTACTTTAGAAGGTGATTCTGACTGCTGTGGTGAGCTGTTAGAGGAGAGAGCATCAGAAGGCAAAAGAATATGACTTAAAGTCTAAGAGGGAGTTTCTTAATCATACCTCAGCTTCCTGTCATCTGCTAACATACATATCAAAAAAGACTCAGATTTGTGTTACAGAACCATGTCACATTTGTTCCCTAAACACAGTCCCAAGTGATTCTGTTCTGTGTATATAAAATATATGTCCAAATACTGCAATACCTGCTCAAATGAATGGCAGCTGTTTGTATAAACCTTTAATTAGTTGCTTTCTTTGGGATTTGTACAGTGTTGTTAGCAAAGTGATATTGCAGGCATCATGGGCCTGCACTGCTGAGACATGAGGAACATTTTGGTTTAGCAGTGGAATGCTGCAGATTCCTCTCTGGTCCTCACTACATCTTTTCTTTTGTTTCCATTTTTAGCGAAGTTTTAATGTTTTCTGAATTCATTGGTGTTCCCATAAAAGCAAAAGTTTTTGACAGCAGTTGCAAGTAAGCGTAGTAATTTACTGTACCCATGGACAGATGTACTGAAAGGCAGTGTTTCATAACTCCTTTAGCTGGGTTTTTAAACACATCTTCTAATCCCCCAGTCCATTCTGGATGTCTGATGACCTATTTGTTTCCCTTTAGCTGGACTGAACCCGAACATGAATGTAAATAACATGGACATTACTGGTGGTTTGTCAGTGAAGGACACTTCTCAGTCCCAGTCTCGCCTTCCTCAGTGGACACACCCCAACTCAATGGATAATCTGTCTAGTGCTGCTTCTTCGCTTGACCAGAACTCCAGCAAGCACGGTATGTTGCATTTAATCTCAGTGTCAGCCTGGCTTTTTTGAGACTTGAGGCATATTGCAATGGCATTTTTGTATTCTCAAGTTACTGTTTGCAGTAAGTGCTCAGAAGTGGTTGGTACAGAGTGCCCTTTGAGACTGGGGTACTTCTACAATTATTTCTGCAGTCACATTCAGCTGTGCACCTAAGTGCTTGCAGCTATCGCTCCCTACATGCAGTGTGGGAATTTTTTTTCCATTTCCTGAATTTTCTTGCTCAGAACAAGGAGTTCAAGTAAAACAAGCCAATACTGTTGGCAAACCGAGTGCATAATTACCCCCCCTGGGAGTTAGGAGCACAAACGTCACATTTTTCCAGAAGTGTTTGCTAATCTGTTTGAACACTTTTATCCCGAACTCCTCCAGTATCCTGAGTATGCAGTATTCTTTTATTTCCTGCACCAAGTTTATTCTGTTAGAACATGGTGCTGTTAACATTGTTGTATCCTGGATTTTATTATGAGAAGCATGCAGGATTTCTTTTACAATAGTTTATTCTGCAAGTAGCTGTACTGGTTATGCCAAATTGTTGTTTGCTAATTTGTAGGACATGAGAATGGCATTTCAAATCATCCAGCCCATCAGCAGTGAACATGTAGAGGAGATGGCTTGCTTACAGGGATATTCCTTAGTATGCTGTCTCAGCAAATTCCTGTTTGCTATCAGCGTAACAATTTGAATTACTTAGTCTCTTTTTGGCAGTAATGTAATTCACATTTCTTTAGCTTGAATGTCTAGATTGTACCGGTGGTGTATCTCAGAGCTCTCACTCCTAGGAAGGCTTCAGAGGCTGTTAAGCCTTGCTTACTGTGTTTACGTGTTAATTTTCCTTTCTATAGGGACTGATGAAATCCCATACCCAAAAGTAGTGCCACTGCTAAGCAAAGCCTTTGCATTTCATTCCTTACAGGTGCTATACCTGGAGGTTTAAGTATTGGTCCTCCGGGAAAGTCCTCCATTGATGACTCTTACAGCCGGTATGATCTGATGCAGAACAGTGAATCACCCGCCAGTCCACCCGTAGCTGTTCCTCACAGCTGGTCACGTGCCAAAACTGATAGTGATAAAATCTCCAATGGCTCCAGCATAAACTGGCCACCAGGTAACAACATATAAAGTGTTCGTGTCAAACCAGTGTCCCTTAAACATAGCTTTATTTATTGAATCTTTATGCCTTCTGCTACACAGAGACTTTGAAGAATTATGACTTTATATACTCTTCTTTTTACTATATTTGTAACAGAGTTTCATCCAGGAGTGCCATGGAAAGGACTGCAGAATATTGATCCTGAAAATGACCCTGATGTTACTCCTGGAAGTGTTCCAACTGGGCCTACCATAAACACCACGATACAGGATGTTAATCGCTATCTTCTCAAGAGTGGAGGTAAACACACAAATCACATGCACATCTGTGTATACTTTATTCTTTCCAGAAAAGGTGACTTCATGTATTATGGAGATAGTAATTTTTTGCATGTAATCCTAATGCTTCTGCTCTGAATTTTCACTGAAAATCAGAAACACTTGATTTAAGTATGGGACAAAAAGGTTTCTGGTTTTCCATGGAAATATTTTTATATTGGAAAAGGGTATGAGATGTAATACAGACTTCTGTGTAACCTGTAACACTTTGCTTTGAACAAGATTTTACTCTCCGTCCTGACCACCCTCCAGCACACACTTTGTGAAATACTCAGAAGACACAACACAAAAGTTGCAGAGATGTTCCTGAAGCAGCAGGCTTCTGTCACACTACTTAATCGTAGCTTTGTTAGAGGATCAGTCAGCAAAATCAATTAGAGCTGTTTTATCCCCAAAACCATCACATTAAAAAGGGAATGAGCTAGTCAACTAGTATTCCCAGTGCCATTTCCATTCCTTTTGTCTGGGTAGTGTTTACTTCAGAATTACAGTATTCTCTAAAACAACAAGCCATTGAGACTGTGCTACTTGTTAACTAGATGCACTCAGCTGGATCAGGGGAAAGGTGGCTTGGTTTAATTGTGCTCAGTGTTCCAATATAGGGAAGTTATCTGCTGTTTGTTAGAGCACTCTAATATGCATAGGAGGAGTATAATCAGGTTGGCAGGAAGGACCTGTCGTGGTTAAAAATGTGGGATTTGTTCTGATAGTTACATCTGTGATACCTGCGTAGATTGTAAATAAACTATTGTTGCTCTGGGCTTGTTAACTCAGACAAAGGCTGTGAGGGAAAGGAGGCAGGGGTTTTTATTGCCTCAAATTAGTTGTCTCTAACCTGAAAACAGTATTTAAGCTGAAACGCGAAGTATTTGTGTGCATGACTAATATTGAATTAAGTTTTAATGACCCAAATGTACTGCTAGGGGTAGGCAACCTGGATTGTTTGAAGTTCTAAAAAAGAAATAGAATTCAGTCTCAGTTCAGGTATAGTGCACCCGAGATAGGCTCCCCTCAGGCCAGAAGCCTAGCCCTGCAGAGCTGTAGTTAGATGCTGCCTACTGCAGGTCTTCTGCTTTATAGAAGGCAAGTACACATTAGTTCTCCTAGTGTGTAATTTGTCTGTGGAATGAAGAGATAATCACCCTACTTAGACTTAGTAAAGATGAGCTTTGCAGAAGTAAACAGGTCCTCAAGAGCCAAAACCTTCTGAAAGGCAGTGACTGTTGGGGTCTGTGTATGCTTCCTTTCCTCATTAGCTTTTTAGCTTGCTAATGATATAATTTTAATTAAAAATGTAGCTGCTAAATCTGTTTCTTTATGCTTGTGTAAGTGAGGTGTTTGTTCCTAGGTAAATTTGGCTGTTATTGTCAGTATGCCTCCATATGAGCTTGAGGCTTTCATGACATGCTGCCAGGAAAAGGCCGTCTTTGAATACAGCAGCTTGAAGTACGCAGACTGTATTAACAGAGAAGGTCTCCAGTTAGATGGCCACACTGTGAGGTATACCTTCCTTGCACTGCACGCAGAGGAAGAGACAAAACCTAAGCTTTTGGGTTGATTTTAATTTCACCCTGTTTGCTGAGGAAGCTTTGCAGGGTCAGCCAACCTTAGCCACTTGGAATCAGGGACAGTTTCAGCTCTTTGAGCGTATGGGCCTATCAGTCTGTTATAATTTCCTCACTCCTGCCTAGGGCATAGATTATGTCCAGAGAAGGCCTTGATCTAGAGTTGTTTTGCTTGAGACTGATGTCTGTTTTGGTATCCTTTGTAGTGCAGTGGGTCTAGATAAGGTAGATTCATCGGTCGGTTGCTGTTCCAGTTGGATATTACAGCCTGTGTTTTCTATTGAGCTGAGAGGGATGAGATTGCCCTTTTACTTAGTCCCTTCTACCCAGTACAGAGCCCTTTTCCAAAGAACTCACGTATTTTTATTAGTCAGTTAAAGATGCTTCAGTATCACAAGTCCATCTATGTATGTCAGGAATGATAAGTCACCTAGGATACACACTTAATTTTGTTGGTGGCTAGAGGGAATGCTTCCAGCTCTTTGGATATTTATAATGAAGATATTTTATTTTATGTTCAGTTTCTTTCATTTGCTTGCCACTGAGGAAATTGTATGTATGCTTAGATAGCTCCTCAGATTGTAAATGATTTACCAAGATGGTTTCAGGCTATTTCATTTAATGTTATCAGTTTGAGAAGAGATTGCTAAAATATATCCTTACTTTACTGAAAGTCTGCAAAAATCTAAAGATGTTTGTGGGCATTAGGATGTAGGAGAAGTGCTTACCTTGAGTAATTTAGGACAAATCACCCATGGTAAGAGGTTAGTTTATCATATGCATCTATGCTCATCTACAGTTGCCATTGCTTAAGTCAGCCAGCAGAGCACCTTAATAAATGAAGCCTGTTCCTTGAGACCAAACAGTTCAACACCAATTTTTTTGAGTCATGTTTCTTAAAAGAAATGCAGAGTTTATCTTCTGCACAGGTGCTAGTACATTTGCTACTGTGCCAGCTTTCTTTCCTTCTCTACTAAAGACTTCTGCTTCACTTTATCATGCTTTCTATAACATTTCATTCCTAGACTTCTGAGCCCAGGCTGGTTAAGGAAAATGCCTTGCATGGTTTGTATTTGCACATAATAGATTTGCTTATGTCACACCAAACATCATTATGCCCATCTTTCTTAGTTGATTCTCTGCTGGTTCTGCAGGGTCATCCCCAACATCATCTCAGAATGCCACGCTGCCTTCATCGAGTGCCTGGCCGCTTAGTGCCTCCGGCTACAGTAGCTCTTTCAGCAGCATTGCATCTGCACCTAGCATTGCAGGTACGAAAAATGGCCTTTCTACTTTCACATCCTTCTGCGTTCTGAGAAAAGGCCCTAGAAAGTGCTTTCCTAGTTATTACAGTAGTGCTACTATAGGCAGAAGCTTGTTTTTCAGTATTGTGCTAGGTAGTAGGCAGCTCTCCTGGCAGCTCTTCAGTGGTGAGCGTTGGATGGTATGCCTGGAATTGTGCTAAGGAAAAATGTATTTATTCCACTGGTGCCACGTGCTGTCACTCTGTATTGGCATTGAGATATCTTACTGACTGTTTCCATTGCAGCTTTGAGGAGGAATATTGTCTAGGGCCTCAGTGGAAACACCGCTGCTAAACCCTTCCAGGAAGAGCTGATGTGAAATTTTTGTTGATAAACTCACTGTTAAAAGTGAACCATCTTCAGGCTAGGCAAAGGTTTAGTACCACCTCGAGGAGGTACTCTGCATGGCTCTGAAGGGGTTGGGTTTAGGGGCTCTTAAATGTCTTTTAATAGTCAACCAAAAGCCTGAGGTTGCCCTACATGGCTGAGCTTATAGATGGTCTAAATAAATTACCTCAATTCACTCTAATGAGCTTTATATTCTGGAGCATCTCTGTCTGTAAATCACAGAGATGTTGCTTGTGAAGTAGGTACCTAAATATCCAGTTTGTCCCATTATAAAAATGTGTTGTATAGATTGTATTAAAAGTTTCATATCTAATCAGTGAAGACACTCTGAATAAAGGAAGGTGCAACCTCAAGGTCATGCTGCAGAATGGGAAACCAAAAGGGGTTATGTGAAATGTTTTACTCCAGTAAAAGGAAAAGAAAGGAACGGCTTGCTTTCCTTTTATCTGCCATGCATCTCTGCTTTATTTGCTTTTTACTGTTTTGCAGTGTCACCTAATCTTTATGTTAACCCCATGAGAAGTAGTGACATAGCAACATCTAATCTGTGGTAATGTGCATGAATCATGTGCTGAGCTGCTCTGAGTTCTAACACTCAGGCTTTTTTACCCTTTCTCCTCACCATTTTACCCGTGTTTAAAGCTTTCATCATCGTCAAATTATTTTTGCTGCTGCAGTGTGCAAGAAGATGGGAGAGTGGTTGCCCTTTCACTCAAATTGTTATGATTCAGTATAAAATCATTGAGTTAGATGATGGAGATAAATTGAGAAAATGTGGGGAGTGTGCATGTGTGTAAATAGAACTGAGGGTGTGATTTGGTGACTGGTAAATTTGGCTCTAGGACTGTTAAAACCCCTCAGTGGCTGCCTGATGCAAGGTGCTGATTCAGTATAAGCTTCATCTGCCATTTCAAACCTGGCATTAAAAAAGTCCACAAGGTTTTGGCATCTCAGACTTTGTCAGACCAAGTATTTTCTTCCTGCCTACAGTCAGCATTAAAGCATTAAGGCAGCATAACCACAATGTCATTTGCTCTGGCAGAAGATGCAGTGGTGTGACCATTTCAGTCCATTCCATGTGCTGCTAATGTTAGTAACAGTATGGGGCTGTGCTATGAGAAGGAAATGGGACTCAAATTTCATAACGTATGTTGGTACAAGGAAGAAAGGTAGGGCTGTATAAGTTGAATAAAGCAGTTTAGTTTGGTATGCAGAATTTGAACCAGTTTTGTCTGCCACTCTGAATGCTAAACTGCAGTTGTTATTCTTGGGTTATTTTATAAAAACTCTGATTTGGCAGGAACAGTGGTAAGATATAAGGTAACAAACTCAACAGTGAAAAGTTCCAGTGACGGGTTGCGATATGGTTCAGTCTTCTGAACACTTCATCTTTCGCAGACTCTTAAGAAAAAGAATACCTGTTACTTTGCCTATTCAGAAATCCAGGCTTGGTTGGTCTTTGATTTTTGGAATTTTAGTAATAAAGAACATATACTGGTTCCTTCATATCAGATAAAATGAGTTGTGTAAGAAAAAGTGGTTAAGGTCTGTTAACCCTTTGAGAGAGACAATCTTCAAGTATTTCATTATGATTTAAATTAGATTTCAAATACTTAAGTCCATTTTCTGGTCTTTTTTTCATGTATTGTCTTTTATGAGACATGAAACTAGTAGATTTTCGAAAGGGAACTTTACTTTTTCTTTCTATTGCAGGTAAATTGTCAGACATCAAGTCTACATGGTCCTCTGGCCCAATCTCTCACACACAAGCCTCTCTATCCCATGAACTATGGAAGGTACCCAGAAACACTACTGCTCCTACAAGACCACCTCCGGGCTTAACAAATACCAAGCCATCATCGACGTGGGGTGCCAGTCCCCTGGGCTGGACCAGCTCTTACTCCTCGGGTGCGCCTGACTCCTGTGTTTTAACACACCACTGTGCCTTCTTCTTAGAACTACTTGCTTTTGTTCTGTGTTGCTATAGTAAGGATGTGTATTAAGCTCCAGAAACTTGAGAGCCGATGCAAGTAGAGTGTGTCTATTCAGGGGTTGAAGCTTGTGTCCATTTATTTTAGTTAGGGTAAACTGTAAGTGAAGCTCTCACCTTTGAGGTGGTCATATTAGTAATTTTACATAGTCATTGCCAAATTACTTAACTCCAACTGAGGTATTTTATTTCCCCATTTCCTGAATCTCTAAAAATATCTTTTAAACATGTGTCTTGTTTGTGGTATGATGTGTGACTGCTTACAAGGCTTCAAGATGAGCGAATCAGCCCATAGAATTTAATATGGAACACATTTTTGGAGCATGGATGTGAAGCATTTAGGACCTCATGGCATTGCAGGGCCATTAGGGAATGTCTTAACTTCTACCATGCAGGCTTCCTTTTTAGATGTTGTTAAACTTAAATATAAATATTAGAAACCATGGATCTGGTATATGTATCATGTGAAGTAGCCAGCTTCAAACACAAATATTACGCTTATTTCTTAAAGCTGACTGGTTTATCAATCTGCTTTCACTAAGTTGGGAATTAAATGTCCCTCTTCTTGCCATTTATTTGTATCTGTTTTCTTCACCAAAACCCCACCTGGTGGGCAGATATTGCTGATTCCAGGATTCTCTCTGGAGCCTGAGTGTGGTCACACATGTGACTACAGATGTACTGTGGTTTTTCAAACACCACTTTATATATCCAGTTTGTTCAGTTCCTCATTGTAAAACACCAGGCTGAAGTTGGAAAAGCAGGTTTTGTTGGTTACATCCTTGTATCTTTAATCATTGTCAGTGCAGAAATATCTGTTTTGAATAAGTCATATGCATTAATCTATCATTGGCAAGATAGCAGAAGGCTGCAGTGCTATAAAAATCTTTAATAGCAAGCAGCAGTCTGAGTTTGGACGTCTGAATTGCTTCTAATATGTGTCTTCCACATTAGTTCTCATTTAACCTGAAGCTACAGTTTGTTGCAGTGTCATATCTGCACCCACTAGTTTTCTAATAGTTAACTATGGGAGCGTGAAAATGCCACAGATCTTGTACCTGTAACAGAAGCAGGTTTTCATTCAGCAAAGATGACAATAAATCAAGATGTGAAGAAACTTCCTTTTAGTAATATGCTTCCAGCAGCATGATGAGATGTTTTGTTGTGGCCTTTGTTTTGTAGGTTCTGCATGGAGTACTGACAGCTCAGGGAGAACAAGCAGCTGGCTGGTTCTTCGAAACCTCACACCCCAGGTAAACAGAATTGTCCACAGCTAGTTCTGAAAAGGGACTTGTCACATTTAAGAGACAATAAGAACATTTATCATCCCTGCTCATTTGGTTCATTTGAAGAGAAAATAATCATTCTGCATTTATTATCTGTCTATCTCCTACAAGGGATTTGTTAAGTTTTGAAAATGCTGTCAAATCAAGTATGAGCTTTTAAGACCCTAATTATTCATTCATTCAGTGTGAAGCTTTTATGTGTAAGTTTGGAGGTGAATGATTTTTTTACAGCATATACAGAGATGTAAAATCTGCTTTTCCTATGGGTTTTGCTTTGGTGGTTCTCCTAAGTCTGTCAAATCCTCCCATCCTCCACATGGTGTCATTCACAGAGAAAAACAAGCCACAAAGCCTTGAATGTAGACATCCAAATTAATCTTGGGGGAAATTTAGTTGTATTTATGAAAATATGTTGTCCCTTTGACTTACTTCTGGACTTCTGTTGATTTTTAATGATAAATATAATTTGTATAACCTGACTTGGGAAATTCTGTGCACTGGACTGTAGGGAAGCCTTGAAAAGACAAGAATGTCTCATCAATGAAGACATTGATAAGTCTGTAATTAAATTCTTCTTATGGAAGAAGAACTTCCCCTTTACCTGTACTTACTCTTCAGAGTTTAAAATTTGTTTAGTTAAAAAGCATTAAAAGTAAAATCACAAGAATACAGATAACCTTTCCCCTCCCTTCCCTCTTCCCAGATTGATGGTTCCACACTGCGGACACTGTGCTTGCAACATGGCCCTCTAATAACATTCCACTTGAACCTGACGCAAGGGAATGCTGTGGTCCGCTACAGTTCCAAGGAGGAAGCAGCCAAGGCCCAGAAGTCTCTGCATATGTGCGTTTCTATTCTCTTTCCTTTGTTATGAAGCCAGTTTTATCTCCCAGCTATATTCTTAGGCATTCATTTGCTAGGACTCAGAACAGATCACTGGTTAGTTTAATCTGATTTTTAAAGCTACCTTCTGAGATGGAGAAAAAATAATTGGGAGCTAAATACTTATATGCTACTAAACAGGAGGTCATTAAAAACGTGATAATTGATATTCACCATTAATAATGTGCTCAGTAAGGATTTGTCAACCTAAGGCTGCACAGAATTTATAAGATGTGATGAGTTCTAAAGGAAGCAGAGCGTAAGACAAGATCTTCACTTCAGAGAGCAACAGAAAGGACAAAACAATGATAGATAAGGAATATGTTCATGTGGTCTACCATTTTAAAGGAGGAATGAAAAAAATTGAAGGAAATGACTGACAATAAAACATGCTTCTGAGGTGGTTTAAAATCCATGGAACTAATTGGCATTAGCAGGAGCCAGAGAATTTTGGGTGATTAAATTGGTGACATTGAGAAGAATAAGCATATTCTGACTTGCATATTAAGAATATAGAGACTGATGATAGTACTTAAGTGCAGCTTTGTGTATCAACTACTTACAGCATGAGTATAATGAAAAATAGTGATCATAGAGGAAACACTGCTTGAAACTAGAATCATAGAATAGTTCGGGTTGGAAAGGACCTTAAGATCATCCAGTTCCAAACCTGGCAGGGACACCTCACACTAAACCATGCCACCCAAGGCTCTGTCCAACCTGGCCTTGAACACCGCCAGGGTTGAAGCATTCACAACTTCCCTGAGCAGCCCATTCCAGTGCCTCACCACCCTCACAGGAAAGAATTTCTTCCTTATATTCAGTCTAAACTTCTCCTGTTTAAGTTTTGAACCAGTTACTCCTTGTCCTGTCACTACAGTCCCTAATGAAAAGTCCCTCCCCAGCACCCTTGTTGGTCCCCTTCAGATACTGGAAGGCTGCTATGAGGTCTAGTACTAGGTGTACTACTGTCCCGATTACCTTCCCTGTACTTAGAAATGTGGGAGCAGTGGTTATGCCGTAAGTAAAGTTGCCAACTACTTTCCCATTATGGGGGGTTGCCCAGAGAAGTGGTGAATGCTCCATCCCTGGCAGAGTTCAAGGCTAGGCAGAGCCTTGGGCACCATGGTCCAGTTTGAGGCATCCCTGCACATGGCAGGGGGTTGAAACCGGATGATCTTAAGGTCCTTTCCAACCCAAACCATTCTGTGATACCTTAATTAAATATTACAAAGCAACATTCAGAACAGTTGGAGATGAAAAATTGACCCATCTTGTGTTACATCAGTTTAGATGTGGGCATTCAGTCAAAGAAATAATGCCAAAGGCAAAATTAATATATGAGTTTGAAGAGAAATGCTCATTTTAAATATGCAGATGGTAACATCCTCACACTGTCAGTGATCTGGAAGGCCTCCCTGTAAATTGTTTTATTTTTAATAGGTTGTGGCATCGCTACAGTTACAGTGCTGGTAAGGACAGGACAGACCTTTGTGAATGAAAAGGCTTGAGCTATAAATGCACTTGGTTTGCTGGCAGGATGTCAGTGGTAAAAGTACAATGGGATTTGTAGAAGCCAGCAGGACAGTATTATTGTTCCAAGAGATACCAGCCACTATCTATTACACAGATAAATGTTTACATGGATTTAATTGCTGGAAACTACATCACAAGCCAGGAGTCTCATATCCGAGCTTGTACCAGTAACAGTGTGGCCAGCAGGGTGTGTGGATAGGGAGTGGCCTCCTGTGAGGCCACATCTTGAATCCTGTGTTCAGTTTTGGGCCCCTCACTACAAGAGAGACATTGAGGGGCTGGAGCAGGGCCAGAGAAGGGCAACAGAGCTGGTGCAGTGCCTGGAGCACAAGTGTGATGGTGTACAGCTGAGGGAGCTGGAGGGTTCAGTCTGGAAAAGAGAAGGCTCAGGGGGGACCTGATGGCTCCCTACAAGTGCCTGACAGGAGGATGGAGCCAGGAGGGGCTGGGCTCTGCTCCCAAGTAACTAGTGATACAATTGGGAGGAAGTGGCCTCAAGTTGCACTAGGGAAGGTTTAGATTGGATATTGGGAAAAATGTCTTTACAGAAAGAGTTGTCCAGCACTGGAACAGTCTGCCCAGGACAGTGGAGAAGTCACCATCCTTGCAGGTGTTCAGAAGATGTGTAGATGTGACACTTAGGGACATGGTTTAATGGTGGACTTGGCAATGCTGTTTTAACAGAAGCATGCATAGTTTTCAAAGCCTGCATTTATATCTCTTCACTTACACATTTAGGAAAGATAGAAATGCTGAAGATGGGATTTTCAGCAAGGAGCATTTGCATGGACCAGAGGCCATGGTCAGGCAGTGAGGGGGGAACAGCCATCACAAATGGGTGTAATGCAACAAAGGTGTAGTTGTTGATGTGTATGTTCAGTTACACACCTTGCAACAGTGAGACTGAACTAATACAGAGATCCAGAGGTTTAGGCAGACAATGCCAGGTGGGTTTATCTTCTTTTCTTTAAAAGATATAGGTTGCAAAATGAATTCTAGAAGATAAAACCTAGATTCTTAGAAAAATTCTGCATCCATTGCATTAGTTACACAGTTATTCTTCTCAAACATACACTGAGGAAATGAATTTTAAACATGCTGTTAAAGAAAAGTGAGCTTTCAAGAAATGGGGTTGGGGGGAAGGCAAAACCTTCAGCTTTGCAGGATGTGTGGTGAGTTGTATTGAAGTACAAACCAAACTTCAGAGCACAGATGTTGGAAATGTGTTCCCAGCACAGCCAGAGGAGCTGTAGGGTCCCTTCCAACCCGAACCATTCTGTGATATTCATCTTGGATGTTTCCAGAAGTGCCCTTTGCACCCTATGTTTTAGAATCATAGAATAGCTAGGGTTGGAAGGGACCTTAAGATCATCCAGTTCCAACCCCCCTGCCATAAGCAGGGACACCTCACACTAAACCATGGCACCCAAAGCTTCATCCAACCTGGCCTTGAACACTGCCAGGGATGGAGCACTCACAACTTCCTTGGGCAACCCATTCCAGTGCCTCAGCACCCTCACAGGAAAGAATTTCTTCCTTATATCCAATCTAAACCTCTCCTGTTTCAGTTTGATCCTGTTACCCCTTGTCCTGTCACTACNTGGCCTTGAACCAGGGATGGAGCACTCACAACTTCCTTGGGCAACCCATTCCAGTGCCTCAGCACCCTCACAGGAAAGAATTTCTTCCTTATATCCAATCTAAACCTCTCCTGTTTCAGTTTGATCCTGTTACCCCTTGTCCTGTCACTACAGTCCCTAATGAAGAGTCCCTCCCCAGCATCCCTGTAGGCCGCCTTCAGATACTGGAAGCTGCTCTGAGGTCTCCACGCAGCCTTCTTTTCCCTAGGCTGAACAGTCCCAACTTTCCCAGCCTGTCTTCATACAGGAGATGCTCCAGTCCCCTGATCATCCTCATTTTGTGTCGCTCCACCTTTCCTCTCTGCCCTCAGGTGTGTCCTGGGAAACACTACGATCCTGGCCGAGTTTGCTGGTGAGGAAGAAGTCAACCGTTTCTTAGCACAAGGCCAGGCGCTGCCGCCCACCTCCAGCTGGCAGTCCAACACTGGAACCAACCAGACCCGCCTGGGCTCCTCCAGCAGCTCCCACGGCTTGGTGCGCAATGACACCGGGCACTGGAACACTCCCTGCCTGGGGGGCAAGGGGAGCAGCGACCTGCTCTGGGGTGGGGTGCCCCAGTACTCCAGCAGCCTTTGGGGACCCCCGAGCACCGACGACGGCAGAGTTATCGGCAGCCCGACACCTTTGAATACTCTTCTTCCGGGTGATCTTCTCAGTGGGGAGTCCATCTAGGAAACAAGAGAAACAAAATGGAAAATAACAATCATCAGCACTAAAGGAAAAACAAAATTGAATCCCTTTCCAGTCCCGGGCTTGATGAAGAATCCAGCTTTAACAGATCAGACTGGCAGCCCTTTTTAGTACCTCTGTCCAATATCGACTATGAAACTGCAGAAGTCCTTGTGAACTGTTCATGAAACAGTATGGGCTACTTTTGGTCAGTGTCACATGCTAATGACAGGTTTTATTGTTTTTTGTTTTCATGGCTTTTTGTTTTATGTTGTCTTTTTATGTTTGTATGGTGATTTTTTCAAAACGAAGTATAAAAGCTGCTTAGAATAGGTCTATCATGAAGGGCACTTTTCAGAATTTGGGCTGGAAAGGGTTATTTTATCAACTGGGGGAGGGGAGGGGGGGGAAGGGGGAAATGAAAGCCTATTTAAAATGAGCCTGTGACTATTATGCACATTACCAGAGGCGGACCCAATAATCAGAAAGGGTGAAGTGTGATATTTACCATTGGTACAGAAAAGAGACGAGTTGGAATGGTAACTATGGACTGTACAGGTTGAGCTGGGGGGAGGGCAGGGTCGGGCTATCTCTGTGTCCACTACTCCCATGGATCTGCCTATGCACATTACCCTTGTTTCATTACTTTTTTCATGTCATTTTTTTTAATCCCGAGAATATAAAAAAGTAAAAAATAAAAATTAAAAAAAAAAATTTAAAAAATAGTAAAAAAAAAAAAACACCAAGAAACAAAAAAAAAAAAACCCACCCAACAAAAAAAAAAAAAAAAACAAAAAAA
>NDXB01004592.1:0-12238 GCA_002631895.1 Agapornis roseicollis
CTGCAAAGTCCAGCTCTGCTGCAGCCTCCTCAGAGCCCACCCACTGCTGCCACTGACCAGGTTCATTTCTGGTTGTTGCCTTCACTGACATTAATTGCTCAGGTTTGATATCTCTGCACTTGTGTCCCTTTCCTTCCTTACCCTTCCAGCTGAGGAGATAAATATCTTTATGCCCAAGTAGTCAGGTTTGTTCTTGTTGCAGCCTCCCTCATCTTATTTACATGACCAAGTAGTCAGGTTTGTCTTGCCATTTTCTCCTCATGGCTCCTTTGACCAGTTCCCCTAAAACAGCAGACACTCTGATTCCACACACCTTTCAACCCTCATTACAATGCACATTACTAATGCCCTTCAGAAACCAGCAGTCCTCTGGCCCTAGGTGGCAATGCTCCTGAAGGCAGGTGATGAAGGTGTGATGTACTGCAATTTTCTAGAGACAGTACCGAGATGCAGAGCACCTTGGGTTTTACTGATGTAGTTCATTAAAGACTCAGTAGAAATTATTAGCCATAAATGCTTCAGCTTTTAAATAAGTTATTAAGTTGTTGAAGGAAGGGAAAATTTTAAGTGCTACCCCCTTCAATTTTCAAAAACAAAAGGAAAAAAAAAAAAAGGCAAAAAAGAGAAGATGTCAAATGTCAGAAGAACAATCAGTATACCAGGTATACCTTCATTATTACAGCTCTTAGTTTCCACCTTTGGTACATACGTATTTCTAACTGTTTTGAAGAGGGAGTTTTTATAACACCTACCAACATACTTAAACATTTCAGGCACAAGGTGTGGCAGCCTGCTCCTGGCTGGATGCCTTGTGCCCACCCAGCTGCTCTGTCACTGCCTTCTCAGCTGGACAGGGGAGAGAAAATGCAACAAAAGGGTTGTGGGTAAAGGTGAGGGTAGGGAGATCATTCACTAAGTACTGTCATGGGCAAAACAGACTTGATTTGGGGAAATTAGTTTAATTTAATTAGTTGGCTTCTTTTATTACTAATCAAACAAGAGCAGGTCAACAAGGAATAAAACCAAATCATACAAAACCTTCTCTCCACCCCTCCCTTCTTCCAAGGCTCAATTTCACTCCTGAATTTCCTACCTCCTCCCTCTGCAGCAGCACAGGGAGATGGGGAAAGGGGATTGCAGTCAGTTGGTCACTTGCAGCCTCTGCTGCTATGTCTCCTCAGGGGATCTAAAACTGTTCCAGGGAGGGTCCCCTCCAGGGTACAGCTCTTCAGGAACAGACTCCTCCAGTCAGGTCACAGGTCCTGCCAGCAAATCTGCTCCACTGTGGGCTCCTGTCTCTACGGGGCCACAGGTACTGCCAGAAGCCTGCTCCAGCATGGGTTTCCCACAGCGTCACAGTCTCCTCTGGCATCGGGTTCTCCCTCGGTTGCAGATGGATACCTGTTCCACCACGGGCTGCAACGCACAGCCTGCTTTATACCATGGTCTGCACCACAGGCTGCAGGGGAATCAATCTCTGCTCTAGCACCTGGAGCATGTCCTCCCTCCTTCCTCACTGACCTTTGGGTCTGCAGGGCTGCTGCTCTCATGTATTCTCACTCCTCTCTCTGGCTGCAGTAGCACACACGGTTTTTCCATCTTTTCAAATATGCTATCTCAGAGATGCTACCACTGTTACTTACAGGCTCAGCCTTGGCCAGCAGGAGGTCTGTCTTGGGGCTGGCTGCATTAAGTCCATGAGACATGGGGAAGCTTCCGGCATAATCTCACAGAAGCCACCCCTGTGGCCACTCTGCTACCAAAACCTTCCCACACAAAACCAATACACAAGTCTAGCTTCTTTCCCCACACCCCCCTCCAAGCATGAGCTAGGAAAAAAAACTAACAGAGTGAAATAAGTCCTTGTCCTGAGCATGAACTTCTGTTAATCAACTAAACAGTATGAAGGAAAAATTGTTAATGTATACATTTTGCTGTTTATTGCTGTTCCACTGACCATGAAAGACACACAGGTAAAAAAGACAGAAGAAAAAGCAAATAAATTCTCTGGAGTAGAGAAAGCCTACCTAGAGATAAGCTACATGGAAAGTTAAGCCACCACAGCAAATCAGTATGCTTTGCTGAATACTGATCACAGCAGGCTGAGTAATACATTTCAGTTCCCAGGGTTACCTTTCAACAGTAACTTCTTTGGTATTTACCCCTTAACACATTTGTAAAAGCAGGAAAATTCACCACATCATGCTGCTTGGTTCATCCTTCTTTAACACTTATTGAAATAATGGTTTTATGTGCTTCCCAGCATCCTCCCAACAATGCCCCCTCTAGGCAAACCAGCTCTGACATCCTTTATCAACAAATCCATTAGAGCTTTTCCCATCGTTTCCCCTTCCTAGAAGTGGAAAATTTTTTCCTGCGACAGTCTCAGACACAATCAGCTGAAGAAGCACCTTGGAGCTGTAATCATGTCTCACTTCCCAACCTGATAATAATAGGCTAATGAATTATCGAAGCTTAGCTTATCTAGGAGAATCAAGAGCCTGCACGGAATTGTGCATGAAGGAATGAAAGCTCTGGCAAACAGGTACTTATAACTTACTCTTCATTGTTAGCAATGGCTTCAAAGCAAAAAGCCAAAACATTGTTTCAGAGTGAAATATTAATTCCCCACATTTAGTAAAGGAGAGATAAAACATACATCTCTCTGATATGTGGATTTTCTAAGGGAAGACATGCAGGAAGACTGATGTCAAGAAATAAGGATTAAGTACTCATTTTGGACTGCAACATTCTTCAAGTGTTACAATACTGCAAAGAGAATGCATATAGTTGTTTTAAATGAAAAAGAAAAGAAAAGAAAATCACATGTGGAAAGAACATGCAGTCTCTGTCCTAGGAATACTTTTGACAGCTACCTTTTGAATCTTAGCTGAAGAAGAACAAAACCAGGAAAGTAAGACGGGCAAAGAAGCTGATTCCGTACTGCTCAGAAACCCTCCACTCCTCCAGTGAGGATCACACTCCCCTGCAACCACCAGGTGCTCTTGCAGTGAATAAAAACTGAACAAATACAGTTTAAAATAAATAATTTGGTTCCAAAAGGCAAAGAAGCCTAACAAATGCTCCAGTCAAAGTTATTTATGCAATTCCATAACCCAGACTAGTACTGGGCACCCCAACAGATTTTTATCACTCCTGAAGTTGTTACTCAGTGCTATACTCCCGGACTCTGAGTTACTGAATCCTGCATGTCAAGCATCAGGATTAAAAGCTGTCCCAGAAATCCTGAGTTCAGAGCGAAGAATTAACTCCAAAAGGACAGTGATGGTTCAGTGTCAATTATAACTGTCATCTTTTCAAAGTAAAGAACATTATTCCCTGTTAAGAATAATGAGCTGAGCTAGCAGCATGTATTTTGTCTACACTGCTGTAAAGCATGAATCAAGATGGCAGGATGCATTAGGGAGGGTCTTGTTTCATACCATAGCTGGTAAAATATGGCACCACTCTAAGCTGGGGCTTCAAATTCCTAGAGTATATGATTCTGTCTTTTAATATACCATATTTTTATGTTCAGATGCCAACAATTCACAGGCTAGTTTTTTTGACTGATACAGAAGCTCCCCTCAGTTTTTCCCTCTCTGACAGTAAAAAGAGGATATGTATTTCCAGGGAAGGAAAAGGAAATTTCTTATTCCATATACTTTGCAATAGGATGCTGCAAGCATGTTGACTTGGAATCACAATGTCAAACCACAGTGAGAAAAAGGGCAGATACGTGAAAACAGCAGCACATCACTTACTTTTACTCAATTCAGGTGCATCCCAGCTGCAAACATGCAGCAACTTCAAGTGCCTGAGCAACCCACCAATTCCAACAACAGTCTTTTCTGCTAACATCTACCAGACACACACCCACAAGGAATTAAAATGTTTCATTAAAGCTGATTTAGATCAAGAAGTCTCCTATTCTTCTTAGAATGTGAATTCAACAAATGTAAGGTTCTGACAACCAAGACATTATATCCTTGTGACTGGAACCTTTGTCCTTGAGCAATGACTAATGCAACCATAACACAAACACACTTTCAAGTCAACTATGCTGATAAAGAAGTGTGTATCTTCTTTTGATTACATATTCTAGCATACCTGCAGTTTCTAAGTTTGTCTCTTCAGCAAATCTTTCGCCTCTGTCTACAAGACACCAGGTATGGATACACATTCAGCTCCTCATCACTGGACTAACAGATTATGTGTATTTCTACCTAAAGCTGACCATTCCTGTGGCAAGTAGATCTCCCAGTCTGACCTAGACATGCTTGAGTAGCACCACTGAAATAACGCAAAGCAGTATGTGTCCTTCCTTTGCTAACACGTAATGAAGAGCAATCTTTCCAAGAGCAACATGGCCCTATGAAGCAGGATTACTACAGTCCTAGCCCTTCTGAAACCCATCCACAATTACCTTTCTCTTGTGCTAGATGCAACGCACTGAGTATTAACGAAACCAAAGGGCTTCCAAGTAACTGCCACAGGCTACTGTGAAGGATCAGGGTTAAAGGAAAAAGATTATATTAAACTTAAGGCCACATCTTAGTTTTTGTCTTCAGAAATCAAACAGACTAAATTTAGTATTCTAGAAGGAAGAGTTGGAACCCTAGTACTACATTAAACTTCATGTTTCCAGCCACTGAGCAGAAGAAGTGAGAGCTGGACCCTTGGGAAGAGCCACAGGGAAGGACTGTATATCCTTTACTTTCCAGCCTGCACAGCCATTCAGCAGAACGGAGGTTGCTGGAAATGCTGCTGAACTCACCTGCTAGCTGTCTCTTCCAGTCAGTCAATAGGGTCTAGCTGTGCACCTTAAGTGTCAGCACCCTCCAGTGCAGTACAACAGAGTGGATTTTAGAAGCTGCATTTTTGAGTGAGGAGTAAACACAAACTGCAGCTGCCAGCTGTGCTACCAGTACCATGCAGAAAGGGAGGCCTGTTCCATGATTCTGAGGAAAAGGCTCACTGCCTTCAGGGAGTTCATGGCTTCGCCTCTGAGCTTAGAGGATGCTGTTTATTATACACTGGGTGGACCAGCCTGGTACTTGGTGACCTGATTTCTTTTCTGTCCTACTGAGCAGCTGGATGACCTTAAGTGAGTCAAATCCAGTTCTATGCTTCATCACCTCCCATTCCCTACATTTTATCTAAGTCACTCAGGTAGTATGTCTAGTCTCCTTTGTATAATATTGGAAGATCTAAGGATGAAAGGACTGTGTAATAGTCAAGCAATAAGCTACTGGAAACAAAAAGTAAATACTTCTGGAAGGAACAATCTTATGAGCTAACATCTGTTTAGAACATCACAGATAAAAAGCACATACTCCCTGCTATGACTGTATGGAATTCCAAAACTACAGTGTTATTAAGCAGATCACCTTCACACTGGTAACTCCTAACTCTTTAAATCATTATTTTATTTTACCATATTATGATGCCAGAAATGGAAAAATGTAATGGAGCCATTAAATCTCCTCCACACCTCTGTCCAAGTACATGTCTTGCCAAGCAGGTTTTTATTTATGGTAAACCTGATGGGTTTTTTTTTTCAATCTACTTTTGAGTCTCTAAGAATTAAAGGTTTGAGAAGTCCATTCTATGCCTTACTCATTTTGAGCTCTCCTTGATGATGCAGCTAATTAGCATCTCCCACTCACTATATACCCAAAGAATCAGAGGAACAAAGTCTTTTATTGTTATTTTTACCTACACAATGAGTATACAGGCTTTCACAATTTTCCCTTCAATATGAATATGAATTCTTCAAAGACCTTGATGTTTCCTTGTCATTTTTATAATGCATTACCAAACCTTTTCTTGTAGGGAGGTGAACAAACTCAATATGCTAGACAAGGTTGTCTACAGGTATCTACAGATAGATCATAGATTTCTGCTTCAAAAAGCAGGCGTGACCTCTGACTTTTAGACAAAAGTATGACATTGAAGACTCTTAGGAAAGCTGTACAAGGATTTTAATTGCTATCTCAACTGCTTAAAAAAAAATCAGAGTGCTTTGGAGGTGGATGTGAACCAAGGTGGACCTGAAGCTGTTCAGTGGGCCTAAGGAAAAGCAGTTTGATCTACTTTCCCTTTTAAGCATTGTAACATGAATGAGGAACAAGTCAAATATAAAAATGAATTCACAAGAAGAAACACAAATGCAGGATTCTAAGGACTCAAAAAGCAAAAACTTCTTTTTCTAGCTATAAATAATGTGCCCAGTGAAAGGTCAGAAGCAGGAACTCCACAACCCAAACTATGGGCTTCAATCCCCAGCCTTCCCAAGAAGTTGGCACTTCTATATTCAGAACAACAACATGCCAAGAATTTGGCATTAAACTTAGCATGTATAAAACAACAATGCTATTTAAGCAGTAATTAAAACTGTCCAGAGAGGAAAGGAGGAACATGTTTCCAGGCTAGACAAGCCTTCCTTGGTATTTGGACAGGAAAGAAAGGCAATTGCTTTAATCATCCACTTCAGAGGATGGCAGTAAAAACATTCACTGGCCTTGATTTGCACTGCAGTTAAAAGGCACCACAGTTTAGACAAAGTTACTTTCCATGTAGCTTCTCCTGTGAATATAGTACCAGGCACACCTATTTCTAGCTTCACTGTATCGGTGACTGACATTTGAAGCCAAAATGTAGACAATTTGTAACAGGCATATGTACAAATTCTTCTCTTTCTGTATCTAATGTTAGCCTTCCTCAGGGAAGGTCTGCTCCTGCTTGCAATAGAAGAGATTCTTGGGGAACTAATTATCAGTACCAGGATTCACATTCTGACTTGGACACCTTCTCTTTGTAATACCAGCCTGACTCACTAGCACACAAGGACCTACCTCCCACTGACTAAGAGGGAGACAGCTGGCCTTTCCAAGTATTGTTCCTAACACTGCCTGCAACCCATATTGCTTCTGAAGATAAGATTGCTTCTGACTGTAAGATTGCTTCTATAAACCCAGTGTTATAACCCAGCAGGGACTCTTGAACCAGTTCCTGAGAAGGCAGGACAAACAAATATATTTTCTAAAATACAACATGGCCCACATATTTACAAGCATGTCAGGAAATGGCACAGACATCTGTGCAACATCTATGTATGAATTTGGATTTGTATCTTTGGAAGAAAAGCCAGGATACAGACAGGGTGAAAAGCATCACAGTGCACTTGCTTTATCCCTGCTACTGGACAATGGAAAAACTACAATCATCAGATGCATCCCACAGTGTACCTGCACTGCAGAACAGGCATATCTACCGAGATAATTTCCATCAATACAAATGTGAAGTATTTGTGGAAGGACCAACAGAACAAAGAAATATTTTCAGCAGGCTGCTCAGCAGCACAAGACAGAACTATACATTCATGGAATAAATGAGTGACTACAGTCACCAGTTAATTACCTGAAAACTACCACTTTGCCATCAAAACACAAAAACCTGTATGGGGGGAAATTCACTACTAACAATTCTTAGCATGTTCAAATACTTGAATTTACCTCTGCTACATCTGCTTCTTTCTCTCCTGACTTGGAAGAAGCTCCACTTGCCTTCTTGTCACCATGCTGTTAAACAGAGAAAATAAATATGTAGTTATTAAGATCTTACAGTATACCTTCTACGTAGAGAAATTCCCAAACAGCTTGGTGCATGTATGATGCCTTTCACCTACCAAAATACAACAGAAAAGAACATCATAAGTTTTCCTTCTCACTAATGGACGGGTTTCTAAATGACCTGCTGGATATCTTCAAGCAAAATCACAGTCATAAAATCATGCCAGGGCAGTATATGCGACATGACTGCTCCTGTGACAAGTTCTGGAAGATATTAAGCTTATCACTCATTCCTCACCAGCACGCCACTCTTCAATGCTGGCTTTAGAAACATTATCAGTCCCACCAGCCTCAGCAGAAACTGAACATCTCTCAGAGAGACCAACATGATATACGCTATTACGAGCACTCCAACGCTTGCTTAGACACATTAGCTGAGCTCATTATGCTCAGCCTTCTTAACCTGGAAGAAAGCTTTTACTATTATCTCCAGAATTCTTCTGCTGATATGGAAGAACTAAATGCTCTAGCAGTGCAGGCACAGGTACACATTAGGAAATACAGCTCTTCTATATCTCCCAAACCTCTTTCATCTTACATTCCCTCTTGGGCTTTAAACCTCTGCTTTCATCCAGCCTTATGTGCAATCCCATCTGCTGCCCATGTGCGGCAGTGTACAGAAGAACAGAGTTTGTTCAGCATGCACACGGGCATCCAGCGCATATTTTACTCTCTTCATCTGTGTTGAATGGTGAATACGACCCCTCAGAAAACCTTTTTCAAAAGAAAATTGTTTAATCTTTAGAATAGTAAAAAAGTAAAAAAACTAAACATTTTACCATGAATACAGAAGTCACTGTTATCTAATATCTCAGCTAGTTGTAACTTCCAAAAGCAACTGAGACATCTGAGAATGAGGATTCATGTCCAGTTTGTTTTCTTAAGTAAATAGAGGGGACGATTTGAGATCCATTTATTCCCTTCTGTTTCGAGGATTAAGCAGCAGGAGGTAAAGTTTGCTAACCCACTAATGTAACGAGTTTGTACAGATTTTTCTTTACATGCCTACAGGGAGAAAGTAATGATCCATGTATGACTGCACTATCTTCAACAGGAACATGTTCAAGCACATCAGCAGACATGCTGGGAAAATACTATAGCTGAACGAACATGTAAGACTAAAAAAAACCTAGCATGTGTCTAATCTGTTTCCACTATTTTGGTCTACAACAACATTTTCAAAAATTGTTTTAGACAACCTCTAACAATTCAAGTTTTTAAAATTAGCTTGGGCATGAGTAATATACTTGACAAGTTTTAAACCTGAAAATACTATTCTCATATTCCAATTATGCTTCTTCAGAGGAAAAACAATCCTTGTAGGTTGTTGTTTAATATAAGAGATGAATCGACTCAGTGTTCTCTAATAGCACTTTCAGTATAGACACAACTAGCCCTGCACTTTTTAGTGATACAACAAAAGCACACATCACATACATACCTCTGAAAGCAATGTCAATACAAAGTGGTAAGTCCAGAGCCAGCACTGCCACACAGCCAGGATCCACAGCTCCTGCCCAGTAAAACTTTGTTGTGTTGACCAGCTCTCTTCCTAAGCAGATACCCTTGGCACAAAGGTACTTGGCACATAGCTTTAAAAGCAGCAACACAATTTAAAGCTTAGAATTTTTTTTCTTTTACTAAAACAACTCACAGAATGCAGGAGTCTTACTTACCTCCTGCAGAGTGTGCCAGGCTTTTACCAGGGCCAAATCTGGTGTTACTCTTTCTCCCTAATCCGTCTCGTCTTCGCACCAAGGAAGCCCATACCAGACAGGACTACAGCATCAACAGGGCCTCCAGTCTCAAGATTACAAAGAGGAAGACAGCACTGTGTCCCACCGAGTCACAGAGAGAGCTCAGAGTGTGCCCTCTTGGGGGCCAAGACTTCTGTGTTTGTCTGCCTCAGCACCCACTTTTCCTCTTTTCCCATCCTCAATTCGACAGCGAGGCACAGTCATCTATGCTGCCTGCAGAGGGCAGGACAAGGGGGTAGCAGCATTCCCTCAACCAGGGTATCAAAGCCATGTCCCAGAAGAACCCCAGAGCAGCTTCACTAGTCAGAGAGAAAAAAAAATGGACCAGGACTATGGCCAAAACTTTCCTACCCCTAAATTCAAGTCAAGAGAGAGATTAAATGCATGCTGTCTTCCCTCTAGAAGGCTGTGCCAAGTAACACCTACAACAAAGAGGCTGTGACTTAAAGGCCAAATACTGTTCATCACGTATGGCCTGACCAAAGTAGTTTTCTATCGGGTAAGCTGGAGTCACGCACTGTGTGCACATTCAGCAGTGATACTCTCTGGACTCAGATAATAAAACAGCCTATGAAAGTATTACCTCACTTCAAAGTCTGTCATCCTGAGGAGGTAACCTGGGAATGCAACTTCTTAATACACCTGAGAAGACCACGCTGGTTCCCTGAACAGCTGATGCTTGAGATAAAAAGAGGCCCTGTTTCAAAAATGCCTTTCAGCAGCTCTTTTCTGCTCTGTATTTCCAAGCTTTGAACTTTCTACTGAAAAAATAAATAAATAAATAATAAAAGCAAATCAATCACTCTGCTTAGCAAGAGACTAAGCAAGCTCAGGTTTTCCAGGACAGTATGCATCCATCACTCTACATGCTCAAGTGGATGAGAGAGTTGACTTTTCCTTTGGGCACTCTTTCTTTTTTCCACTCATCTTTCCTTATATTGCCAAAGAAATATATCCATAACCAAGTCAGAGGACAGGAGCAGCTCCAGCTCTGTCACACAGACAGTGGGCATACAGTTGAAGTTACATTTCTAGTTCAACTAAGGAATTAACAATTCCTTACAGCTGTTAAGTTTGCCCAGAATATTTTTCATATTTACTAACTAAAACTGAAACACATAAATCCACTCATAATCACATGTTCAGAAAATACAAAGAACTATCATGAACTTTATCCTGAGATATTCATCCTGTTCAACAGTGCACAAAAATGTCATGACACTATTGTTTTATAGACATGACTTTAACTTCTTACTCGAAGAGCATTCATAAACTAGAAAGAAACTGCCCTTGGTGAAAAGCACAGGGCAAAATTCTAAAAACTGAATGCACAACTACATTCTCAGCCCATGCTTTCACAAATCAGACCTCAACTAAGGGTCTTGCATCAAGAAATTCCTACTAAACCTCAAGAGCCCCATAAGCATAAATGAACTTTTGGTTCAAAGCCATTGAGCAGCATCTCAGAGGACTGCAGTGACAACACACTCAGTCACTGGGTGAGAAGGGAAGCCTTCTTTCAAGCCTCTCAGATTAAGTGAACCAACTTTGTACTGCAGATATTAAAGGAGATATATCATTTCATGCAGAGAGGGATCTGACCTATTGTTTTCAGTTGAAACTGAGAATGCAGCAGAGACTGTTGATGCTGCTCAGGAGACTGCCAAATGGAAAGAGGTGCCAGGGGAATCACAATCAAGCAATGTAAGGAATGGAAAGGTGAAACCTAGATTCTTACTACAGCCATCCTGTTTTGCTTTAAATACACAAGCCAGTAAAAACCTCGGTAGAGAGACCAGTGAATCTTTTTTGTACCTGTTCCTCTCTCTCACCTTTTCTGTTTTCCTTACTCATCCTTTAGGAAGGTCTTCCAGGCAGAAACTGTCCTGTGCACTGGGCCAGAGCAGGCTGCAGTCCCACATGGAGGCCTTCAGGTGCTATTCTGGTGCCAAAACTGTAACCATGGGTTTATAACAGAGCACGTGGGTCAGTGGTTTCCCTACCTGATCACAAATAGCAGCTCACTGTCTTAGCATCTTTTTGTACATTGGATTCAGTGACCCAGGACAACCGAGGCCTTTAACATTCATGTCATCACTTAACGCAGCAATTCCCAAACATTCCTCCTTGTGACTTGGTGTCCTCCACCACACTGTATTACTGATTTGACTCAACACAACAATACTCAAAAACGCTCCCAAACACCTATCCAAACTACTCACAGCAATTTAAAAGTACAGTTAGAAATATAACAGATACCATTTATCTGATCATATATTTAGGAAATACATTATATTTTTTTCTGAAACCCACCTTACACAGTGCATACTTTCCATAAAGCTGTAACAGAACACAAACTTTTTTTTTTCACTACTCTGTAGAGAGACCAACTGTTCCCGCATATGACTAATAAACTATAAAGAAGACTTTCAACAGTAATTGCAGGTTAGTAATGACTAACGACCTAAATCCAGCCAAACCACGTGGAGCTATCAGACAGCTGTGGTTTACTCAGGGAGAATATAGCAAGCAAAAACTATTCCTGGCAACTCTACTACCTACCTGCAGTTAAGAATCTGTTCCTGAGAACACACACTACGAGGGATTTCCCAAAGCAGAAACAATCCCATAAAAATTCTGCCTTATGTCACACATCGCTGTGTTTTGACCGAGTGGTGCAAGTAAGGCAAGCTCTGCCTTACTTCAGAAGATGACAGAAACTGCCAAATCTCTGATTTTTCAGTGTCGCTTATCCGCGGCGGGATAATGGAAGTACATCCAGAGTACACCACGTTCTCATCTGAGCTGAAATTCTACTGCACGAACGCCTTGGGGGCGGGGGGGGGG
>NDXB01004592.1:26596-45725 GCA_002631895.1 Agapornis roseicollis
CCTTCTCCTTTCTTCCTTTCCTTTTTTTTTTTCTTTTTTTCTTTTTTTTTTTTTTCTTCTTCTTCTCCTTTTTTAATTCTTTTCCTCTCCCTTTGGAGGCAGAGCAAAAGGCTAAAATCTAATCCATGACCAAGAGATTCCTACATGCAGCTGTGTGCACACACACAACTCTAACCTGATGCTTTCAGCCCCTTGCTGAAGCAAGCCAAGAAAAAGTCCTTATGCAGAGGTGCACTTTGGAGTGAGGGAACAGTTCTGGGGAGTCAGACAGAGCTCTGGCTCAGGCCCAATAGGACTCTTGCTGTGCTTCTGCTCAGGTGGTACCCAGAACGTTTAGCTTACTCCTGGGGACAGGCACTGCTCCTTCAGTGCCAGGGAACAGCCTGTCTCGATGGCTGTAGAACAAGAGCCCTCCAAAGACAATGTAGTCTACAGAAGCGCTCTGTTCTTTCTCTCTTGTGCAATAGCTCAGGAGGACTTCCATTATAATCTGTATTTCCTTTGGAATGGCAGCTAAGACATATCAAAAATTAGTTCTGACTTCTGGGAAGAGGACGAATTTGGATCACTGAGTTACGGGATGCACCTTTTCATACTGACCTGACAGTTCTCAGCATATTAGAAGTATGTCATTATACTCTTAGGCCTCTCTTGATCCTGTTTTTAAACTAATCACTGCTTCAAGCTGTGGTTGAGCAATGGGATCTGCTAATATCTGCCTCATGTAATCAAGGAACATAAAACTTTGTGAAATACAGGTTATATCTGATGCTTATTACTAGCTGACATTTTGTGTTAGGTTGAGCATATGATGTTTTTTTTTCTTAAGAGTGTGCTCATGCTATATCCTCAAAGATTAAAATATTATTAAAAGCTTAAAACTTGGAAAAAATTGCTTATTTTCAATACATTTAAAACTACATACCTAGACTCATTTAGATGTGTGAATTCCTGGTCAGTATGGCAGCAGGGAATATTTTTTCATTGCCTTTTGATTTTACTTGCAGCCTGTTTTGAGCATTTTCCCAACCTGGAAGCTTCTGACTACATTGCCCTTCCTCCTTCTGTGTCCCAAGAGGACTTTCACGGTTACAGTCCTCAGGGCTCTTTGCCATGCAATAATCAGAGTTTCTCTGTCATTCTTGATCAACAGAGTGGTGGAAAACTGGTCATGTCCAGGGCCTGTGCCCCAGGAAGGAATTCTGGGCAAAGTAGTAGCTACAAGCTGTCCTGCAGTGAAGGTATGGCCCAAAGATCTTTAGAAGCAAACAAGTTAAGAGATGGCTAGCTGAATTGTCAACTAGGGGAAGACTAAACCAGGGAATGATACAGAGCATTAGTGTTTTGCTGCAATATTTTGTCAAAAGCAGCAGGCTTCTTTTCCCAAAACTTTTGCCACATCATCATTAGAGGAATAGTGACAGAGACTGCCTATGTGATGTGAAATTTGCAGTAGAGAAACTGTGAACAAAAGGGAAAAAAATATCCTCTTGACTTAGCCTATTGTCAGACCTCCATGGTTGTCCTGCCTTTTGTCTTTTGATCATTATTACTGCTTGTTGGTATGCAGGAAAACGTCTATCTTGGATCAGTTACTGTGTTATCTTACCATGGAGTATAACAATGGAGATACTGAAAACAGTATCTCCATGGAGAGATATGGAGAACACATGGAGATAGCTGAAAACAGATAAGAGTGTGGCTAGAGATGCTCAGCTGCAGCGACCCTCTCTCCCCAGACCCAGGCAGTGTCCCATGAGTACTACTGAGCACCAATGTGATTTCAGCCACAAATATGTGTATATTGGCATCCATCCACTCAGCTGGTGTGAACCTTACAACCTGCAGAAACAGTGAGTCTGGGTGAGAAATAAGGGTTTTGAGTCACTTACCATCTTCCTTCCACATGCTGCAATGTGTCTGTCACCTGCCTGCTCTGTACTCAGTGGCAATTAATTTCTAGTAAAACAAAAATTAAGCACACATTACAAAAAATTTCAAGCGTGAAACAAATCTGTGTAGATTTTAATTTGACATGTCATAAAGTTTTTCAGGCAAGACCAGGAAGACAACATCTGATTAATCTAATATGCAAATATAAGCCTGTTAGCAATTCATGCTATCAAGTATGAGTAAGACAGTGACAGACCTGAGGTTTATTCCTGGGTGATGTGAAGTAATTCACCTCATTCCTTAAGAAATGTTCAGGGCGTCGCTGGCTTTGCTGAAGAAAGACAGACAGGTTTTCAGAGCAGAATCTTGGGGTTTACAAAGAGAATATTTAAAGACAGCAGATCTGCTGTACAGGTCTATAGGGATGCTGGGGTGGGACTCTTCCTTAGGGACTGTAGTGACAGGACAAGGGGTAATGGGTTAAAACTTTAACAGGGGAGATGTAGATTGGATATAAGGAAGAAGCTCTTTATTGTGAGGGTGGTAAGGCACTGGAATGGGTTGCCCAGGGAGGTTGTGAATGCTCTGTCCCTGGCAGAGTTCAAGGCCAGGTTAAATGAAGCCTTGGGTGGCATGGTTTAGTGTGAGGTATCCCTGCCTATGGCAGGGGGGTTGGAATTAGATGATCTTAAAGTCCTTTCCAACCCTAACTATTCTATGATTCTATGAATCCTCTTCACTCACTCGTGAAGGACCAGTAATAGGGCATAAAAATAAGTGTTTGTGCACATGAAAGAGATCTTTGTTTCCAGTATGAATGAAGGTGGATGTTCTAGGAGAACCAGGGTCCTGGTTAGGAACTGATTATAAAAATTGAGGAAAACAAAAAAAAAAATTGAAAAGCTGCTATGGTATTACAATCCCTTTAATGTTTCATGGCATTTTCCTATATCAGATGAAAAGATTTACTGAAGTTTTACCTCTTTTTTATTGGTGGTTGATGGATAGTAGTCTTGAAACCCTTTCTTCAAACAGTTTTGAATCCTTACTGATGTGATCTAGGTCTCTTCATATTCCTCTACTTTTTGCCCCTTGCCTGCAGCAGAGGGGGTTGAAATTTCTGCCAGGAGCCCTGGGACAATTTGTGCTGCTTTGTGCAGGGGGGTGGGAAATGGGGTCTCCTGTATCAACCTCATAGATAAAAGAGCTCAATTTGAGATCGGGGGTTGTGAAAGAGCCAAGCTGGGGAGAGGAAGCAATAAAAATACAGTATGACAATCTCGAACATATGCATCACTGAGGAGTCAGCAACATGCAAGGCTTGGATACCCAGCACAGGGACAGAGCAGGAGCCTTGCTGCTTTGTGACACGGGGTTGTTTTCCCTTATTTGTAGCACAAACTCTGAGGAGGATGCTATGGGCTCCCCTTCCCAACATTGCCTTTTTACTTCCATTTTTAACTAACTTTGAAAGGCTAAGGAGTGCATATGAAGAATGCGGAAATTAATTAGTCAGATTTTAACTAATGATTTTTTTTAGGGCTCCCTCTGCATGCAGAAATCCACCTTCCACAGCAGAGCTTTGGAGCTGGGGTCAGAGCTTCTCCTGCCTTGCCTGCCCTACACAAGGTATCACTGCAGCCCCAGCTTGCAGGCAGGCATGCTGCACACTGGCAGCCCTGACGGAGTTCATCTTTTCCTTTTTCCCCTTTTGGAGTGGCTCACCTTGTAGCCATGGCAACTCTGCCAGGCGCAGGCAGGCCCTGGAGCTGGTGCTCCTGAATGTGGTTTCCCACTTGCACTGAGTTACAGCATCCCTTTGTGAGCCACAGCATCCATTCATGGGATACATTGATGCCACAGAATCAGATGCTTGGTGGAAAAGGACCTGGGGGTGCTGATTGAAGGATACTGAACATGAGCCAGCTTGTGCCCAGACAGCCAAGAAGGCCACTGGCATCTTGGCCTGTATCAGTACCAGTGTGGCAGCAGGGCCAGGCAGTGATGATCGCCCTGTACTGGGCACTAATGAGGCTGCACTTTGAAATCTGTGTTCAGTTCTGGGCCACCACTGCAAGAATGATATTGAGGTTCTGGAGCTGGTTCAGAGAAGGGCAACAGAGCTGGTGAAGGGCCTGGAGCACAAGTGTGATGGGGAATGGCTGAGGGACCTGGCAATGTTTAGTCTGGAGAAGAGAAGGCTCAGGGAGGACCTTATTGCTCTCTACAACTGAATGGAGGATGGAGCCAGGAGATGGCTGTTGTCTTCTCCCAGGGAACACATGATAGGACAAGAGGAAACAGCCTCAAGCTGCATCAGGAGAGGTTTAGACTGGAGATTAAGAACAATTACTCACTGAAAGGGTGTTCAGGCATTGGAACAGGCTGCCCAGAGCAGTCGTGGAATAACCATCACTGGAAGTGTTCACAAACTGAGTAGATGAGGCTCTTAGTGACATGGTTTAGTGGTGGCCTTGACAGTACTGGGGCAACAGTTGGACTTTATGATCTTAAAACTCTTTTCCACCTTAGCTGATCCTATGATTCATGGGACAGAGCATCCCCTCATGGACTGCTCCCACACCTGTTCAAAAATCAGAAAGCTGGCATTTCCCTCAGATGTGTTTGAGCTTGGTAAGTATGAAAACTATGCCATCAACATTGGTGCTTAAAATAAAAATGGAATTACCACCTAAACCAAAATCTCAGAAAATATTTGTTTTATTAATAGTTCAGAATAATTCAAAGGAGATAAGTTTTAGGCATTTTTCCTTGGTGAACAAAAGAGGAAGCAGCTGCAGTGATGTAGAGCCACATATATGGTCAACACTAGGTGATACCAATACACGGTTGTACCACTGTTTTCCCAAAGTATTTTTAACTCTACCATCACATCCTCCTCATTCTGCTTGTCAGTGCATTGAAACTAAATCGGCATCTAATTTTCATGAAAACTTTGCATTCAGTGATGACACTGATTCTTTCATTCTGGTTATGTTGTGTTTGTACACAACACACCAGTGTTATTGCTTATTGAGACACCTGGACTCCATGGAAACACAGCAGCTCTATTGGGTCATACCTATATGCCAGCATTTTCAATGGTTGTCCCTTTCTTGCGATCTGTAATATTTAAACTTCAATACAAGCTACAGGCTTTTATTGCAGCTCTTCAGCTACTTTGAGGACAATGAAGTGTTGCTTATACATATATAAGGACTTCTGAGCTCTTTGCCAGTGTTTGCATTTTCTGCTGGAGAAGATAACAGCTGAACGAGAGAAAGCCATACAGCGATAAGGAAGGTAAGGTTCCAACATGATAACTACTGGTTCATACGTCTTTCTAGCTCCTTACAAATGCAATCCAGCAGAGAAACAGATGGAGCAAGGGTGACACTCTGTGATAATCTAGGAGAACTACAGGGGCTTTTTGTTTGGCTGTTACCTCCCAGTTGGTCAGGATAGTTACAAATCCACATCAGATGGGCTTCCTTCACTGTGGTTCAGGTCCAGGTGAATGTCCTCCTGGTCTTTGTGACTACCCAGGGTCAGCATGTCAGCAGGAACAAGCGAAGTATCACAAGTGAGAAGGCAACATGTTAGATAAATCACAGGCTCTGTTCATATTAACAAGACTGTGTTAATAGTAATAATATTAATATTAAGACTGTGTTAATATCAATAATATGTTCATATTAACAAGACTGTCTCTTAAAGAACAGTAAAAGCAATTTTAAAATTTAAGACAAACATTCCCAAGTGAAATACAATGAAACAAGTTGCTCCACGATGCTGAGTATGGAAGATGCCTTATTCTCTATAAAGTTGTGCCTTCTACTTAATTCTTTCCTCCTGGCTTGGAATGAGGTTGCAGCAGAAGGACACGCCATGCTAGATATTAAAGGATGTGTATGCTGAAGGTAAGACAAATCTGGAGAGGCTTCAGCCTTTTAGATACCAAAATGTCTTTCTGAACATCAAAAAGAAGCTGGAGAGAAACTGAGCGGAGCCTTCTCTAGTGGTCTGCAAATTGTGAACTCTGAAGGAAGTGTCACTTTCAACTAATGCCAGTTCTAACAGCAGCTGAAATCAGCTAGGCATTATTCCTAGCATGGACAGTCTATGCATGGTCTTCTGCCAATGGGTCTGTTGTACTTCTTGTACAACTAGGGAAAAAAACTCAAAACAGGATTTCACAGAATTCAAAGCTTGTTAGGAAATTAGGCTAAAAACACCAGATAGAATTTGCTTTAGGATAATAATAATCCAGTAAAAAAGTATCTTGGGCTTTCATTCAGATTCAGCTGGTTTCCACTGTTGCTTTGGATATTGGCTGTCGTTCAGAGGAAGCTTAAACTGGCATTTTCACTATCCATGAACAACCCATGTCTTTAAAAATAGCAGGTCATAGAGTATGGCTTCTGTGGCCAAAGGTGTTGGTGTTACATCTGGAAAGGCAGAGATCCTCTAACTCTGAAAGTATGCTGTATGCCTCCCCAAAAAAGAAGCCATGCTACTTTCCAGCATCCTTGCTGAGAAAAAGCCTTGAGCTACTGCTGCTGGATGAGGATGAAGTAGAACTTCATCTCTCAGTGCACCACAAGACTGATCTCTGTCCTGGAGCTACAGCTGAATGATGTTACCTTTTTTCTATCATTTACAGAAATGTGAGGTCTTTCTGACAGAATAAGGGCGGCAGTATATGGGAACTCCTTCCCTTGCATAAACTTAATTTTTGATAGGTTTTGTTCAGATCAGGATGAGGAATCTGGTATTGGTTCTCATCATGCCTTCACTTGAGAAACAGGCTTTTCTGAATCGTGTGACATTCATACTGACTGTGTAAATAACTGCTGTGCCTTCATTCTTTGTCAGGTTTGCATTATGAGCCATTGCTGGTTTTATTGTGGAGCTTCATTGATCATTTGCATCTTATAGAAGCAACACAACTGGAGAGTAAAGGGATTTCACCACTGGGTCTGCAAGTGATTTGCATTTTGTGCCTACTGCAACAGTAGTGCAGAATAAATTTTATCCTGAATTCCTTTAATCAGGGTTCCCCACTGTTAATGGTACATTTGCCTCTTTCAGCATCAAATATTTTATTGAACAATTCCAGCTGATGCTGTGTTATGTTTCCTTTCCAACTTCTCCACTCTTAATAAGTACTGCAAATTTGAGTGGATGATGATAAACTGTAAAATTTTTCTTTATCCTGCCCTGGATCTTTGGAAATGCTCTGGACTGTTGCTGGAAATACACCTTAAACTAGTCATGTTTTTTATAGAACATGCAATCCTGGAAGATTGAATCTGTTACCTTCCTGCTGACATATCTCTGGAAAGACAATCACTTCACTAAGTAGGAGCAAGAAAAATCTGTTCTACTCACCATTTTTTTTTAATCAGTGGGTACATTTTGGCTTCTTAGCAGAGCACTGGCTGCCTCTCTGCAGGCTGCCAGACTGACACAGTAGTTTCTAACCCAGCCCTTTCCCCACACCACAGTGGAAGAGCTGTTAATTAGAGTGGCTGGCTGTCCTGGAGGTTTTAGGATAAACTTATCTGCTATGTGCAAGTCAAAGGATGTGGCTTTTCACAGAAACTGCAGCAGCTTTAAATACAGCCACAATAATGTGCGAACAGCTTTTCTGTTAAAACAGGCTGTTTCATCTGCTTCCCTCCCTTTTTACTGGGTGCTAAACTTATGAAAATAGATTAGATGGATCAGGAGAATTTCAGCAGCAGACAGGGATGGTCAACAATTTTGCAGTAGCTCTACTTGAGGTCAGCCTCTAAGGACGAGGGTTGTCCTGATATCAGCAGACAGAGCTACAAAGCTTCAGTGGGGATCACTTGCACCATGGAATGACCTGGAGAAGCCCAGTGTGCTATTATGTGGGTTTTGGTTCTGCTACCTTTCATGTAGGTGTGAGTAGGAGCACCAAGCAGTCCCATTGGCTATGGCTACATCCACCCTAATAATAAAGATATCATGAAACTCACTTTCTCCATGCTGAGGGTGCCTTACCAAGGCCTGTTTTATTTCTAGGTAAGCCTGATTCAAAAAGGGAGTCTTGGTCTGACTGAAGTTAATGAGGCAGGATTTTAACATCATCTTTCTGGCCACTGAGATACTTTTGAGCAGTGCCTGTTGTCTTTGCTGCTCTTGTGCTAATATGCCTTTTACCCCAGTTTCATTTAAGGTTTGTTCATTCCAATTTGTGCAGTAAATGTTTCTGCCCAGTAATTCTGTCTCATAATCCTTTTCTTGCCTGTTAGAGTTATGTTGCCTCAAATCTCCCCCGGTCTTTTCAAAGCAGCAGCCATGTTCTCCAGCCCTATTCTCTGTTCTGTTCAGCTGCAAGCATCTCAAAAACATCCATGTCCTTTTCCATACTTTCCAGACACACTTCATACAGAGCTACACAATCTTACAGAGTACAGCCGAATTGCACTTGTGCCATGAGAAGGATGCTCAGTGCTTAAAGCTGGGTTGTAAGCCTCAAAGAAAACTTGTTCTGTAAAATCTGTAATGCACATTCCATTGCTTTTAGGGGGAACAGGAAGATCCAACAGAAATTACTTCTGCATTTCTGCTGATGTTTTCTTGACATTGCCTCTAGGGAATGATACAGAAAGACAGGTTTTGGTATTTCATAATGATGTCTATGGAAAATATAGTAATATAGGTAAAGTTCCTCTTCCACATGAGGAGATTCATCTTTTTGTACACTCTGTCTGTGAAGATAGTGCTGCAGCGTTTTGAAGAACCTGGCCGGAAGGGATCAAATTGGTTTAGAGTCACTCATTTCACTGGTTTGTGCCTTAACAGCACAGGCAAGCTGTCAGAGTCACCTTTCTTCCCCAGACCTTATCAGGAGCTGTACAACAGCTGCCCACCACTGTGCTGACCCCTCCATCCATCCTGCAAATCCAGCCGCATTCTGCGCTCAGGAGCATTGCTGTACTCCCAACTGCAGTGAAAGGATTCCTGCCTCATTGAAATAATGGGTTAATTTACCACCCCTGTGTTTAAAATTGCTCCATTTCTGAGTCCATCAAAGTCTGGAAAGCTTTGCCACATGCTTTATAGGGATTAGGAGGAGGCATAATTTATATCAGATAAGGACAAACGAGACAGGAAAGGGAAGAAATTATTCCAGAATAGAAGCAATTAGTATGACCAATGAGATGTTGGGGTTTATTTTTTAATTTTATTTTTAAGAATTTGTATCTATGTTTTTGGAGCTGATTTTCTGCCCTAGCCCCAGGCAGCACAATAGCAGGACCCAGCTCCGTAACAGGATTCACTGTGCTTATTGAACAAAGGCTGGGGTAAACTGGAAGAGGTATAATTGCTATTACCCTCTTGAAGGGTAGGTGGACACTTCTAGAAAACATCTGGCAGGTGGTGGCTGGATCTGTGGCTTTGTTCTGCAGCAGATTTTGCAGAAGAAGAGAGGAAGAGGAGCTCTGATTGAAGGCACTCCGTAGGTGGTGAAGAGAGCAAATCTCCATTATATTTTTCCCTAAGAAATAAGTGGAAATAAATAATTCATCAAATGAAAAATTATAGAGAGCTGAATTTATCACCATTCCTTGCAGAGCAGGCTTTTAAAACACATAGTACTTTCTGCTTGGACCTAATGAAAACTTGCTAAATATGCATAAAAGAATATTTAGAGTCCAAACAAAAGTATTTCTGGTCCAAGCAGGACTTCTTCACAGGAAAATAACTGCAAGTAGACTCAATAACATGTTAAGCTACAGAAGAGATCTCATGAAGTTATTGCATAAATGAAAACTGGTTAATTTAATCTGAGCACATGCATGGTTTTGCCCTTGGGCACTGCTGCAAGTACAGTATCCATGGACAACCCAAGATTGTTCATGCCTCTGCTGTCAGTGCAGGCTCTGCAAGACAGCAAAAAACCAGAAGGAACTTGGAGAAAAGATATGAGTAGCAGAGAGCTCATCTGAGAGCCCAATATTTACAAATACAGACAGTTACTTGTTACTCAGGAACACCTCTATCAGTGTGAACATTCATGGCATGAACACTGGCTGTTCACGTTAAATTTCAGGAGTGGTACACAGGGTGCTTGGTGTGGAGGCAGCACAGCTCCACCAGGGTTTGTGAGAGCCACCCATGAAGACCAGTGCTTGGCACTGGTTTCCTTGGGGATCTCTTGCACCAAAGCCCAAATCAGTCCCCTTGCACTAATGATTGAGGGCCTGGGCTGCCACATTGTCTATTTTTAAGCTGAAACACAAAAAATCTGAAGTTAATTTGTCTTTTCTAGCCCATCTGTAACCTTAAAACAGAAAAGAAGAATACCCTGGCACCATTTATAGAAAGAAAAATTACAGAAACATCTGGGGTCATATAGAAATTACCCATGTTCCCAGGGATCATCCTGCTTCAGCATTTGATTTTCACTTTTGATATTCCTTTTTGCACTGAGGCTATATACTATGCAAGCTATCCAGGAAGTTTGTCATGAGAGCAGATGTCCCACTGGTAAAAAGATGAGCGTATCTAAATGCTTTCCAGGGGCTTTCCTCTTTATTCATTGCATTTACACATGGCCTTACAAACCCATTTGTGCAGTCACAGCTGCAGCTGTACTTATCGTAATTATACACGGATTAGTTACAGCATGAAGAAGCTCTTGGGAAGCCTCTTGGTTTTGTGCAGAGTATGGGACTACCCAGGCTTTATGGCTCCCTCTATTCCTGGCTTTGTCATGGCTGCTGAAGTTGGTACCCTGCACTAGTCATCATCTGCAATGCTGGGCTATGCAAGGTGAGACCAGGGGCAGATAGTAGCTGTGGAGGTGGAATAATAAGGGTATTAATCAGAACAAGAGATGCAGGAGTACATGGCAGGAGTACATCCACCATTCAACGCCCTTAACATGGGGTTGGTAATACAGGTGTGATCTCAGATAAAACCAGCTTTCATTATCCTGAAAACTCTGAACTGCCCATCTGAGGCATAATTCCTTCTTTGCAGAGATAATGTCAATGACTGGAATAATCATCGTCCTGATTCAGCTGGAAAAGTAAACACTTCATTTTCATGGCTACAGCCATGTTTGCTGAGCAGTAGTACCCGTGACACACTGGAGGATGAGCTCACACCCATGAAATATTTCTGTCCCCACTTCTATAGTCCTTTGCAACGGAAGCTTTCACCTCTCTTTTCATTATAAATCCCTTGTAGGAGAGAGATCATCCGCAGTTCTGACTCAGACCATTAAGAGCATATTGAGAAAGAACTTAGGTTTCCCAGAAGGCTAATTTACGTCAGCAAGCAAAAAGATAATCACACTCATAAATCTTTGTCCATCTTAGTATCTTCTGATTGCTTTAAAAATATCAGGACAATACTTTCTATACCTTAACTAAACACAGTAATTTGACTAGTTTTTCCTAACATCTACAGTGCATGGTGGTTATGCTGTTTTATAACAGCCTCATTTCCAGCATGCTGGAATTAAACACGGTCTGTAAATTATGCATGACTTTTTAACATTCATGAATCCCATCATTTTACTTTATTGATCAGTTCTTTCCCATAATTGGCAACAACCCATGAGGAAATGAATGTTCTACATCAGGCAAATGGGAATTTTATTGATGTAATACTGGGGAAGCAATAGACATGCTTAGCAAGATAAAATGTTACTATCCTTTACGTTTGTTTGAGTATGGTATTGGTGTCCTTCTGTGTATTGGTGTCTGCATTTTACATGGTGTCTCCATGGGAGTTAAAAAACCTGCTCTATTTAATATTTATAGGGAAGCAAGGATATCCACCTAGCTCTCTCTGCCATTAATATTAATGGAGGTAACCATGTACCTTCCTTTCTTTCTATTAATATTAATGACAATGAATGCATATGTCAGTTTAGACATTCTGAAATCTTTCATTATACCTTTTTTATTAGGACAGGCAGTTAACTTTTCCTGCTCCCATTCCCCCCATCCTCACTCTACATACAGACCTAGTAGGCATGCATGGCCAACTGCAACACAAGCTGAGCCCCCATGCTTGAGGCATGCCACCCATGAATAATCTGATTAATAAAGGCTGAAATAAAACATCTGCCCTTATGTCACTTGAAAAGCACAAGATATAAGATGCTTCAACAGCCACAGAAGTTGGTGGCTAGACAAGAGTCACAGCCATACTTCTGACATCCTTACATTCAGATCATGGGAGAAGTGAAACTAATACCTTCTCACCAAGGGCAAACAAGTCCTTAATAAGATAGAATCAATTCCATATAAAGTGGTTCCTTGTTGGACAAGGAGGGTAGCCAGCCTTTCTGGTGAGCCACATAGCAGACACTTTCAGATGGTCACACAACGATCCCCAAGAACAGTCACAGTAACAAAACATCTTACCACATTGATTGTGACCTCTTCTGCCTCTGTTTATGTGTCTATGGAGACACAGACTCATAGTTTGAGCACAGTTAAAAGAAATGTAATTCTTTAAGTGCATCTCCTAAGTCATGTGATGTGTGATCTGCATTCATTGCATTCGGCTTTGAGAAAATGTCTGATTCTGTTATATGCTTTGGTAGAAGTGATCAGTGAAAGAAAGTTGACTGTGTCAGTTGCTGGGTGTACGAAACGAGATCAAGTCACTCATTTCACTTCCTGCTCATCAAAAAACCTTATGCTTGTTAAGTGTTACTGAATTTGTGTCCATCAAGAAAATGAAGAGGTTTAGATTTATTCTAATAAAATCTTGTAGCAAGGCGAAATTAACCTGCAGAGAAAAATGAGTACCACTCTAAAACATGATATTAATTTGAAATGTGCATATAGCAAAAATGCTCCTTGTTAAAGCACAACTTGCCTTTTACTCTTCATTTTTCTCCATGGTGCACAGTAGAAGAAATAGAATGACCTCTACGCTTCTTTCCTTTTTTTTTTTTTTTTTTTTTTTTTTTTTTTTTTTTTTTTTTTTTTTTTTTTTTTTTTTTTTTTTTTTTTTTTTTTTTTTTTTTTTTTTTTTTTTTGGTGGGGGGACAACAGCTTTGAAATAGTTGAAAACATCTTAATTGCACTCTTAGAATGTCTTTAATGTTCTCAGACTTCACAAGAAGTACAAGTCTTAGTAGTTGGTATTAAAATAATACAAAAGTTACTAGAAAAAAAGACCGTTCCTTACAAATAATTCAGAAAGGAAAGTACAGGTTCCATCTGTTAGCCACAATGGCAGAGAGAGCTGCTGCTTTGTATCAGACAGATGAAGCATTTCTCCAAAGATTCTGGAAACCCATAATACAGCAGATGATAATCCTAGCAATAATGTAAAATTGCAAAGAAGGGTGTAGTCTCTAATAGGTGCAAAATCCCTTTGTTCTCTAAGACATCTTTAGCAAATAAAGACTATAATCCAGAAATGTTGGAAGGCTACAAAGAAAATAAAGTAAAAGTCCACTTTTGAAGTGTGAAGGTTGCCTGTTGTTCGTTGTCTCATTTGGAACCCTGTTACCACGCTACACGTGCATACATTCCTGGGCATGAGATCTGCCTCAGCAGCCTTGCTGTGAAAGCAACAAATCAAATACAGCTTTGGCTTATGAGAAAAGGATTCTTTATTACACGTCATGTGAGAAAACATATATCTTTGTATTTTTGGGGCAGCTAGGTACTGCAATGACCATCTAACTGCATTACCATCTATCCTCTAGGATATAGGGAATTAAACCAATTTGTTTGTTTTTCAATAGGATTACCTGACACTACACAACCACAGCATCAGAGTGCCCTCACCATACTGTACACTTTTTCCAATACATTTGAACTTTATAATAACTTTGTGACTATGCAGACCTCTTCATAAATATTTAATTCAAATTACTCTGCAGACAAAAGCATCTGGGGAGAGTCAGAAACTGACTCACTGTTTCTTATTCAGAGATGAGTGACTAGGCAACTCTGGTGTTGCAGAGGGAGAAGGTTATTGGTGCTGATTTAATCATGTGATGATGGATCCCATGAGAGCTTGTAAGTTGCATCCTGGCCCAAGCATGTGTCTGGCAGTGCTGCCTCACTGTGCACTGAGCATCTGGCACCTTTCTGCTATAGCTTGGCAGCAAAATGCACAATTTTCTTCATTGCAATGGTTTACACACAACGCTTTATGATTTTTAAAACTTTTTTTCTCCACAGCAGCAACTGAACCCCTCTGCTATGACATAGAAGAAGATTAAGAAGACGTGTGACTTCTTTCTGGTGTCTCATTTTCATTAGATAAATGCATATAGGCCAGAGCACCATCAGTTTGAGCTGTCCTTACAGCTAACAACAGACTCTGCCATCAATGCTTTAAGTGCTAGGTTGCCTACCTTCTAGGCACTTGGCTTCACAAGTGCAACCCACAGACAGTGTGATCATGTCCATTTAGGAAACAGAAATACATTTTATTTTAAAAACCATGTGCGATATAAAAAAGTAATTCTTGTACCATCATCTAGAGTATTTGTGAGAAATCAAGCACAACTTGTATACTCCAAACCAGCACAAATCACTTCAGCAGTAAAAAAATGGTAAAAGAGAGTTGGAATAATTTATTTGAGCTTTCAAGAGCTTTAACCATATCATGGATGGAAATAAGACATAGAATGTGATCACACATTAAAATAATTGATTGCTCATTAAACATTTTGTACAGCCCATTCCTATCTTCTGATATAATTTCACTGACTTCTGTTTATGTCCCCATTTTTCTGGAATTTGTTTTCATTGATTTGGTGGCCTATAGTAAATTTGTCATATTTGGTTAATTACAGGCAGGTTTTAAAATAATATCAAGCATTAGTTTTACCTTTTGAGCTTTGCCATTAAATGAGAATGGAAGGAGGGAAATGCCATTAAATGAGAGCTATGGAGGGAGAAAAAACTTGGTAAAAAAGCATTTACCCGGAATGGCACTTTACAGCTACAGCTCCTTTGAGATTTGGTTATCCACAAGCTGCTTCCCAGCCCAGAGGTAGCGAGCTCACCCAGATACTGGCTTGTGCTTATGGGTCTAAGTAGCCTGGCTTTGCCTGTTCTTTCCTTAGCTCTCCATGTTTGCATGCTCACATGGGGGTAAAGGAGGAATCTGAGCTGCAGCAACAGTTCCACAAAGATGGACATATCTGATTTACTCATGGTCACCTGGATTGTTCCAGGTTTCCTGTTTTAGGACGCAGGGCTTTATATCCTTTTGGACATGGCACTGCAGTGCTCCCTCTAAGAGGTCACCAAAGCGCACATGAGGGATGCCATGACATGATCTGCAATGCAATGCCATCCTCATGCAACAGGTGAGAAGGTTACAGCCCATGTTCACTTGAACCAAATGCAGAGATGGTTAAGCTGTCATGAAACTGCTTGAGAAATGCTGCACTTAACTATTCATGTCAAAGTAAGCAAATACCCTTGGTTTTTTACTTAAAAATATGGGTCTGCAAATGGCAGCAGGTCAAGTGGTTCTGTAGGGTAACAGCCACCACTACAGGGATGACAAGCTATTCCCTCTCAGTGCTCTGTCTTGTGAATTGTTCATTCAACATTCTCAAAAATTACTCTAAGATTATCTTAGCCATCTGCTTCCACAGTTCATGAAAGTTTCCACTCTGCAATACAAGTCAGATTTTATTGAACAAAGGGTGCTGCAAATGACATCTGAAAATTGACTGACCATTGTTACGTCAGTCTCCTTGACTCACCCTCATTACGTTACACTTACTTTTCCTACATATGAAGATTTTCTCTACATTGCATGCTCTCACATCAAATTCTGCCTTCAAGTAAAAGTTTGAGCTGCAGCCCAGAACCAAATTAAGCTATGGCCAGGAGTACCTTGCTGGAGTAACCACATATTTCTGTTTTCAGATAGGCTACATTTTAAGTTGCAACACTACCCTGGAAGTTATGGCTGTTGGGTGACAATTATTGTTATGAATTGCTTTTGCAGGTATTTCAAGCCTTCAGTATACCATCAATCTCAATGAAAGCACTGTAGGGTAAATAATTTTAAATTGAAAGTACCTTCATTGTGTGTAACTGCATACCAAATAAGTCTCCACAATTTCATGTAAAATACCCTGTTGCTTCCATTTCTGTCGGTCCTACAATCACTAGTCCTGCACTAGGAGCTGGCTGTGGTCAGTGCCAAAGAGCTGACCTGTCTCCTGGGGTTCTGAAATGTGCTGCTTGATGTAACGTGAGAGTTGAACACAGGGATGCTCTTGGCTTTACATGGACAGAGCAGGCTTCTGCTTGCCTGAGCAAAAGGTCTCCCTGCCTGCTGGTATCCAGCCTCAGGTTACTCTGCTGCTGGGTCCCCCATCCCCACTGATGAAACCCTGGGTGCACCCTGGCAGCCCCGAGCGCCTTGCTGGGCACTTCTGGTGAGGCTGTTGCAGGGCCTCCTCTGTGGCACCTCTCACCTGAGAATGCTCCAGTGTTTCATGGAGGAAGCCTCTTAGTGAAGTGTTCCTGTTAGGCTGGACTTGCTCACAGGCCCTTTCACTTTTCTTCATAGCCCCAGTGGGCCACTGAGAAGGCATCAGCCAACCAGGAAAAAGGGGAGTACCTTCAGAAAAAGCCTCATCCATATCCCCTCCAAAACACATCAAAAAGCAAGATGTTATGGTTTCTGTGTGTAACTAGTAATACTTTATGATGCCCTGCTATGACTTGCAGCTAGTGTGTCTTCTTGAAACCATACCAACTGAAATGGTTCATAAAGAGAAATGCATACCGTTCATGTGCAAATTAATCTTTCATTTGTTTTATATCTGCTAAACTCCTTATTCAGGATTGAGTGCTGCTATTGATGCTGAAATTTCACCAAGATTCACTGTATGCTGTTGTACAACCTTTCTACATACAGCCTAAATGTAACCTTCATGAATTGGCCACAAAATCAAAAGAACACTATCCATTCTGGATGTGTTGCAAATGTAAATATTTCCTTTTCTTGTAATACTTCAGGAAGCAGAGCAGCAATAAAAGGGCAATTGCCTGGGCTGTTTTACCAGCTAAAAGGGTAGCAACTCTGGGGGCAGACCATAGAATAGAATCATAGAATAGTTAGGGCTGGAACAGACCTTAAGATCATCTAGTTCCAACCTCCCTGCCATAAACAGGGACACCTCACACTAAACCATGCCACCCAAGGCTTCGTCCAACCTGGCCTTGAACACTGCCAGGGATGGAGCATTCACAACTTCCTTGGGCAACCCATTCCAGTGCCTCACCACCCTTGCAGTAAAGAACTTCTTCTTTATATCCAATCTAAACCTCCCCTGTTTAAGTTTGAACCCGTTACCCCTTGTCCTGTCACTACAGTCCCTAATTAAGAGTACCCCCCCCAAGCATCCCTACAGGCCCCCTTCAGATACTTGAAGGCTGCTATGAGGTCTCCACACAGCCTTCTCTTCTCCAGGCTGAACAGCCCCAACTTTCTCAGCCTGCCTTCATACAGGAGATGCTCCAGTCCCTGATCATCCTTGTGGCCCTACTCTGGACTTGTTCCAACAGCTCCATGTCCTTTTTATATTGAGGACACCAGAACTGCACACAACACTCCAGGTGAGGTCTCACTAGAGCAGAGTAGAAGGGCAGGATCACCTCCTTTGACCTGCTGGTCACGCTCCTTTTGATGCAGGCCAGGATGCAAGCACACACTGCAGCACACACTGCAGCCAGCTCATGCAGCACACACTTTCTGGGCTGCAAGCACACACTGCAGCCAGCTCATGTTTGTGTTCTTATCAACCACCACCCCCAAGTCCTTCTCTGCAGGGCTGCTCTCAATCTCTTTTTTGCCTAACCTGTAGCTGTGCCTGGGGTTGCTCCAAACCAGGTGTAGGACCTTGCACTTGGCATGGTTCAACTTCATGAGGTTGGCATCAGCCCACCTCACAAGCGTGTCAAGGTCCCTCTGCATGGCATTTCTTCCCTCCAGCGTATCCACTGAACCACACAGCTTGGTGTCATTGGCAAACTGGTCAGAGTAAGTCCTTCCAAGAGGCTGTGTCACTGCAAGTGATAATTGCTGACACCAGGACCAGGTAGGCAGGAAATTTGCATCTGATTTTAAATCTCCTGTTAGTCTCAGGAAAGTGCAAACCCTGAGAAGGAGGCAGGGTTTGACTGGTATCTTGTGTTGCTTGAAGCCAGCAATGGAAAGCATTCCCAAACTAGCCCAGTGATATCTCTCTCACTGCTCAGGTGCCTGTGGCTTTGCTGCTGTCCAAGGGATGGAAATCACTTTTACTGTCCCTCAGTAAAGAGCACTGTCTGTCTCTGTCTCACACACACTCAGATTTCCAAAGCTGTACAAGATCTGAAGCAAGAAAGTATTATACAAAGACACTGCTGTTTTATTCCCCTAAGTCATGCCAAAGGTGGAGGGTGGGGGGAAAGGCATATAAATAGCTGCAGGCAGAGGAGAAGATTGTTGTGCTCAATGCCCATTTTATGATGCTGAGGTGAAGCTGGTATGAGTCACTGCTATAACATTCATGAGCATGACACAGACCTTTGACATGCAATATTTTCTTTTTCACTTACCAAAAGTTATAATTACCCCTTAAAAGCTTGGATCTGCTATTTTCCCCTGCCATTTAGTCCCTTTATATTTGGCAGTTTGCCACTTTTCCAATGCATGTAGTCTAACTGGGCACTTTTCTGGCTCTTACTGCCCTCATAGCTGAGAGTTTGCATGACGGTGTTCACTCCATGTCTCATGCTGTTCTTGCTAACTAGAGACCAAGGGAGTCAACACAGCAGGCCACAGTTACACAGGCACTGTAAGGCACAACCCACAGGAGGATCAGAGCAGGTGTATATTGTATTTTGGCTGTGGGATCAAGTCTATGCTTAAGCTCAATTTTCTTTTTAACCCAGATTGCTTAGAAAGAGCCATGGTATTTAAGAGAAGTCAAAAGCAAGGTGGAGGAGAAAAGCTGGGCTTATTTCAACCATAGGCAGACCAAACCCTGTTCCTGTGGTTTGCTAACTTTTCTAAACAGTGTGTTGTGTCTTAAAAATAGCACTACCTAATTTTGTTATAATGGTCAGTTCAAGCTACAGTGCAAGCAAGGAAAAACATTTATCATTCTTCCTTTTTCTTTTAACTTAATCCTTCTTTATATACAAATCCTTACAAACAAACAAACACACCAAAAAACAAACCCAACCCCCCCCCCCCC
>NDXB01004593.1:4378-14629 GCA_002631895.1 Agapornis roseicollis
CAGCCCCGGGCACCGCTCGCCATGGAACAGCTCTGGGCATTCACACCCCTCCTTGCTGAGCAGCTCGGCCTCGGCTGCACGTGGCAAGCACTGGTGCGGTGCTGGGCACGGCCCCGGCTCGACAGCCCGGCGGAGGGATGGGGATCCCGGAACCCCTGCGCCGTGCCCGGCGCTGGTGGATACTCACAGCTTCTCAGCCCACGGGTATCCCTTCCACGCCTGAGGGGGGAGGAGGGCGAGCGCGTTCCCAGTGAGATCCCTGCAGAGAAGCCATTGGCAGCGTCACCCCCAGCACAAACCTTTCCCCTGCCCCAGGGCTGCGGGGTGGCCGCGGGGCTGCTCTGGCGCTGCCCCCTCGGCGCTGCCCGCCAGCCCTCCATGGGCAGCGTGTCCCTGGAGCCGCTCTCGGGTGCCGCAGGCAGCGCCCGGAGCTGCAGGGCACTCACAGCACGGAGAAGGGCCGCTGGCGGGGGGCCGGGGGCACGCGGGCCAGGCCGGCGCTGCTGCAGTCCAGCCGGGGCCCGCGGCAGCGGCAGGGCCCCGCGCAGGGCCCCAGGGTCTGGGCCAGGCCGGGGGCCAGGCCCAGCAGCAGCAGCACCAGCACCAGCGTTGCCATCGCGACGCAGGGCCCGAGCGCCTTGGGTACCGCAGGAGGCTGGAGGCTGCGGACCCGAACCAGGAGCTTGCTCTCATCTGCGACCAGCAGCGCATCTGGGGCTGTGCTGGCCCTGCTGCCTGGAGAGAGCCTGCGACACCTCACACCTCACAATGGGGCCAAGCCCAAGGGCTGCATCGGCCGGGACGGGGAGCGTGCATCCCCATTGTGACATGGGACAGGCCCCTGCCATTGGAGCTGGCTGCTCTGCCCCACCGGTGCCCTGTTACAGACCAGCCCATCTACAGCCCCAAAACCTGGGTGCCAGGAACGTGTGCAGCACATGCGTGTGCAGGACGTGTTTGTGCAGCCTGGGTGCGCCTGCCACACGCCTGTGCGTGCGTGTGTGCATGTGCGAGTGCTGCCCTGTGTGTGTGCCTGTGTGCATGTGTGTATGCTGCTGGACGTGTGTGTCCATGTGTTCGGAAAGCTTCAGGCCTGATGTGCTGGCTTGGAAACACAAGTGTCCTTTCCAAGTGACACTTGCAAGCGTCCATGTCACTCCCAAGCCCTGCGGTGAACTGCTGGACAATCTCCTTCTCCGTTTGGATGGCAAAGGCTTCCAGCTCAAGGCAGAAAACTCCTTCTCCAACCTCTCACACCCTCAGAAAGCTGCAGGGTGCCAGAGCACCTCCTGGACCCTACTCAGTACCAGAGCACGCTGCATTTGAGCAGGGATGCAGCCGTGCACCCAGCATCTCACTGACACCCCCGTGCTTTGCTCACAGGGCCACCAGGCACAGCTTGGTTTTGCTCTGAAGAACAGAGAAGGACTCCAAAAGGCAGAAGTCCAATCAACTCACAGGACACAGGGTGAATGAACAACTCAACAGTTTTATTGGTCTATAATGTCTAAGCTGAACGTAATGTCTAATCTAAACCTAAAGTCAAATCTTCTTTGTGTCTAATCTGAACCTAAAATTGGATCTAAACCTAATGTCTAATCGAAACCTAAACCTGAGTCTTCATGTCTAATCTAAACCTGAAGCCGGATCTTCTTCATGTCTAATCTGAACCTGATGTCTAATCTAAATCTGATGTTGAATCTTCTTCTTGTCTAATCTAAACCTAATGTTGAATATTCTTCTTGTCTAATCTGAAGCTAATGTCCAATATAAATCTAATGTTGATTCTTCCTGGTGTTGAAAAAAACACCCTGAAAACAGGAAGCCTTTAATCCTGAAAAAGAGGAAACAGCAGATTTTACTTCTCACACTTCAAAAATACTGCTGCATACTTCTTGTCAACATAACATTCCAACAAAGGGGCAGACTTGAAGGGATTGTGAGATCAGTCGCCAAGATGGAGAACACTGCTGAGAAGTGAATTAATGTAAGGGGAGAAATCACAAAAGCCTCGCAAACAGAGCACACTAAGTGCATAGGCAGTAAATGGCAGTAAAAAAACACCTTCCTGTGCTGGCCTGAATCTATGGGGGGAGAGAAAGGCAGAGCAGTGTCTCTGTGGTCTCCCACTGGGACAGTCACACTGGGGACGGCTGGAGGTGCACCTCTCCAGCGGTCAGCTCCTTGGTACATCTCTGCAATGAATGGATCAGATCCCATGTCTGCCATTTACAACTGAACTAAAAGGCATTCTCTCCACTCTCTCCATTGTTTCTATGTATTTCATGTCCAGTACCAAATGGCATCTTAAAGCTACTGACATATCATCTCTCCTTCAGTTGCTGTTACTGGTTAGTAGTCATTTCATAAAAAGCTGCCATGGTTGTTTTGGTAGAGGATAAAGCCTGTTGATTAGAGAGAGAAATTGCCACTTATACTAAATCTCTATTTTTTGATAAAGTAGTTCTACTAAAAAGTTTTGCAAGTGTAACCCAGAATTGAGTCTTTACAGATTGTCATAACAGTTGTGGGAGAATTAAAAACAAGTTAGTGGAAGCTGTCAGGCAGAAGTGATGTGTGTGCCAGTAAAGCCCAGGAGGTTTGGAATAGCTCCCATTTTCTCTAGGAGCTATTTGAACTAGCATGTGCTATTGTAATCCATTTTGCCAGTCTAAATAGGTTTACAAATTCACAAACAATGGGTGTTTAAACTGTTTTTTGGGGGGGTTGTTTTGGTTTGGATTTGGTTGTTTGTTTTGTTGGTTTTTGCCTTGGGTTTTTGGAGTTTTGGGTTTAGTGTGGGTTTTTTGGGTTTTTTTTTTGGTAGAAATCCTAACTAGCTAGCTTTTTGGAAAAAAGTGGGAGAAAGGAATCTTTTCTACAAATAGTACTGTACTGAAAGCTGCTAATATCTAAAATCCACAAATCACTTGGATCTATGAGGATTGGAGACACAACCCAATATAAACATCAGAATTGTGCTTTTGGCTCAGGGGATGGAACCCTTAGGGATCTAAACAGTAAGCATGATGAATGGTCAGGTCAGTGCAGTAATCTGCATGATATGTCAGAGATAAACCATGATTTGTTGAGCTGCAAAGATGGAAGGACAGATAGATTGAGAAGAGCAAGTGTACAAGGCAGAGACAGAGAGTCTGGAACAACAGCTGAAGGTCAAAATAACGCTAGAGGGAAAGAGGCTGAATAGAGCTATCAGGGCAGGAGTGGACCTCCTTCCTCAAGCATCCTGGTTTTCACACTGATGACATGTCTGTAGGTCACAGTTCAAATGTTCACACTGAGCTCATGAAGGTATAAGTGCCAGAGAGCTGGTTTGTGGCAAACCGAGCTCCCTTCTGTCTGCAGAAAAAAGTCTCACTTATGTTTGTGCAGGACCATTGCTTATCTGTAAATGTGTGAATGACTAGGGAGTCTAGACTTGAGACCAAGACCAAAATATGTGCTGAGCGATAAACCTGGTGTTTTCTGGGCACAGAACTGAAAAATCTGGTGGTTTCTCTATTCCAGAATGAAGGTTGACTGCATTGGCAATTAGAAACCTTCTGCTGTTGTTATTGTCCTTGGTTTAGCAGTAGCAGTCAATTTTTCTCCTTCTTAGTAGCTGGTGCAGTTTTATGTTTTGACTCTCCCTGGAACACAGCTGATAACAGCAGTGGTTTTAGTTGTCACTAAGTAATGTTTATTCTGATCAAGGACTTTCTGAGTCTCATGCTCTGCTAGGGAGGAGGGGAGGCCAGGGGGAAGCAGGGACAGGACACCTGACCCAAGCTAACCAAAGAGGTATTCCATAGCACAGCACGTCATGCCCAGGGAGGTAATGGGGAGTTACCCGGAAGGACAGTGCACTTCCCGGTCAGGCTCGTTTTCGGCGGGTGGTATCGTACCCTTTTCCCTTGTTATTTCCTTATCGTTATTATTATTGGTGGTAGCAGCAGTGGTCTGTGTTATACCTTAGTTACTGGGCTGTTCTTATCTCAACCCATGGGAGCTGCATTCCTTCGATCTTCCTCTCCATCCACCTGGGAGCGGGGAGGAAGAGGGGGGAGGAGGGGGGAAGAAAGAAAGAGGGAGAGGGATTAGAAACTGGGTTCTCCCTGCAGAACCCTTCCCTCAAACACCGCACATCAGACTGACCTGCAGCAAGGTAAGAAGAGAACCACGAAAGCTGGGTCCTTCATTCTCCTGTCTGGTGGGCTGTGGAATTTATTTGCCCCCTCTCTTCTCTTGGAGCCCTGATTTTGCTTTCCCTGCTGCTGGTGTCCGCAGCCCAGCAGAGCTCCCACTGCTGGAGCAGTAGGGAAAGCCCTGAGCCAGTCAGCGCTCACTAATGCAATTCTGCACGGAACGCTTCAGACACAGAGAAAGAAACAGTGAAAAACAAAGGGAAGGGCATTTAATGTTTCTAAATCACAAAGATGAAATACTTCTCATATCTGCTAGGAACTGCTCATAGAGGTTGTGCTGTGTGTCATCATGGCACGGAATTCCACTACAACTGTCTGCCATCTTTCCCTGAGTTGTTCCCAGCTCTTTTACATTCTCTGAGCAAACTGCAGTGCAAAGCTGCAGCGTGGCTGATGCCACCACCAGGCAACGGGCTCTTTGCACTAACAGCCATGTGAGAAACGTCCTCTTTGTTTTCACTGAATTCCTTCACCGTGCACGAACACTTCGGTTCATGCATCACTTCTACAGTTTAAGTGGGTCCTTGAATACAGAAAATCCAGAGGTGGATGAATGAAGTTTTGCAACCGTTCATGAAGGAACGTAGGATTCCAGAATTGGTGGCTAAAACTGAACAGAACATCATAAAACAAGTTTTCCACCACTGCTCTTCGGTTTCCCAGTTTCTGCTGTCAGTTTATCACCGAAATCTTGCTCCGTACATCCTGACTTGAGGATCTGTACAAGGCTGGCAGGTCACTTCGTTGTTGGGACTGTAAGTTCCAGGCTCACAAACCACTGTGAAGAGAACACAGGCAGCTCATCAGGCAGCTCTCCTCTGCCTCGGCTGGGGCTGGGACCATCAGACACCACCACGTGCTTCCCAGTGCTCCAAAGGGAACCTCATCTTTCCCAAGCTCTCTGCGCCTGCTTCTCACTAAAACCCCCAACCTCCAGAACTAGCAGTGGGTGCTGCTGGCAAAAGGCCTTTTGAAAACAGCTGGGTGTTTCCTAGCAGCTCTGCCATTAAGGTCATTGTTCATTTCCTTTACACCCTGAGCATAGTTACTCACCAATGACCTGGAATTAACCCCCCACCTCACCACTTCCACTTTACTTGGCAATAGAGTTTCACACCTGCAAACATGTTCTCTTCGTTAAACCTGCAGGAGCTCGCCCACAGCAGCGAGTGCTGGAAGAGTGAGATGAGGAAAAACCCCTCTGCAGCCCTGAGCCAGCCCTGGGGCAGCAGCAGCACCCGAGGGACATGGAGCTGTTGGATGAGGCCAGAGGAGGCCATGGAGATGCTGCGAGGGCTGGAGCAGCTCTGCTCTGGAGCCAGGCTGAGAGAGCTGGGCTGGGGCAGCCTGGCCAAGAGAAGGCTCCTGAAGGGGAGACCTGAGAGCAGCTCCAGGGCCTAAAGGGGCTGCAGGGAACCTGGAGAGGGGCTTGGGACAAGGGCCTGTAGGGGCAGGCCAAGGGGAATGGCTCGAACCTGCCAGAACAGGAGAGTCTGAGCTGAGCTCTGAGGCAGAAGCTGTTCCCTGTGAGGGTGCTGAGGCGCTGGCACAGGGTGCCCAGAGAAGCTGGGGCTGCCCCATCCCTGGTAGTGCTCAAGGCCAGGTTGGACACAGGGGCTTGGAGCAAGCTGCTCCAGTGGAAGGGGGTTGGAGCTGGAGGAGCTTTGAGGTTCCTTCAACCCAAACCAGGCTGGGATTCTATGATTTCTTACCATTTTTAACACCACAAACTGATGGCACAAGGCAGGTTTGTGAGCACACCTGAAGGCAGACACTGGAATCCACCCCTTCCAAAGGGGATGGACACATTTTCCCAGGTCACCTCCATAGTGGGATGCTGCAGGTGTCAGATGAGACAAACAAAATCCTCCCAGACCCTGAGTATTCAGTCAGTGCCCCTTTGCTTCATAAATCAGAGCTGCCAACTCCCAGCTTGCTGCTGCTGAGTTCAGCCCAACCAAGCACCATTTCATCTCAGGCCAGGCTCGCAGGGTAAAGGCACTGAGAGAAATCCTCCTTGATTTATGAGCAAAACCATTGTGACCTGTAAGAAATCAGGGTGGAATACGGCAGGATGAGGTTTCGCATTCCCAGGTGCTGTGGTGTTGGGAAGGGCCCTGTCCAGCTGGGAGATGAAAACCAACCCAGCAGAGGACTCACCAGCATGCTGGAAAACCTGAAGGACCAACTTGCTATGCCTTGGGAAGCAGTCATTATAGGCATTTTCTATTTTAAAGTCCATTTAGGAAAGCAAACATCATCTTCTCTATGCTCCAGCGTAGCTGCAGCCCCTTGGAGTCTCCTCAAATTGACAGAAATGTCCCACTGGTGTCCTGGGATGACCCGACACCATCCAAATCCCAACTACTGTGGCTGATGCGACCCACACAGGTGCAAGGGCTGAAGCTGGTTTCTCCCCTAGAAGGGTTAATTGCCAGCCCAGCTCCTGTCCCACAGCCTTCCTCCCCTATCTCGTTTCCAGCCTGAGCTGCATTGATGGCAGAGCACAGGTCCAAAGCAGAGCGTACCATTACCATGCTCCTTACAACACCTACAACTAAATCCTGCATGACAGAGCACAGTGGTTGTCCCAGGAACATCCCCCTGCCAAACGTGGCAGCTGCCCCTCTGAGAAAGCCCCTTTTCCCCCCATGCTCTGTCCAGTAATGCCCCAGTTCATGCCCCAGGACCCTCCCTGAACACTTCCCACCTTCCCTGGGTGGTTTTGCCAATACCAGCCCCATTTCACAGGGCTGGGACACTCGAATCCTGGCTTTCAGCACTGCCACTCGCTGCCTGTGACCTAACAAACCCCACGGGCTGGCACCAGCTCCGGGGAGCAGAGCCTGTGCTGGTCTCTGCCCTTCCAGTGTCATTTATCTACAATGGGAATGAACCCTGCAGAGCACTGGAGGCACGACGGGAGCACAAAGGGTGACAAAAGTGGGATCTGTTTATGCTTTTTGGGGGAGGAAATCAACTTGGACACCGCAGAAAAGAGTGGAGAAGCTACTTCCCTGTGCTGACACAGAACCACAGCACAGGAAGCTCAGTTCCGCTTTCCTGGCCTTAAAAGGAAGGGAAGTGTTGCTTTCACTAAGTAATATTGTTATGTCTTAGATCTCAGGGCCCAGATCCAGCAACTTGCACCATGAGCAGGGCAGAGGCAGGACTGGGAGTGTTGCTCTGTAACCCCCTGGCAGCTCAAGGCACTTCCTGTGCCCTGTTTCTGGGGACAGTGACAGGAAAGACTCCCCCACTCCAGTGTAACACAATGGTATGGAATCAACAGAGCCACCAAGAAAGAAACCCCCTCCTTTCCTACTGCTCCGTCTTTTCTAAGTGGATCCCCCCCATCAGGTTTTGGGGAAACAGGAGCTTTGTCAGAGCACTCCAAAGCCTCGCTTGTGATCACTGTCCTTGTGAGCCACGCTTCTAACATTAGCTCCTGACTAATCCAAGCCCTCTCTTTGTTACTGGGCATTCCCCAGGCTGCCCAGTTAGCTCATTGCACTTCCATGCTCTCCCTGGTCCAGGCAGGAAACTCTATTTTAACTCCTGGAGGTGGCAGGAGGTGCAATACAGATCCTATGATGTGAAGAGGGCTCAAGAACACACCTTTGCCTGGCAAAGGGCAGGCTGAACGGCTGGGCTGGGAAATAACAGTGGTTAAGAACAGCATCACCTCTCTGGTTGGCTCTGCTTTCCACAAACCTAACCATGTCAGAGGGAAGGGGAATAAGGATCTCCCCAAGCCCGGCTAAACCTATTAGCCTGAGACACAGTGCCGCACCGGGGAGGCACATACACCCCAAGCAGGCATCTGTGCTGCCGTAACAAAATCCTCTGTGGTATTTCTTGAGTGACCTTTGGTTACCTGGCAGGCAGGATTGCCTCTGGAAAGCTGTTGATGGAGGGAGAAGAGCTCTTCAAGGGAATGGGCTCTGCATCACAGGGCTGCTGGGGCACAGGGTGAGAGGGAAAAGGAGCATGGTGAGGCTCAGGGGCATGAAGCATGAGGTGCAAGAGCTCTGGAAGCACACGGTCTGGTATGAGCCACACACGGACATGCCCTGCTGCATGCAAGCCAGCAGGAATGAGGAGGAAAGCAACAGTTGAGGCAGCTCTGTGCCTTATCAAATAAAGCCATGATTAATGGGGAATTGCTGGGGATTGGAGATCTTTCCCACCTAGATAAGGCCACATCCACTCGCTCCCAGCCTAACTGCTGCTAACTCACCATTTCCCACCCGGCTCCTCAAACCACAAGACGTCATCAGCCGAGCTTTGCAAAACCCTGGGCTGTTTCCAGGGTGTGCAGGAGCCTGGGCTTCTTCCAGGGCAGCCCCAGGCTCCGGGGAGCGGGATAATGCACCCTGGGTACCACCGTGGTGCCGGAGATGCCAGGAGGATAACGAGGCTTGTACTGGGGGCCATTGGGAATGCAAGGCACATCCTAACACACGGACAAGAGCTGCAGGTTAGGCTCATTCCTGCCAAAGGCAGAGGCACTCTTGGGCCTGTGAAATATGCTTATGTGATTCGTGTCAGTGTGAAGTAATATTACATGATAAACTGGAACCCTCTTAAAACCATGGAATCTTTGACAGAGTATGGATGAAGTATGGAAATAGACTTTATAACTCGGGAGTTATAAAGTAGGTCTGTTTATTGCACGCAGATGCACGGGGGATTGCTCTACCACAAACGTGCATACCCGAGAAGGGAAAGCCCTCCCAAATTTATACAGTGAAACAATACATATTCATGCAGTGCCTGTACATAATCATTACCTACTCCGCCTATTCCTGCTTCATATGCTAATGTATGCTAAGTAGATTATCAGTCTCTTGCTTTACGCAGATCTTCCCAAAAATTGTGGGCAAGGGTCTTCTAACCATGGGCAGTTGTCTTTGAGAGGAAGGCCCTAAGTCTTCCTCATGGTGCACTTTTCACCCTTTGCCTGAAACGTGATGATCGTGCAAGTCAGCCTTGTGAGCCATCTGTTTTCCATTGCCAAGGAGATTGATTGATGTGTTTTTGACGGGTATGTCCTTTCGAGACAGTGCAAGGCCATTCCTCATACATAGGATCTTTGTTTAAGAGAAAACAAACTTTTTTTCCCTCCATTAATCACTGCAATTAGCTTATAGTTCTCTTTCTTGTATAACTCTATATCACTGACATACAAGTTGCTTTCTTTTGTAATTTCACTCTATGTTTTCCAGGCACGAGCCTTTGCATCCTTGTACATTAGTTGGATTTTCCTGTATTACTAACCCCCCTATGCACTGGTTAAATCCCTGCCTCACGGCCTTGCCAGTTTCCCGGTGGGCAGAGGGATGGAGCTCCCGGGGCTCAGGCACTGTGACGCTGGAGCCTCTGCACCAAAGGGGGTTGAGGCGACGTCGGGGCTGTGGGGCGGGGAAGCGGCTGCAGGGACGGAAGCGCTCAGGGGCCGTGGGGCTGCTGAAGGCAGTGGCGGAGCCGAGGGAAGCGGGAGCCGCCGAGGCAGCAGCCGGGCCTGGCGCTGCCGGGCTGTGGCTGCGGCTGTGGCTGTGGCAGCGGCTGCGGGTGCGGCTGTGGCCGTGCCGAGGGGCTCTCGAGGCCGGGCCGGCCCCGTTGGGCAGCGCAGGCTGAAGCCGCTCCCGTGCCCGGCGGCGCGCGGGCCGGTGCCGCTCCCGCTCCCCCGGCGCGGGCCGTTGGGGCCGGCCCTGGCGCGGCGGCCGGTGCAGGGCGAGTGGCCCGGGCGTCCTTTGACGGGGAGAGCCATGGAGGGACAGCGGCTGCCCGGCGCTGCCGACCCCAGCCGCTTCCCGGGCAAGCTGTGGCAGCTGGTGAACAGCCCGCGCTTCGGCTGCGTGCGCTGGGATGCCCGTGGCCAGGGGCTGCTCATCGACCAGCGGCTCTGGGAGCGGGAGCTGCTGGGCGCGGGGCCGGCCGGCGAGGGGCCCTTCTTCCAGAGCAGGAACTTCTCCAGCTTCGTCCGGCAGCTCAACCTGTGCGGCTTCCGCAAGCTGGGGCCGGGGCCGGGGCCCCTGCAGGG
>NDXB01004594.1:0-30570 GCA_002631895.1 Agapornis roseicollis
GAGGGCAAGAAAGGGGGGTTGAGTGAGTGAATGAGCTGCATGGCTGGGTTTAAACCACAACACCTAGGTAGAAACCATGGTTTGCAGATAAATTTCTTTCTCCAGACATAAATGCTCATTGTATTACTGTTCTCAGAGTAGTCATAATTCACTAGCTTTGGCTTACATAAGAAAGAAAGCAGCAGAACTACAACCTCAGTTGCTCCAGAGAAGGCCATTTTGGCAAAGAGCTAAAGTTGCCTGTATGTAACTTTTCCAACCCTCTCTTTATCTAGACACTTACCTGATCTCAAGTAAATGGAATCCATTATCAGCAGCTTCTGATTTGCACCAGGAATATGAAACACAAACACCTTATTACATTATGGAGAAATTAGGGAACAAAACCTCACTTCGAAGATAGCCCTGACATGAATCAGATCTTGATAAAATTAGCTATTAGGCAAATGAGCTTTACTGGTGATGCACTAAGCAATTTCAAGAGGGACAAACATCTGCCACCATGAGTCTTTGTCCTTTTGTGGCTCAGTGCTTCAGTCACACTACTGTTACACAACAGCATCTGATATTACTGTAGACCAGCACAGATTCCAATGCATCCTCTTATGCAACTAATTGCTCTTATTAAACAAATCATTGATTTAAGTTGCAAATATACACCACACAGTACACTCCAGAAATATTACAAAAATTTAACCTGATGAAGGGCCTCCAATATAGTTCTAAAAATAAGCATTTGTTCATAATTCTTGATAGTCTCCAAGCTTGTTTCCTCATTATTCCATATCAATACAGAGTAATTTGTGGGTTTAGCTACAATCCATTCTTATGGATTCAATGCATTGATTAGTGAACACATTCACATTTCTATTTTAAAAAAACCCAATACAGTTCACCAGTGAAAGGAGCCTCAAATGCTGGGTAACACTCTTCTTCAAAACTGTTAACATGGATCCTGAATTTATGAGGTCATGCAACTAACTTTAATAGTAGGCTTTCACTATGGAGACTTTGGTGGTATATTGTCGCAAAACAAAACCAAACATTCAATGATGAAGTTTTTGAAGGGTATAAAATGAATGGCAGAATCCAACAAAGCCCTAACTGCTGTCCCATGGACTGTTTTGCATAAATGGTGTACAGCAGATTAAAGCTGCACTGAAAAAAAGAAAGTTGAAAGCAACCAATTAATTCATTTAAACAGGAAACAAACAAAAAAAGAGGGACTATTTCTAGGTGGTTATTTTTAGTTTCGTCACTGTGAAAACTAGACACAAACTATAAAATACTTCACCAGCTGTCTAGTTAAAGGCAGTGGTTACTTATCCCTACACAGTTAATTTGTTTAGTAAACAAGTTACTAAATGTTCACTAAACATCATTTGCTAGATATTTACCAAACAATTCAAAATGTTTAGCAAAGCAGTTTAAATTACAATCTGCCTGGCTTCCCAGCAAGCAATTTAAAACTTAAAATTTGTGATAAATGAAGCTCTGTATTTTAACAGGAACCAGGTTTCTGCTTAGCATTGTCCAAAAAAATACTTTTCTTTCTGCCTGCCAAAAGCCAAAGAACTCTCATGTCTATTCTCCATTGAAATTATCTTGAGAAAGAAACTTCTGAGAGGCTGGCTGTATTTCAATTTCCCTATTTCTTTAAATATTCATTTGCAGCTGACTAGTATTCCAAACCTGTACTCCTCTGCACTGCCTCCCATGGCCAGATTGTGCTACTCCATACTCATTCTCAGTTGTAAGACCAGCCAGGGTTCAAGCCCACAGGGGCCACTGGGTTCCCTTTCCAATGAGAAGTATCTCCTGTAATATTCTGGAACATCCACTGCAGGTTTATGATTAGGTCACTGAAATATTTTAAGAGACTGCTTCTGGGGACAGTTCTTCTGTTACAATGAGTATACAGGGAAATGGCTTTGCAAGTTTTTGTATGAGTTGTCCTGTGGATGCAAATCAGTAGTGTCCCTGGTTTGTGTATAACTACATGCAAGTTTATGTTGCAGCAGACAATTATAGCTGATGCATGAAACAATAATGCTACAGAACTTTCAATTCTGCTATGCAATTCATTGCCATGTTTCACCTGTAGGAGTTACCATGGTTTTTTAGCTTTTCTTGCTAGCATAAGCTATGTTAGTATTGCCAATGAAGAGCATGAAAAAAAAGTTAATCAGGCCTATTAATCAGGCACATATTTTCACTTGTCTTCTAAGTTTTAGGGAGTGGAGCACAAGTACAAGGGTTGACCTATAAATTGACAGTGGGTAGCTCTCCGAATTTTTCTCTCAGAATAAGACATCTAGAGGTTACCCCATGCGTTCACCTGCAAAGCAAGATTCTCACTTTGCACAAGGATCATTTGACCACAGGAGCAGCAACAGGAACACCACCAAGTCTTGCATTAGTTATAACAGATTTACATTCAGTATTTATGTATTGGAAAGCAAGTAATCAGTTTCAAATTAATTGCTTAAAGCTGGCCTGAAAATGACTTTCCTGGGGAAACCAATACTCTTCAATTTCTGGCTTTGAACTTCTGAAGATTCCTGTATACCACCTCAAAAAGGTAGGTTAAATTCTTGCTCGGATGCAAATATGCAAATTTGCACCAATTTCAAGCATTAATAATTTTACCATGATTCATATCCCCACTGGATTTGCTTTTAGTCAGTGTGAAAGTTACGGCATTCAGTGGCATATTAAAAGCAGATCACAAGAAGGAACATCAAGGATCAGCTGGAAACATTCGTCTTTAGCTGTATAACTGATGCTCCAACATTTACAAGGATACAATGCTCACACTTTTAATTAGCTAAAACCAACAGTGAATTACTACCTTGAAAAGCTATCAAAGTTCAGTCACTGGGGCATTTTCATACTCAGACGATTATGCTTTCTGAGCAATGCCCAGGGTATTTGTAAGCCAGTGTGTTTCAATATATTACTTGTATTGGTGATGGCACTTAAATTCCATGTCCAGGTCAAGACTTACTATGCAACATGTTGGATAAGTACTACATTGAAATTCTGGACATTACAACTGCTGGGTTTATTTTATTACAGTTGAAATAACTATGAAGGAACATTAAAAATAGGAAGCTAACATTTAAAGTAGCAGGGAAGAGAAAAGGCAGCGAACTTCAGTTACTGGACACCATCTTTCCCTTTCACCTGAGCAACAGTATGCCAACTTCAAAGTCATCACTGGAACAACCTGGAATTATTCATCAGGTCAAAGTCTCATAGAAATGCATGTTCACAAGCCATGCCACAGATTGTGGTCAATTCCTATGAAATAGAACTGAGAGGATTTAAGAGTACTTTTTTCTGCAGGTAGAGTAACATCTGTAAGCACACAAAGAAAGTAAGTGAATAAAAGTGAGAGGCCAGGTGGTCTCTGGGGCATCTAAAAGGAGAGAGAGACCCATGTAATCCTGATTTATTCCTATCAAGACTGTATTTAAGGAATACATGCTACAGGTATTTCAAAGTTGCTATTTAGAAGAAAAAGTCTATTCTTAAAAAAGGAGTAGAAGCAGGTGATCTGTAGGAAGAGACAAAGTTTGTAAAAAAGGGGTAGTTGGTTCAAGCCCACATGAATGTCTTTAAAATATTAATCACATAATGACAGACTGTGATACTGTATCACCACAAAATAGACCTAGTTAATAGAGAGAAGAATGAATGCTTTGCAAAGGTGCTAGCTGTGCACATTTCATGTGGAGACAAGGGCCCTACCACTTGCTACAATAATTATAATAGACACGTCTTCCATACTGATCAGCAAAACAATTCAAGAGTTTACTGACATCTGTATTTCTGAAGTATAGTAAAACTCCTAGGGACTACACTTCTAAAAATACTTAGAAATCTAAGTCCTTCTGATAATGGCATGAAATAGAATCATAGAATAGTTAGGGTTGGAAAGGACCTTAAGATCATCCAGTTCGAACCCCCTGTCATAAGCAGGGACACCTCAAACTAAACCATGCCACCCAAGGCTTCATCCAACCTGGCCTTGAACACTGCCAGGGATGGAGCACTCACAACTTAAAACATGTCTTGTTCACCTCCAAACTTGTCTCTGCTATTAAACTGAAGTCATAAGCTTTTAGAGGCAGAAATCACAATCATTTACTTAACCTTCATGGAAGAGAACAGCACTGCTAATACAACCTCAATAATGGTTTCATTTCCATGCAAAAATAAAGGCTGTCACTGGGACCTACAGATTTTGTGGAGTTTCATGTTTGGGGTTTTTTTTTTTTTTTGTTGTTTTTTTTTTTTTTTTTTTTTTTTTTTTTTATTAAGTTTTTTTTTCTCTTTTTTTTTANTACAACCTCAGTAATGGTTTCATTTCCATGCAAAAATAAAGACTGTCACTGGGACCTACAGATTTTGTGGGGTTTCATGTTTGGGGTTTTTTTTTTTTTTGATGTTCTTTAGTTTTGTTTTGTTTTGTTTTTTAATTAAGTTCTTTAATCCCTATGTGTTAATTAAAAAATTTAATTAAAAAAGTCAATACCTCTTGTTGATAACTAAGTTTTCACAAATTTTAAGCTCTGCTATTAATGTAGTTGCATCAGAAAATGACTCTACAATCTGACTGCATCTTACATGTATTTCTTCTCCTCTGCCTTTGCATTTCAGAAATCAAATCAGATGCTGCAGAATAGTCCCCATGGGACAAATACGAATATTGGATTTAGACTGGAGAGCAGTTATTCACATAATTAGTTACCCTGAAAATCAATAGTCAGAATTTCAGAAAAATAAGAACTGCCAGATTGGATCAGGCTAAACACAATCCTATCCCTCTTTCTAAAGGTAGGCAGATGCTACAGAGGGAAGCACAACAAACCCTTGAGAAATCAGCCCCCTTCCAGCCTAATTCTGAATAATGAAGTTTTGAGTTCTGAATAATTTTCTGAATAATTCTGAATGTTCTCTCCAGTATGTTCTCAAGTTATTACAGCCACTGCTATCAAATACAAGCCTTTGAATCTCAAGAACAAATGGCGTGCTTTCTTAAAAACTCTTTCTTTTTCCATCCGTTTTTGATTAACAGCTTTTCACCTTCACTGACTGTCTACCTGTTTTTGTCTTATGACACAATAAGAAGGAAAACTCTCTATCTGCCTCAGCAGTATGTGCCAGTACCTTCCATACTTTTGTTTCAACCTCTTTCAGGTAAACAACCAAACTCCTGAGATTCCTTATAGAATGTCTGTACCCTTTCTCCTTACTCATCCCAGAGCCTTCTGTAAACTTTTTTGAAAGACAACCAATATTCTACAGTATTTCACTAGGCTGTACCACTAAATTCTCTGAAGGCATCATAGCACAGGCAGTATGTTACTTTATTCCAGTTCCTAAATTCTAGTTTGCAAATGCAGTCAAACACCAGAGGTCTTCCCTGAGCTGTGTACAGTCACAAACTATTCCCTCCTAGCAGCTGATGTGATAATGTGAAATTCTGCAGGTAATTTCAGCATTGTCAGGAAACATGAGGCTTTTATTTGTAATAATTGAATGTAATCTGTTGACATCTGGTCTATTCACCTAGCTGGGTCACGTCTCTCTTGAGTAATGATGAGTCCTTTCTCATTCTGTCCAATCCGTATCAGTTTATGTCTTCAGCAGATTTTCACTTCTTCCTCCTCTCTTTCCATCTAATTTATAAGCATATTAAACACTGGACTGGCTACAAAACCTTGAGGTATCCAAGTATGTTTTAAATGCTCAAGTTTTTAAGCACAGCAAAACTAGTCTCCAAGCAAGTTTTGATGTCATGGCATGGGGTCAACACTATCTCTGATTATCTCTGGTAGTTTCCATCATGGAGTTTTGTTGAAAAAAAACCCTCAAAAAATGTCCTGAATGTCTCAAGCAATTTTATACATACATAGATAGATACATACACACACACACATATATAATCAGTCTACAGAAAATATGAAATACACTTCTGTGTGAAAAAAAAAACCAATAACCAGATCTTGCCCTACAGGTGATTTAGTTACAATAAAAGAATGTCACTGAGAGAGACCAACTCTAGATCAGACTAGATTGCAGACTTATTTTCCAGAAAGCAGGTCCATTGTTAATGCATAGAGCAATTCCACTCATAGTGCCAACAGCACCTAAATGTCTACAGGCATACACAATAAGACAACAAGAAGTACCCAGGGTGCAATCTGAACTTCATAAAAAGTGTTTGTTCACACTTCTTGAGACAATTTCTGACTGGGAAGTCACACAGAAAGTCCATACCCCAGCTTGAAGGAGTATTCAAAGAAGTTTCAAAGTAGCTGTCACAGACTTGACTCTCCCACTTTTGATGATCTACCCCATTTACATGCATTTTTAGTCAGCTATTCAGCCGATGCAGATCAACACATCTCTGCTTAAGCCATGCCCTATTACCCCAGCTAGAGAGATGGGTCTTTTCTTCAGTGTGTTCTTCTGCATTCCTAGCAAGTCAGATTTTAAATTGGCAATAACTTCACATAACCTATTATTCTTAGACGCACATTTATGCAACTCAGACACTTCATACATTTATCCCCCACCATTACAACTCAAGTATGTAATTTGGTTATTCAGAACAAGTTACAAGAGAAAAATACAACTAGAATAGCAGGCATAAGCTTGCAATTAACTTTTTCAGACACAGTTATAAATTTCGACAAATAGGATATAATTGAGGAGCCAGCATGACCTTTATTATTTCAGAAAGTTCAGCCATAGCAGCTCAGTGTGACTTCAGCTGGGCTGTTAGTCACTCTGTCAGACAGAAGCACTAAAACCCAACTCAGTCTGGCATCAGCATATGAACTGATCCTGAAAACTGACTTAAATAAGCATTACTCTCAGGAATGGTCTCAATCCAAGCAATGGAATTGCTCTCAGAGAAATTCCATGTTCCCTGTGAGGAAAGGAGCAAATAACAGATATTTGTGCCATAACTGCAATCAAAAAAGGAAAAAAAAAAAGGGCTCTTAGAGAAGAAGTCTTAGAATATTTATTAGTAAAGTCTTCTTATCACGCAGCCAGGAGTGGCTCTTCACAGAAAAACTGAACCAGTACTGTGTACCATGCTTTCTTGTATCTTCTTCTTCCCTTATAAGCACACTGACAAACAGATAATCCAAGAGTAAGTATTTCAGAATGCTTACACTAAATAGAAAGAACAACATAAACCCAATCACTTTATCAGAGCCAGTCTTCCTTGAAAAGCAATTATTTCTGTTACAGCAGAATCCTCCTCACAGTAAAACCCCCTGTGATGCTGCAAACGACATTAAAGACAACCAAAATATTTTAATGCTTTAGTTGATTGGCAAATTACACTTATAACTTGTTAATTCATGCAGCTGCCATTGTGGCAATTAATGATGGGCAAGAAATCCACTAGTTGATATATTACAGCCACTCAAGGTACCACTTCCTTTGTAAATCGTGTGGAGGAATACAGCTCTGCTGTCTCTCTTCATATTGATATCATTGGAAGTTTCTTTCTCAAGTACAAGCACAGGGAAGAAACAGTTCCACTTGACATAAGACAACACATAATATTCAGACCAAGCGCTGTAAAAATCTGACCCCTAAAACAACAGAAAGATGCTCTGAACTCACTACCTGTGAAAACAGTATGTGCATGAATGCATTGGGGCTTTTACATAGCTGTCACAAACACTGTAATCAGCATCACTAAGTGTGTCTGCAACACTAAGACAAATATTTGACCTATTTTCTTAGCAGAATTTAGCTGTCGTGATTCTTTAGCACTCCACTCCTGTGAGCCAGCAACTGCATCACGGGCACGGAATTCTTCGCAGAGTGAGAGCACTCCCATGGGGCGAGTTGCTCCCAGGGGCAAAGCGATCAGCCCTTCGAACCCTCACTCATCACCCACCTCCGGGCCGGGATGACCCACTGCAAGCCCAGGTGCCCGTCCCGCTCCCCGCAGCCCTCCACGCCCGGCCGCGCAGCCGACTCACGTTTGTAGCTGGCTGCCCAGGGCTGGTAGCCGTAGTAGCCGGTGATGCGGAGGATCCGCTCCTCAATGGAGGTAAGCCCCACAGACGCGCTGGTGAGGTCCTCCACGGAGCGGGACCACTTCAAGTCCTCTTTGATGGCCTCGTCCACCACCAGGTACTTTAGCTGCCGCAGCTGCGGGCTGATGTCGGACAGCCGCCGGGGACTGACATCGGGGGAGCGCCGCATGCCGCTGCGGGCCAGGAGAGGGGCGTCAGCGGGGGAACGGGGAACCGCAGCTACCAGCGCCACCGCCCTGCCCCGGCCCGAGGCGAAGTTAGCGGCGGGACCTCCGCCCGCAGGTGAGCGGGACCGGCGGCGGCGGCACCGCAAACTTTCCTTGCTGCTCTCCACTGGAGAGACCCCCAGGAGTGAGCGGGCGGGCGGGCGGCGCCGGGTAAGGTGGGGTGGGGTGTCCCCGTCCCTCCCCGCCCGTCCGGCCCCGCAGCGTTACTCACAGAGTAGCGGCTTTGCCCCGCGCGGAGCCGTTGGGGAACTCTCGGATCCCCATGGGGAGCAGCAGCGATGGCTGGGGGGCGCCCAGACTTCACGGTGGGGCGAGCCGGCGGCGCTCACCGGCCGGAGAAGAGGTGGAAAAGAAGGAAGGAGAGGAGAGAGCGGGGAGGCGGCGGTCGCCGTGGCAGAAGGTGCCCGGGCTGGCTCTGGCTCCCCGCGGTAGAGGCTGACAGGGAGCCGAGCTACTACCGCTGCTGCCTCCGAGGCGCTGCCGCCTGCGAAGCGCCAGCGGCGGGGGCCGGGCCGGGCGCGCTCCGCGCCCCCCACCCCGCGCGTTGCCGTCGGCCGCCAGTAGGGGGAGCCCCGCGGCCCCGCCGCCTCCGGTTGCCCGTAGCACTCGCCCCCTGGCGGGCACATGTGCAGCGGGGCGGGGGCAGCCTCGCCTCCCCCGGCGGACCCACCCGCTCCCGGGTCGGGCAGGAGCGGCCCGTGGGCGCTCCCGTGCTGCTCTCGCACCGCCGGTGGGGCGGCCTCCGGTTGGGTGTTCGGAGCGCGGCCGCCCGAAGGCAGCGCTGCTCTGGTGAAGGGTGCGATGTCTGTGGCTGCGTCTCCTCTGAAGGAGCGATGGAACAGGGCTGCTGAACCCCGACCACAGACACCTGACCTTGTATCGAGCAACTTTTTTACCTATTTGTTTCAAACACACCACCTCACTTAAGGGGAAAAGATGCTGTTAAGCATAAATAAATGTAGAAGACAACAAATTTAAATTGATAAAACTGAAGTCTGATGACCTGTAAGTAGTGTTAGTTGAAGTTAAAGAAATGTTTGTGTTCACCTATGTGCCGCAGGGAAAAAGATGATGAAGTTCTAGGAGAAAGGACTGCTCCCTTTCAGCACTTCAGCATTGCACAAGCTTTGCCTGGACCATTATAACATCAAGGAAATGAATGTGCAAGCAAGCTGGTATCAGTTAAATGCAACCTTTCATTACCACTGAAGGTAATGTTATAGGATTGCTGCACTGTTAACAGAAAGAGAAAGCAAAAAATCTCCAGCAGATGACAGCCAAACTAGTTACCATCTTGACACTAAATCCATTTGTTTCCTATACAACCCTTAATTTTAGCCTGTGAAACTGAAAATGGTTGTGGCTAAGGAGGTCAATTCCAAAGTGTCATACAGGTGAACAGCAGTGGACAAGCAGAGAACAACTGCTAGCCTTTGATGCTGCCAACCTACAAAGTGACAGAGGTCCTTGTGGGGTATACAAACCAATGCAGGAAGATGGTTTAGGCTGAGAGGATGAAAACACAATGCTCACTAAATCTATGCATATTGGTTACTATCTTGATTTAAGTCTCTTCAGGGCAGGAGGAGAGATAACAACAGGCATGAATGGGATTAAACTTGCCAGTCAGACCTCTGAAGTCTAGCATCATTCTATACACAGAACCTGGTTTTAACTGATGGACAAGGGTAGGATTTAATCTGAGAATTGCTTGCAATACTGCATGTACCTATCCAGTGTCAAATTCTTCCATTGTTACAGGTAGACATTTTTGAAAAGTATTAAACCCAACATAATACAGGTCCAGAAATGTAAGTCTGTGCTCCATACAGGACTAAGTCACATAAGAATATGGTTAGTATAAAGTTCTGACTCCTAGAGCAACCAAATGTTCCAACAGCCAAGCAAGCAGCATTGTTGACCAACCAGCTAGTGATATCTGCCAAGTGCTCACTTAACCTCTGGGCATGGGCTGGTGAAAACTAATGGAGGGTTGGTCAGCCCTGCTAGAAATTTTGCCTCTATTACTGATGTATTTAGCTGCCCATATTACAGACATCTCCCCTTTAATACATCGGAACCATTTCATTCATCTGTCCAATAGAGTCTGTTTTCCTCCTGTTTTATTCTTTCCCAGCTGCTGCCACTTCAAGGGGTAAATGAAATGATGGATGGGTGTTAATACTTTCTCCTGTCATGCAGGCAAGTGACACAGGACAGCTTGTTTGGCAGTGCTGACAAACTTGATGTGAGCATGCGTCTTTGTGAGAGAGGAAAAAAAGTGCATGGGGGTGAAAATTTTGAAGTTCACTGAAACATTTAATTAAGATGACATTTTAAATGTGTAGTAAAAGCAACATCAACGTATCTAGTGCCCAGGATCTTGTAAAACCTTGCTGTAAGTGATGTTTCTTCTTGAAAACTAGTAACTGCTGGAGACATACAAGTAAAAACTCGTGTATATATATTATTTTAATTATGCTTAAGCATTGTAGCAAAGCTGAGACTTGACAGTATGGTGTCAGACATAAAAATAATGTATGGGTTTTGTGATTTGGAATTTGTAGATTTATGGAGCTACTGAAGAAAATATTGTAGTATACTAACAATGCTACCAAGAAAAAAGTATGAAAGAAAACATTTGCTAAATAGTATGTACTTATTCAAAGAATCATGGGCAAAATGGAGAGGGATTTGAATCAGAATTTAGGTTTGAGCCATGAAGCATGGTCTGCAACACCAAGCTGGAGCCACTATAAAGCATCTTTTCTGAACCTCTTACTAATCCGTTGCTTTAACAGAACACCTACAACCATCCAAATGCAGAACAGTTAGGAAAGAGTGGATCTATTAAAATGGCAGAATCCTATAAGCAAAGGAAAAATAGTACTGATTCCAGGGTGCGGTGACTTAATTCTGCCCTGTTAGGTACACTTTTTAATTCTTTTCCAGACAACATGAAATTATATGCTTCACTGATGCCAGCTCTTGAAAGCACAACCATTAAGATATATTAGTGTTATGTTGTCTACAATGTGATGCCATGTCAGAGGAAAATGTAATTTAAATGGGATTTATTTTCACTTCCCACCAAGAGTAGCTTGCCAAAAGTTTCTCAGGGATTGGAGTTTACACTTATCAAAATAGTACTCATTTCATGAGAAAGGTAAGTGAATTCTTGAATTTTTCCCACCCTCCTAAAAAATAAGAATTTTACGTTTGAAGGATACAGTGACAGTAGAAGCATAACATAACAAAAATATTCAATTGGGCAACAAAATAGTTACAACTGCAGAAACCACAGCATGAGGTTGATGTGTTCCCTTTTTTCCAGTTCATAAAAGTCATCCCCAGGAACCGAGTCTTCACTGGAAAACCCAACTCCTTCCTTAAGCAAATATTCTTCCAACTGCATCTTCTGTAGCTGATCTATATTCTTGCTTCTTAGTATTTTTATGCTTAGCATTGAAGGTGTATACCAAATCCATTTATCACATGTTCCTGTCCCAAGGGCTTTTGGCTATTAGACAGAAATACAATATACATGGTAAAAGTTCTATATAATATATGGAAAGGCTCGTATGACAAAACTATTCATTTTCTCTATCTGAGGTTAAATTTGAGGAGGAAAGAAGGAGGAAGGAGAAAAAGCAATAGCTACAAAGATGGAGGGGGGAGGGAAGAAGGGTAGAAGGGCTCTGAAGAGAATTGAAAGAAAACTTTTAATGTATTTGTACTGAGGGAAGGCAGTTGCTTTAGTGAATTAGAGCACTGTATTCGTGTTATGCTTAAAGTTGCTTATTTGAAAGGTATGCTAGCCCCAAGAAAAATTTGACAATTCTCACCCTCATGACAAGCTTCTGGTTTTGTTTTTTTTCTGGGTTTGAAGGTATTTTTAATGTTGACATTTTCTTGATGCAGAAAATATGTCACTAGCCTTGGACTGTGTAGTTTTCTCAGCAGGAGAGGTTTCTGAAGGGAAAGGAACACTTGGGAGACTGATTTGACAGGCAATTTCTACTGTATAAAATTAATGGCAGTTGTTTGAAGCTGCTCACATGTCTGGAACATTAAAAATCCCACAGCTGAATTTTTTATTTGGGAGCACAGAAGATCAAGGAGCATTACACTTTTGCCATATGGTTCTACAGCATCGGGCATAGCCACTTTGTATGCATTTTGAACCCTCTTCATAAGTTACCACATTTCTGTTTCCAGATCTTCTGGAAGCTACTACAACTATTCTGCTGCACCAACTGAGACCCCACTTCTCACAATTTACACAAAGGTGTCCTCTCTTCACCTTTTGTTACCTACAGTGGATTTATTTTATCATACCCTAAAGAGAGTTACTACACTTTTTTTTTCCAGCTGTTTTTTGAAATTGAAAGACTTCATTAAAAAAATCTGTTAACAATACAAATGTTTAGTATAAATAGCAGTAAGAACCATGGGCAGGCAATTTTCAGAGGTGCTATGCAGGTCCCTCCTGTAGACAGCAGCACCTCTATATACTGTATACCCACACAGGGCAGATGTTAGCACTGCTGTTAGCCTCAAGGCTGCACTATTTCTTAGTATAAAATGATATAGCATTAAAAAATTACTTCTTGCATCTTGTATTTTTTTAGTAGATTCTTTTATTGTGGTGATAAATTTGGAACAATGAGATTATTTGATTAAACTTTCTCAGTCACTGCTGAATGAACTACCCTGCTTGTAGAATTAATAAAAAGGCCAAAACACCTCATTAACATGCTTGGTATTGAGCTGGATTGGCAGCAGTGCAGTTTAATCCTGCCAAAGGGCATTTGCTGAGCAAAGTCAGAAAGCTTTTAAATCATATTCTTAAAGGTTGAGTCAGGAGAAGATGACCTTGCAAAAACTGAAGTTCTAAACTGTCCAGACTTCCCCCCAGCCCGTTCATGTTATGTTAGAGCTTCTTACTGCAAAGAACAACATGTTAAATAATATGGTTTCTCCTTGTGTAAGTCAATGCATCAAGCTTCATTCTGCTGTGCACGCTGATTGAAAAGCTAGATACAAAAGGTTAGCTTGGAAAAAGCTGCATGCACTAGCATCCTCTTTCTTTTAGTATCTGAAAGTTTACTAGCATCACCTGACCATGTAAAGGTAAACTTTCATTTACAATAATTGATACAGACCCACCACACCACTTTGAGCAGCACCTTACATTCTGTGTAAGCAATCACAGTTCAGAAACACATGGAGAAAGTGGAAGAAAAGCACCAGTCAGGCATAATCATGCCTATCAAAACATCACAAAGATCAAGATGAACGTCATTGTTGTTGTTAAACTCATGCACCTGTGCCACAAGTAACTACAGAAAGTTATATTGTCAAGTAAATTGCATCGTAAGTCTCATACACAGCAACCTATCTAACAGCCTACCTGTGAATTCAGAAGAGTGGTGTGACTTTTGTGATCATGTTTTCAAGAAAAATGTGATCACAGTAACATTTTTAAGCTAAGCAAGTAAAAACTTCTTAAAAAAATGGTAGGTCCTTGTGTTCTTTTGTTTATCTAAAGTGAATTTTCATATTCCTTTTTCTAAGCTACCTTAAGTGGTTTTGAACTTAAGGTTTTCCTTTATATGTTTTCATTTGTTGGTCCTTGCAGAATTCCCATTCAAGTAAAAATAGGGGAATGTGAGAAAATCCAGCAAAGATAAATTAAGCCATATTAGCAACATGACTATCATGAGGCAGTATGTGGAAAGCAAACTAAGAAACATACACAAAGGTAAGGAAGAGATCACATTATGCTTAGATACCTTCATTAGGACAGGGACACTCACCTTGACAGTCTTGAAATACCAATATTTTCCTTGAAACAGTAATCCAGAGACAAAAATCACATAAAGTTTTCTTAGGCTACAGGAGTCCACGGCACTTCAGGAAATGACAGTGCTGTGTGAGACTGAGGACTTGTGAGAAAGACTGGAGGAGAGAAACATTCTTCAGGCCACTGTGGAGTTTTTGAGTATTGGCTATAAAGATAAGCCAAAATGCTAGCCTTGGTAGTCTTCAGTTACCATCTGTAGTAAATCGAAAAAGAAAAAGCCCACAACCCAAGGATATTGATAACTTCTCTAATAGGATTTTTTTAAATGCCTGCCAGGACATCAGTGTTAGTTGTATCAAAACCCTAAAGAACTTGAACAATTCATTTTTATTTTTTCTCCTGCTACACAATGCAGGGTGAAGGGGTTGAGATTTCACACATTAAAAGTTTGGAAAGTGGCAGCATTTTATGCTTTACAATGCAGTGAAGAGGTAATATGCACCCTTTGTACCTCACATGGGATTTTTATATTGCCTTCAGTGTATTTTCTGTAAACATTGAAATGGAATTAAAATAGCAAAACACAGCCATTATCACTACCTGAGCTGCAGCTAGTGCTTTGCCATTGTCCAATGCTAACACACATATATACTAAGAGTTTTATCTCTGAGCAGCTACTAAAATTAGTGTCTTGTAACCTTAAATATGGTGTTTTTCTACAAAAACAAAACAAATCCTCATCACAACAGTGCTTTAGCCTGCATTTTGGCACCCATTATGGATCAATATTGTATTTATTCCTTTTGTTGTCATAAATAAAAGTTCTTTTTGTTTTGTGGCTTCTCCCATGTAGTTTATTGTCAGTTCCTATGGTACCATTCAAGACAAAAGCCCACTCACACTGTGCAACTACTGAAGTAGTCATGTTATTCCCCATGCCTCAAGTTCACTTTGTGCTGCATTAGTGTGTAAAACACTACCTTGTCCTTCCCTTTCTTCTCTAACGGTTGTGGATATTCTGTGCTATATTAGGTATAACACTCTATACTATCACAAAAAAAGCAGAGATATTGTAATGCACAGAAGTCTTTTAAAGCCTAATCTTATCAGTTACATTAAAAAAAGTCAACAGAAATACTCAGCTCTGCTCATGAAGTTGAAGAGATATGAAACAAATATGCAAGTTATAAATGGCTATTTTTCTGACATTGGAATAATCCATGGGGTAGCAAGCTGATGCTAGTCTCTGGTACATCTCCCACTAAAGAGTAAATATTCATCTTTCTTCTGTGATCAGTAATTTTGTAGCAGGTGCTTATTTTAGTATTGAGGTATTTTGTGATAGTAAGACAAGCAAAGAATTCTACAAAAAGCCTGATGAAACACTTCCATTGACTGAAACAAGATCATAAAATTAAGCTGATGAACAATATTCATGCTTATTTAACAACTCTGCTTGTTAGTAAATCCAAGTAGTGACTTTATTAGACCATTGTACAATTAGTAACTAGAACTTGCAAAACAGAACAACAGAAACAAGAACATCTGCTCTAGGAGAAAACACACAAAAACCCTGGCTGCTTCCCAGTTCTTCCAGAGTGCACTTATACACCAAAGAGAAAATCTTCATGGCGTTAAGGGAACCTGCATTTATCATGACAGCGGGCCACCTGATCATATGCAAAGGTTTATGAAAAAATTGACCCACACTCGCCATGAGGCAGCCTAGGGATGAAAGGTGTTTTTCAGACTCCTGAATTGGCAGCATGAGCAAAGATTCAGCATTTAGGAGACACTTAACTGCTTTAGGAACAGAGAAAAAGGGGGAATTGCTTTCACTTTCTCTCCTACTTTATTCTGATGGGGCAATAGGACTCCACAGGAGTGGAGTTAACTTCAGTTAGCAGATCAGATTATAAACAGACTGGACGTGGCAAGAAAATGCCATCTCTACAATCTCATTGTAGTTTTTAGACTGGGCATAGAATGAAGACTCACATGAATCCCTTGCAGCCATTTGTTGTGAGAAAGAGACAGCACATTCTTCTTCCTACAGCCTGGGACAGGTAAAGGGGCTTGCATCTCAGCAAAAAACCCTTACAGTTTAAATACTGAGCAAATATGCATTTTGGTAAGGATAGTTACCAAAGTAGAAGTGCCTTGTTTAGGAAGTTTGGTGGTGCCACCATTGCCCAGACACATCTGCCAAGGGGCGAACCCTATATTGCTTATTTCTGTTCTTCACAGGGGAGAAGTGGAGGCCTCAATATTAATTGATCACTGGCAGCAGCCATTTCATGTGCCAGGCCAAAATCATGCCAGAAAGATCACAGACCGTATATTAGATTTCTAGAGATGTGTTGCTGCAGTTGCTCCTACTATGCCATTTTGTATTGCATCAGTCAATGGGTACCTCATTATTTGCAGCCTCCTTGTTTTTTAGAAACATTTTTATTTTATTATTATTTTATTTTATTACATTTTGGTTGTCAATCAAAATTGAAAAGATATAAATCCTGGGTAATGGCTTGTTTTCCCTTTTCTGAATGCTCATTCTCTGGTCCAAAATGAACCCTTTTTCCACCCCTACCCTGCTCCCCCCAGAATTAAGCTATCATTTCATCTGACGAAATTCAGTTTCTCCTGATTCTCATGCCGTACCCGTGGGTGCTCCTCAGCTCTGCTGTGTGTGAACCAGCTCAGAGCTCCGGAGAGTACTGTTCGTGTCATGCTTTTCAGAGATGCAGTTTGTAGCGCTAACTTCTGAAAAGATTCTTTGATGCTATTTTGTAAAGATACAAATGAAACACAAAAGATACTTCCCTGAAGCCTGCAAAGCGGGCCAGTGCGAGGGGGAGCGCTGCTTGCCTGCTTCCCTGGCTCAGATTTCACCACATGCAAGAGGAAGTCATCAAAATGACAAAAGAGAAGCACCAAATCACAAAGGAGAAGCACAGAGTACCAACTGATATGCAGAACCTCCTCCCACTTCTCAGAAGCAGGAAAGGCAGCTTTGGGAGGAGAAAAACCCTGAACATACCTTAAGAACTCAGATTACCATGGAATCTAAATTGCTGAGCATTAGACCAGAAGAATTATAGTTGACTGCTAGTGGTAACAGTTACCAGCGCACCATTTTCTAGCGAAGTTCAGCCTGCCCTCTGTTACCTTGTTCTGGAATAAGCAGGATGACTGCAGAGCACCATTTATCACCTTGGGGTCCAGCTGACTGCAGGGGTTTTCATCTAATGGCACCTGTGTTGTAGTATTGCTTGACACCAACCACAGTGTGAGAGACTAAACTGACTTGCAGAAAGTGCATGTGATACAAAGGAGGGAAGTAAGGCTTCTCATATGTTTCTGATCACTTTTTACTGGGGATAAAAAGGTAATGTGCAATTATACTGTTCACCTAAACATATAAATTACATTCTTGTGTTCTGAAGAGTTCAGCCCTTCATTTCTATTCCTAGACACTAGTTGATATATGAAGAGTGGGGTTGATTGAACAATGGATTGTAAATGAAGGAATCTCAGGAATGTTAGGCTTTGAGAAAATGGAAATCACTGAGATAAGCTTTGCCAGAACCACCTGGTGGCTACTGATAAGGTAACATCCTAAAACAAAGCCATGAAGAAATAACCACCAGGGGTCCAAAAGCCCATTACCACATTTCTGTAGGAAGCATTCTCTAAGAATTATGATGGAATGTATGTAATTTAATGAATATGTACGTTTAAGGACAACGTAGGCACAGTCTGGTTGATGCCCGGCAGAGACATGCTTGGAGGAGCTATCCCCGTGTCTCCCGGCGCCGCAATAAATACCTGCTTGTCAACTTAAAACTTTGTTGGCGAGTTCCTGGAGTTTTCTCCGAATCAATTTGGCACCCCAGATGGGACCCTCTCTGCTCGGCTGCAGGACCCGCTGAGGACAGGTCTCCCTAGGGCCCTCGGGAGTTCTTTTTTCCCGGAGGGACCCCTCGACTCACTCGGATCACTGCGGGAGCAGACAAGGACCATCTGCATCAAAGGTATTCTTTTACTTTTTTATATAGTCTGTAAGATGCAGTGGGCATGTCGGTTTGGTAAGCGTGCGCATGGTTTGGAAGCCTTCCGTAATCCGAGATAGGAAATCTCGTAGGTAAAGGCGTATACCCGGCTGCTAGCGTCCGTTTGGTGTATACCCACAAGAGGCAGTGGGCATCTTGTGGTTTGGGTCGCGCAAGACGCAGTGGGCGTCTTGTACAAAAGGTGTTGGATTTTATTAGTATTCGCCCACAAGAAGGCCGGTGGCATCTTGTGGTTTGGGTCCTGCAAGACGCAGTGGGTGTCTTACAGGAAAGGTGTTGGATTTTACTGGTATTTGACTTATTTCGTGGCTTGTTACAGTTATGATTTTGGCCTTGTAATTTAGGCATTGTTGACAAACTGTTATAAATGCGTTATTAATTCTTGTCTGTTTCAAGTGTTGTAACTGTGTGCAGTGTCTATTTTGTGGCTTGTTATAGTGATGACTTTGGTCTTGTGATTTTGGTACTGGTGACAGACTTTTATAACTGTTAATTGTTAATTTGATACAATTTTAGTCTCTGTCTCAAGTGTTATAACTGTGGAGTGTGTTTGTGGGATCGTGTGTGTGTGTGAATACGAGATTGATAATGGGAAATCATCAGAGTGGAGAAATCTTGAAAAAGAGTCCCTTAGGATGCATTTTGGCACATTGGAAAGAACTGGGAGGGTTTTCTGGGGCCTCAGTAAGCAAGAAAACATTGGTGAAATATTGTAACCAATGGTGGCCATTGTATACTCTGGGGGATCAGGAAAAATGGCCTAAAAATGGAACTTTGAATTATAATACATTGTTACAATTAATGCTGTTTTTGAGGCGGCAGGGAAAATGGGATGAAGTAATGTATGCAGATATGTTTTTCACGTTGAGAAACCACCCTGAATGGCAGAAAGGATGTGGAATTAATGTGGCACCTTCGGATCCTTTAATTTTAGCTTTAGAAAAAGAAGTGAGACAGGGTGGGAATAGATCAGAAAGATGTTGTTCTGGTTGTGATATTGGGGAAATGTGTTTGAAACTTAAGAGAAGAGCTGAGGATAACATGGCTGGGGACAGAATGGAGGATTATATTTCTCCAAAGATACCGAATCAGAGATCACCTCTGATTCAGGAGAAACCCTCTGACTCAGATGAAGAGCAACAACAAAGTGTAGGAAAGATTTCCTCCACTCCTGTTGCTGCCCGTGTCCGTAGTAAAGCTAAGACTGTTCCACAAGCCCCTCTTAGGGAAGCAATTGGACCGGGGCAACGTACTAGGATAAAAGTAAATTTCTCTTTAGGAGATTTGGATAATTGGAAGCAGATTGCAAAAAATTATCGAAATGACCCTGTAGGGGTAGCAAAAATATTTGAAATGCTGGTAAAAAGTCATGATCCTGACTGGAAGGACATAGATGTAATATTGGATACATTAACAGACACAGAAAAACAATTGGTTATAAAAACTGCCTGTACACAGGTAAATGCTGAGATTACTTCAGGGGCAATAGCTGGAAGGGTTCAAGATCATATCCCCCTTACAGCTCCAGATTGGGATTATAATGATGCTGGAGATTATATATCTCTAAAAAGATATCAAAATTGGATTAAATATGGGCTTGAAAATGCTATACCTAAAACAGTAAACTGGTCGGTGCTGTTTGAAATAAGACAGGGGCCGAAGGAGTCACCGACAGAGTTTCTGGACAAGCTCAGAGAAACTATGCGAAAATACACTACAATGGATCCTTCCTCAGAGGAAGGTAAGTTACAGCTTGCAAATTCCTTTGTGGGGCAGTCATCGGAGGATATCAGACGAAAACTCCAAAAATTATCTGGGGCTGAAATAAGAGATATAGAAAAATTAGTAGAAGTGGCTTGGAAAGTATACAGGAATAGAGAACAGGCAAAAGAAAGGAGATTAGGAAAAGTTTTGACAAAAGCCACAGTTGAAGCATTGGAACAAGCAAATGGTGGATATAGTGGAATGAGAAGTAGAGGTCGTGGTCGGAGAATAATGATGAGAGAAAAAAAAGGGGGTTATGGAAGGACTTCCCTTAGTCCGGATCAATGTGCAAACTGTAAAGGGTTTGGACATTGGAAATGGGAATGTCCACAAAGAAAACAAACTGAACTGACTACTGAACTAAAATTAGATTGACGGGGACCTGGGGAATCTACCCTAGCAGATACACTGGTTAAAATCAAGCTAGGGACCACAGAAAAAGAAGTGGAATTTCTCATAGATACCGGGGCAACTTATTCGGTCCTGAATCAAGATCTAACATTAAAAGGAAAAGAGTTTGTGATGGATATGGGAGCTACTGGCTGTCAGGAAAAAGCATTCTTTCTAAAACCTTTAAGATACAAGATAGGGAAACAGATCGGTATGCACGAATTCTTATATATGCCAAATTTGCCAAAATCATTATTGGGACGATACTTGTTAGAACATTTGGAAGCAATAATAACATTTAAAGAAGGAGAAATGGAATTGAAGGTAAAAGATGATCAGTTGATTAAAATTCTGAGTTTATCTTTAATCCAACAGAAAATTAATGAAAACCCTCCTGAAACAGAACAAGTCTTTAACCAGGTATATCCAGGAGTATGGGCATCTGAAATTCCAGGTAAGGCAAAAAATGCTTTGCCTGTTAAAGTAGAAATAAAAAGGGGGGGCCTGCCCAGTTAGGATAAAACAATATCCCTTAAAATTGGAGGATTGGAAGGGAATCAAAGAAATTATTGATAATTTTTTAAAATATGGATTATTAATTGAATGTGAACCGGAATATAATACTCCTATCTTGCCAGTAAACAAACGCGATGGCAAAAGTTACAGATCAGTTCAAGACTCAGAGCAATCAACAAAATTGTGGAGGATATTCATTGAGTAGTAGCTAATCCATATACCTTGTCAACTAAATTGAATAATAATCAGAAGTAGTTTACCATCCTGGACTTAAAGGATGCATTTTTCTGTCTGCCCCTGGCCAAAGAAAGTAAAAATTTATTTCCTTTTGAATGGGAAAACCCTGAAACAAGAAGAAAGACACAGCTCACTCGGACAGTGTTACCTCAGGGATTTAAAAACAGCCCAACCATTTCTGGAAATCAATTGGCACAAGAATTAGAATCCTGGGAGACACCCACCCAGACAGGCACACTTACTACAATATGTTGATGACCTGGTAATTGCTACTGAAACTGAGAAAGAATGTGTACAATGGACTATAGAATTGTTAAACTTCCTAGGGCTAAATGGATACCGGGCATCAAAATCAAAGGCTCAACTAATTCGAGCTCGAGTATTTTATTTAGGATATGAAATAACAGGAGGACAATGAGAACTTGGAGCAGCTCGAAAAGAGGCAATCTGCCAGACACCACGACCATCCACGGTTAAGGATCTCCGGACATTTCTGAGAATGACAGGATGGTGTCAACTCTGGATCCATGATTATGGTGCTCTGATAAGACCCTTATATGATCTGCTAAAGGAAAATCCAACTTTTCTAAAATGGACAGATCAAGCTGAAGAAGAATTTAGGTGTTTAAAAACAGAACTCATGAGAGCTCCAGCTGTGGGGCTCCCAGACATAACTAAACATTTTTGGCTATATTCCTATGAGAAACAGGGAATTGCCTTGGGGGTTTTGGCTCAAAGATTGGAACCTTATAAAAGAGCAGTGGCCTATTTTTCAAAACAACTGGATGAACCAAGTAAAGGCTGGCCTGGATGCTTGAGAGCAGTGGCAGCAGTTATCTTGAACATCCAAGAGGCCTGAAAATTTACACTGGGTCAAAAGATTACTGTGTTGGTTTCACATGCAGTGTCAGCAGTCCTAGAACAAAAAGGTACACATTGGCTAATGCCATCACGTTTCTTGAAGTATCAAGCCATCCTAGTGGAACTGGATGATGTGGAAATTGTGGTCACTAATCTTGTGAATCCAGCATCTTTCCTTCAGGAAACCCCTACTGAACCATTGACTCATGACTGCTTGGCCACTATAGAGACTGTATATTCAAGCTGACCAGATCTGAAGGAGGAACCTCTGGAGGGTGCAGATTCCTGGTTCACTGATGGCAGCAGCTTTGTTGAGGATGGTATACGAAGACCAGGATATGCCATAACTTCAACTTCAAAGGTAATAGAAGCTAAACCATTACCATCTAACACCTCAGCACAAAAAGCAGAAATAATAGCCCTGACTAGAGCCTTGGAGTTGGGAAAGGACAAGCAAATAAACATATGGACTGATTCCAAATATGCCTTTGGTGTGATTCATGCACATGGAGCAATTTGGAAAGAACGAGGACTTTTAAATACCCAGGGAAGACAAATTAAACATGCAGGAGAAATTCTATGATTGTTAGAAGCTGTACAATTATCCAATGAAGTGGCTATCATACATTGTAAAGGACATCAAAGAGGTAACTCTGATCAAGAGATTGGAAATAATTTGGCAGATCATGAGGCTAAAAGGGCAGCAGAAATAGTTGAGGCAATGTCCTTAATTCCTGACGGTAAACTGGTAATTGAGCAAAATAAACCTACATACTCTAAAGAAGATATGAAACTAATTGAAGACTTGGAAGGACAAGAAAATGAAAAGGGATGGATAAAAATACCTGATGGGTGGATAGTGATCCCCTATAATCAATTATGGAAGTTGATACAAGAAGAACATAACAAAACTCATTGAAGAAGTAATGCCTTGTATAAACATTTAAACAGACAAATCACAGGGAGAAATTTCTATACCATAGTGCAATTAGTGACAAAACAATGTCAACTATGTCTGAAAAATAACCCTAAGACTGAAAACAGGAATCAGATAGGAACAATTGGAAAAGGGAATTTTCCAGGACAACAGTGGCAAATAGATTTTTCTGAATTACCCAGAAAAGGAGGTTATCAATATTTGTTGGTATTAACAAATACTTTTTCAGGATGGCCAGAAGCATCTCCTTGCAGAACAAATAATGCGAAACAAGTGATTAAGGTACTATTAAGTGAAATAATAACTTGTTTTGGGGTACCAGCAATTATCTCTTCTGACCGATGTACACATTTCAGTGCAAAATTATTACAAGAAATCAGCAAGAAATTGGAAATAGATTGGCAATTACATGTCCCATATAGGCCTCAGGCCAGTGGGCAAGTGAAAAAAATGAATCACTTAATTAAACAACAGCTTGGGAAGATTTGTCAAGAGACAAGTTATATTGGTATCAAGCATTACCATTGGCCTTATTGAGAATCAGAACAAAACATCGGTCAAAGAAGGGAATTAGCCTATTTGAGATTCTATATGGAAGGCCATATCAATCTCAGTTTAAAGGAGAGACCCTTCCAAGAAGTAGGAAAAGGATACCTTCAACAGTTCCTGGTAAACTTGGGAAAACAGTTGGAAGAAATAAATGGCAGAGTATTAGGGACCAGGGGCAGAGGTTTAGATTATCCTGTTCATCCCTTTAAGCCAGGAGATTGGGTTTTTATTAAGAATTTTGCAGGTGATCCTCTAGAAGAGAAGTGGAGTGGACCCTACCAGGTACTACTGACCACCTTTACAGCCTGCTTGGATACATTACTCAAGAATCAAGAAGGCGCCAGAACCAGAAATACATCAGAACTGAGAAAAAGTATGGCGCATCAAGTCTTCAGGACCCACACATATGAGATTACATTGATCATAATTTGGATTTGTATAATAATAAGTGTAGAAGCATGGAATCAAAATCTGTATCTGAGATTGATACAGAATGTTACTAATGTCTTAAACAAGAGTGATTGTTGGGTCTGTACTCAGCTACCTAAATCAGGAGAGAGATTGGGTGTTCCTTTAATTGGCTTCCCTATCCCTTTTAAGACAAATTGGAATAAATTATGGAGAGATCCTGTTTATACCAACAAGAGCCATACAAATTTATAGGTTTTAAGGATACAAGCCTCAAATATGTCAGAAGTTAAATGTGTAACCACTAACAAAACTCTTAACCAAGGCAACATGCCAGTAGGAAATTACCCATATTGTAGCTGAGTATAATGCAACCTCACCTTTGAAAGCCTTGGAATGTCATTGGAATGTTCCTGAAGGGAAAGGGTGGTATTGGTTANTGTCAGAAGTTAAATGTGTAACCACTAACAAAACTCTTAATCAAGGCAACATGTCAGTAGGAAATTACCCATATTGTAGCTGGGCAATGCAACTTCACCTTTGAAAGCCTTTAACTAGTTATTGGAATGTTCCTGAAGGGAAAGGGTGGTATTGGTTATGTGGAGAAAATGCCTATAAGGCTCTGCCTCCTAATTGGAAAGGGACATGCACACTGGGAGTAGTGGTTCCAAACTTTACAGTAATTGACATCCATCCCTCTGGAACCTGGGTTTGGATATAATCCCATAGCAGAATGAAACACCGCTTTCCATAGCTTTGTTAGATGGTTCATTTCATCTCTAGGTGTCAGTGAATTAGAAAAAGCAATCATAAATATCTCAGCTGCAATTGAAGAAATGGGAAATCGAACTGCTGATGATATTTTAGCATTACAAGAAGAAATAACTAGCCTGTCTAAAGTTGAGTTCCAAAATCAAATGGCATTAGATACACTGTTAGCATCCCAAGGAGGAGTTTGTTCTGTAATCAATGATAGCTGTTGTTCCTATATAGATCAAAATGGAAGAATTACTACTGATTTAAAGGAAATATGCAAACAAGTTAAAATATTTCATGAGGTGGCACAGGACAACACCTCATGGGGATATGAGGATATTTGGAAAAAATTAACATCATGGATACCCAATCTCTCCTGGTTGAGACAGCTGGTTTTTACTGTATTTGTAATAATAGGAATGATTGTAATTTCATGCATAACGGTCCAATGTTCCTTTTGGTGGTGCAAACAAACCATGATGAACTATGATGAATAGAAGAAAAACAAAATTAAACATCAAGTAGAAACAGGGAAATACTTCAGGCAGTTGCAAAAGAATTTGCAATAGGACAAGAAAAAGGAGGGATTGAAGAGTGGGGTTGATTGAACAATGGGATTGTAAATGAAGGAATCTCAGGAATGTTAGGCTTTGAGAAAATGGAAATCACTGAGATAAGCTTTGCCAGAACCACCTGGTGGTTACTGATAAGGTAACGATCCTAAAACAAAGCCATGAAGAAATAACCACCAGGGGTCCAAAAGCTCATTACCACATTTCTGTAGGAAGCATTCTCTAAGAATTATGATGGAATGTATGTAATTTAATGAATATGTACGTTTAAGGACAACGTAGTCACAGTCTGGTTGATGCCCGGCAGAGACATGCTTGGAGGAGCTACCCCCGTGTCTCCCGGAGCCGCAATAAAGAATACCTGCTTGTCAACTTAAAACTTTGTTGGTGAGTTCCTTGGAGTTTTCTCCGAATGATATATAAGGTATTTACCTGCACCAACACAGTTCTGCCAGTATTAAACAAAGGGCAGTAAGACCTGAAAAGAGAGATAGGAAAATATCCCTGAGGGTGATCTGTGTCATTCTAGAATGTGAAACTGCCTGGTGTCAGCATATACATGGTCTTACTCTCTGTTAGTGCTTTTCCAACAAGATGGGAGTGTCTGCGTGCATGTTCTAGACCCCTGGAGCTCATTGCTCCCATATGACCACTGATCGGCTCATTCTCCAAGCTGCTGTACCAGCTGTGTGCTCTTCTGGAAGCTGTTTACATGGGGCTAGGGCATTTTTGCAATCTTCATAGAATCACAGAATAGTTAGGGTTGGAAGGGACCTTAAGATCATCTAGTTCCAACCCCCCTGCCATAAGCAGGGACACCTAACACTAAACCATGTCACCAAATTTCTGCAGGAACATGACCAGGCCCTAGATAAGCAAAGGATCTAGCTGTAGAGATGCACAGAGAAACATATCCACCCTCCCTTTCACAACCTGGGATCATACTAAAGCATTAAATTTTTAATAGAAGGACAGTTTTGTAGTCTCTCTCCTCTTTGATCATTGAGGAGGTTTTGAAAAACAACACATTGGTTCCCTTCCTTTTGAAGTTGTACACAGCAGGATCCTTAGTGATAGATAAGCAGGCAGATGTAGTGCTCAGTGTTAGATCTTCACTGTCACCATAACAACATTTAGTAGGGATGGTGAGCTGCCATCATTTGAAGTGAGACCAACAAGTGCTGCAGAGCTCTGGGCAGGTAACATGACTTTCATTTTGAGGCTGTTCTCTCCAGCAGTGAGCCAAGGACCTGGAGAAGGGCTGGTTCCTTTTGGACAAGAGGCAAAGGAGCCTCTGTGCTTCAATTGGAAACTTTGGTCTCTGCTTGTCATTTGAGAGGAGATGAAGCTTTGCAGACTTTGGTATTTCACAGTGCAGCTTCTCATTCTGCCTTGTTTGCAGCTCCTGCTCTATTTGTCAAGCTATAGAGAAGCTTTTGGAAATGGTTGCCGTCTTCCCCTCTCTCCCTCTCTGCTACTCCATGGACCATTATTAGTAACAAACATAACACGCTCAGGTCAAAATTTGAGGGTCTTTTATGCATAAACACTTCTTTTAGATTTTCCTTTTCTAAATATAGTATTGGTGGAAAGTGGTGGCAGAAATGTAATATAAGAAAAGTTTCCTTTTTCTCCAGAAGCCAGATATTTAAACTGTGGTTAAATAATTTCTAGGCAATTACAATCATTACTCACATGAATTAACAGTCCCATCTTATCTGCAACAAGGTAACACCTTGTGGGGCTCATTAACGTCATAGATCCTTCCCAGGTGCAGCTCTTCCACTGTGAAGTGCAATAATCTTTCATATTAGTTGCTTAACTCTAGATTGGCAGGCAATATACGTGGGTAATTAAGGACCTGCTTAAAACTGCAAAAGAGTTGTTGGAATATGTGCTTTAAGGTGAGCTAAACTGATTCCTAAATTTCTATTGCATATGAAGACGAATAAGAAATCCCTGAGGTGTGACAATGGATGTTTTGTGTCAGAAGGCAGTGGGAATTGGCAGCAACCTGCACATCACCAGTAGTTCTATGACAGTTTCTAGCCATAAATCACTTCTATGAAAACAGCAATTCTCTGTGCTGTAAATAGCTTCAACTGTCTTTTAGATTGTGACAGTACAGCGTGAAAGAGCTGACACTTATCCTGCACTATAGGATCACCTTGTGTAACTTGTCCATACTTAAAAAAAAATCCAACCTCACCCAACAATCCATAAGTAACAGTCTCCTTAGGTAAGCTCACCTAATGTCTAATATTTGGAGGTAAGAATAGTTTGACATTCAGACAATAACCTAAGAGTTTGCTGTCAGGAAGAACAGAAGGGGTATAAATTAGGACCTTAATTTAGGCCTTGCTTACCATTGTAATGTTCCAGTGTTATGCTGAAATTTCTAGTGACAATGGGCACAGGCAGCAAAAAAGAATCCTGATTTNGTTTGCTGTCAGGAAGAACAGAAGGGGTATAAATTAGGACCTTAATTTAGGCCTTGCTTACCATTGTAATGTTCCAGTGTTATGCTGAAATTTCTAGTGACAATGGGCACAGGCAGCAAAAAAGAATCCTGATTTTTAATTGGGATGAGTTTTGTTGCCACGTAGCAGCAAGTCACTAGGCTGTCTCAGTAGACATAAGTAAAAAACCACATTTCTCTCAGTTTGGAGAAGTTCTTTTCAGAGAAGCCTACAGCCTCCAGGCAGTGCAAAAGCAAGGCTGTCCACAAGTGAATTTAGCACAAAGCTTCATGCAAAAGGTCCTGCTTCTGCCATACTTTACCACATTAAATTACTGGTGCTTTCAGCTGTTTCCTCTGGTGACTCAGCTGTTCATCTTCTTTTTCCTTCTTCACAGGAATTTCTTGTCCTTTATACAAGCTTCAAGATGTGATAAATTACTATGGCTTTTTTTCAAAATGTATTTTGCCTTGTCTGTATAATGAGCTCTATTGATCTGTTTATAATGTTACAGTATTAGTTCTGTTAAGCATATTTACAAATTTCAGAGTTAGAGTGAAAATGAATACCACTCTGACACAGACCTCTTCATCAGGTACACATTTGTTAGAAGAATACCAAGTTTGTTCTCCATTGCTCATGCTTCTATAGTTTTCCACTGCTTTGCTGACTATAATGATTGTATTGATTTTCTCATGTGCACACATACAAAACTCTGCAAAAAATCTCTGCAGTGAAAAATATCCTGCATACTAATATCCCAGCTGGTATGTTAAAGGGCTGCTTGTGGGCAGTAATGTCTACTTAGAGCTTAAAGAAACAGAGCCCTCATTTTAGAGTAAATTAGGAACAGGATAGAGGCTACTAGACTAAATACAAAGACTTAGATCAAATAACTCCTTCAACGGTAAAAGCCAGCAGTCCGTGCTTACACCAAGGCTAACTCTGAGCTCCTTAACTGAGCAATTTCTACCTCTGGTACTGTGAAAACATGTAGGAATCAGAAGCTTCAGAGCAAGCACTCTGGAGTAGAATGACAAAACAGTGTATTTGTGCATCCCAGTACACAGCCTTTGATCAGAATAATCTCCTGAAACAGCAATATCATTTGGCCCAATGGCCTACATAGTGCAATAGTGTAAACTCCAGTGCTCCTAGGCATACCAGTTGTTTGTAACTTTAATCACATGGGTGTCATATGCTTTCATTAGAATTTTTTTATTTAGGCTGAAACCTACCACACACAACTTGGAAAGTTTTGAGAGAGGAAATGCTGGTGCATGCCTGCCTTTGATTTGGTGAACATGAAACATAAATGCAGTGCCATAGCAAAGACAGAAGTAGTGAAGAAGAAAGACAATGCAACTAAAGGGAGAGACCATTTTCCAGATTAAATTAGATGGATTAGCTCATATTATAGAGGGTAATACATGTGCCACTCAATCTATCATAGTAAAAGGAAGCAGAAATACAGAAACAGAAATTTAGACTGCTGTTATCCTTACAAATACTATAGGAGGATTTACCAGCTTGCATCCACACACTTTTGCATTTCATGGAATTAACTCTGTACTGAGCTCTGTACTTCAGGGCCCTTTGATTACTAATTGCAGTGTGTTCATTACAAGCATGATCATCTGAGTACAAAAGTTCAAAGAAGATAGATGAAGGTAAATTCTAAACATAAAATCAAAGAACCAGAACAAAGATGACAGATAAAAGCCCTAAGAAAGGAAGTCAAAGACTGCAGAAGACAGACAAAACCCTTGGATTCCATGCTAGTTAGAACTGGTCATGTTCAAGCAGGTGGTGGTATTCATCTGCTATATCCAGCACTGCTAGATAAAAAGCTCACAAGAGCTTTCTTACGGACACAATGGTGTAAACAATTAGATCTTCTGTTCTGTTTGAGTGGAAGAAGCAGTTTTATTTTTCCACCCTGTACCCAAAGCAATGAAATCCCAATAATACAGCAGAATACCTCATGCCTCCATTCTGCCATAAAGTCAGTGATTTTAAAACATGTACTGAATATGCCTTTAATCAATGCTTCACATTTGTGTATCATAGCAGTGAGCTGTATTTAGCCCCTTTACTGAGGGCCCTGCCTATAGATTTCCTTATTTTTTCAACATTTCACAATTAAAAAGAACAGGGCACAGATGCCTGTCTGTCCATTCACAGAAGGCAGAGTGCACAGCTGAGATTTCTGACCAAAGGAATACAGTGGCTCAATGAAGGCAGCTTCTAGAATATTGCCATTCAATGTCTGTTTTTCTTGCATATTCAAGACTTTAGTCATGATCTTTATCCATCACATAAATTCTGCAAAAACTTCAGAACTTACAGAATCATAGAATAGTTAGGGTTGGAGAGGACCTTAAGATCATATAGTTTCAACCCCCCTGCCATAAGCAGGGACACCTCACACTAAATCACCCCACACAAGGCTTCATCCAACCTGGCCTTGAATACTGCCAGGGATGGAGCACCCACAACTTCCCTGGACAACCCATTCCAGCATCTCACCAGCCTCACAGGAAAGAATTTCTTCCTTATATCCAGTCTAAACCTCTCCTGTTTAAGTTTGAACCCATTACCCCTTGTCCTGTCACTACAGTCCCTAATGAAGAGCCCCTCCCCAGCATCCCTATAGGCCCCCTTCAGGTACTGGAAGGCTGCTATGAGGTCTCTACACAGCCTTCTCTTCTCCAGGCTGAACAGCCATAACTTTCCCAGCCTGTCTTCGTATGGAAGATGCTCCAGTGCCCTGATCATCCTCATGGCCCTCCTCTGGACTTGTTCCAACAGCTCCATGTCCTTTTTATGTTGAGGACACCAGAACTGCACACAAGACTCCAAGTGAGGTCTCATGAGAGGAGAGGAGAAGGGCAGGATCACCCCCTTTGACCTGCTGGTCACACTCCTTTTGATGCAGCC
>NDXB01004595.1:0-15159 GCA_002631895.1 Agapornis roseicollis
CCAGCGCCTCAGCACCCTCACAGGGAACAGCTTCTGCCTCAAAGCTCAGCTCAGTCTCCCCTCAGGCAGGTTCAAGCCATTCCCCTCGGGGTGTCCCTACAGGACCTTGTCCCAAGCCCCTCTCCAGGTTTCCCATATCCCCTCTAGGCACTGGAGCTGCTCTGAGGTCTCCCCTTCAGGAGTCTTCTCCAGACTGACCCAACCGAGCTCTCTCAGCCTGGCTCCATGAGAGAACCACTTGGCATCTTTTCTGTTTCAGCATCCACATATATTTAGAGCCATAGCAATATGTTCTGGGTCAGTTGGCCAGCTTTAAGTAGCTGCAAGATTTTATAGGTGAGGGTGGCTCCTCTGCAAATGCCCCAACTTGTATTTCAGGTGTCTGTTAATAGTGATTAAAAAATAATCTGATCAGATCACTTTTATCTTCTGTGTTCAGTGTTTGTTACTCGTTATTCATGCAGCTCAGGTGTGTGTTCAGCCCCCACTGACTCTGTAGCTCAAAGGTAACTGCTTTAAAGCTCCCAGCTTCTTCCAGTGCAGCCGCTGGTGCTTCCTCTGCTGCTTTATAAAGGCTGGAGTGTTCTCTGGTGCAGAGCACCAAAGGAAGGCTCTGGGTTTGCAGGCCTGTGGAATGTTTTAGCTGGGAGTTGGGAAGACAGAAAACAGGCTTTTGCAGATGTTTATCACTTGGAGCTATGTGCATGCGTTCAGGCTTTAGAAGGATGTGTTTGGAATGACTGTACAGCACTGGGAATGCCAGTGTTGTGCTTTGCAGGTTGGGAGCATGTCTTTGGTCTGTACAGAGAAGCCACAGCACATTGTGAAGTTTGTTGTTGCTGCTTGTTCCCTTACTTAAAAACCCCACATTAAATTTTTCCTTTCTCCCCACTTGTATTTTCTGGTGAGACCAAATACAACAGAGATGTGGTTTGGACAACAAGAGTAGCCATGCAATGAAAGGGGGTTTTGATACATTTTGCTTCTTTTTATTCATATTCATAGCCTCACAGAATGGTTTGGGTTAGAAGGGCCCTTAAAGCTCACCCAGTCCCAACCCCCTGCCATGACCAGGTTCACCTTCCACTAGAGCAGCTTGCTCCAAGCCCCTGTGTCCAACCTGGCCTTGTTTGCAGATGTATGCAAGGATGGGTCAGAGACCTTCCTTCCCTTATTTGGAGTGTTTCTGTGGTTTAATTTGAAGAGGAACAGAAGGCTTTTTGTAAAAGGTGTGATATCACACTGAGGTCTTGAATGATGGGGAATTAATTGGAGTTCTGTGGTCAGATGCCCTTGTTCCACCTAACCTCTGTTATCGTAAACTGCCTCTGAGGTTTCTGGGTTCCTCTTTCTCTTTAGTACCCAAATCCCATGTGGCAGAAAGCAACACAACCCTTGCAGGCTTCATTCTGTGCAGGCTCTGGGGCAAGATGCTGGAGCCCGGTGACTGGGAGTGGTTTAGGTGGGACTGAATGAATGCAGAGGCTGGTGTGTCCCATGTCTGGTATTAAGAGATGCTTCGAGGGCTGGAGCCAGGCTGAGAGAGCTGGGCTGGGGCAGCCTGGACAAGAGAAGGCTCCTGAAAGGGAGACCTGAGAGCAGCTCTAGTGCCTAAAGGGGCTGCAGGGAAACTGGAGAGGGGCCTGGGACAAGGGCCTGTAGGGACAGGCCAAGGGCAATGGCTTGAACCTGCCCAAGGGGAGACTGAGCTGAGCTCTTAGGCAGAAGCTGTTCCCTGTGAGGGTGCTGAGGTGCTGGCACAGGGTGATGGCCCAGAGAAGCTGTGGCTGCCCCATCCCTGGCAGTGTTGGAGGCCAGGTTGGACACAGGGGCTTGGAGCATCTGCTCCCATGGAAGGGGTCCCTGCCTGTGGCAGGGGTTGGAGCTGGATGAGCTTTAAGGTCCCTTCCAACCCAAACCAGCCTGGGGTTCTGTAATCTGAAATTAAATGTGGTGGATAAGCAACAGCTCAAATGCTGGGTTCAGTGGGGCTCTGAATATGAGCCAGACTGAAGGTATGATGTGCCCTGCAAAGTGATTCTCGTGGTGATGTAATAGTAGATAATGAATGTAAAAGAATAAGCAGCTAAGAAATTAGGTGAAACAAACAGCACATAGAACTGCTGGAAGAGGAGGAAAAAATGGCAAGTGCTGCCCTGCAAGACAGCAAAGGGCTATTTCTGCCTTTCACAGGGCATAGCAAGGCATGTGCCATCTATTCCTTTCAAATCCTTTGTCATTTATTATTGCAAATATATAACAGGGGTCTAAAACCTGGAAATGATTCAAACTACCTGTAGGTTTCCAAGTTACAGTGAGACAGCAAATATAAGCAATATTATTCTGATGGCCAAAAGACAAAATGCTGCTCTAAACCAGAAGGATTTTTAACGAGTCAGTGAGTTTTTTGGTGTAGTGTGTTTGGATGTGATGGAGAGAAATCAGACTTGAGCTTGGGTTCATAAAGCATTCATACCTAAGAGTTTTGGTTCGTGCTTCCTGGCCAGCAGCAGGAGCCTCTGCTTATTGCAGCATCTTGAGGGTAAGAGTTGTTGGGGTGTAGGTTTAGTTCTCACTCCCGTTGCTGTATGTACACTAAGGTGAGTGTCCAACGTTGTAGACAGAGCTCCTGGGTTTTGTTTCCTCTCAACTTGATGAACATGAAAAGGGGATTTGGCTGATCATAGAACATCCCTTCTTGGGATGGACCTCAAAGATCACCTGGTCCATAAAGCATCTGCACTAAAACCAATAATCCCACTGAAATAACCCTCCTGGTATACACAGCATAAGTGCTGAGGTACCAGAAGAACATTTTGCCCTCTGCCCCCTTAGCTACCTAAGTGCAGCCTGTTCCCAATGCAGGAACAGATGTGTTTGCTGAAGGTGGGAGAGCTGCCTGGAGGGGTGTTATCTGCCATCACCAGGCTGAGTAGGGGGTTTAGCCAATATGACAATGGAGGGGCTGGCCCAGGCACCGATGTTATGGTTGTGGCAGCCTCAAGTGAGTTGCCTTAAGCCCTCTTTTGCTGTGGGATAACCTCTGGAGAGCCTGCTGAAGGGCTTGGGAGCAACGGTTTGTTTCCAGATAAGCATCAGGCAAAATAACTTAAAACCCAAAGTGCTGGAAAGGACTGAAAATTCCATCTGCTGAATAGAAAAGAATGGGTTTTGTCCCTTCTCATTTCATTGGGTTGAGCTGTGCACACAATGCTCAAGCGTGTTGCTCATCCTGTGTGTCCTGATGTGCAGCTATTGAGAGGCAGGAGCATGGCCAGCAGTCAGTTACAGGATGATATCCGAGGCTTTTAGTAGTGAAGTTCCCCTTGGCAGGACAAGTGAAGCCTCAGTGTGTGCTGCTGGGGCAATCGAGTGTAAGAATCAGAACCATTACAGAATATATGCGTGATTTTGCTGCCTGTTCTCTCCATTGTAACCCAGGAAATCAGCCCCAGAGCCCAGCCAGGGCTCGGGAAGGTCTCAGGGGAAAGAGGAGCACGTTTCCTGTTGCTGTACCCATGCTCCTGTTACTCATTAAACATGTGTTGGCTGCCTTTGTGGAAAAACTGAAGAATTGAGTGTTCCTGCCTTTCCTCTCTGTGCTGATGGGCAGGGATGGGACCTAAAGCACAAGATCTGTCCTTGTTACTGCCATGTGCCAAAGGAAGCAGAGAAACTTCCCTTTGGGGCTTATGTTGCGGTGAAGCATCTCCCAGTTTTCCTTTTATTTAAAGGGAAATTCCCTGCTTGGCCAGAATCCTTTAACCATGGGAAAAGTTCTTTTTGTGCCTTTAGAGTGGTTTTCCATGATTTCTCTCTTAGCAATTCATGTGGGGGGGAAATAACACCCGACAGGGGATGGTGTTTTTCCTTCCGTAGGCTATAGTAGCTTAACCAGTCTCTCTGGTACATCTGGGTATTCAGATGTAAAGGAGATAGATGAAGATCTTGGGTAAAGTGGGTTTTGTTGAGTAGAACACAACAAAATATCACTCTTCATATAGTAATTTATGTCCTACTCTGATGCCTCTGTGGAAAGCTGTGATTAGTTCTTGTAAAGGGGAGGTCTCTGTATGGAAGCTCAAGGAGATCTGCTTGTATGTCTTCAGAAATACAAGTAGTTGGAAGTATTAAATAGAGGTTTTAATAGCTTTAAGCATTTAAACAGCTGCTGGTGTCCTCTGCTCTGCTCACATCCGAGGGGTTGGGGTTGTCATGAGACTGACAAAGAGAATCTGAAGTAACCCAGTTGTACTGGGTAGGGGATGTAAACGGGCAAAGGCAGGGCAGAAATAAGCTGGGGTAGGGTTTGGTTTTCCTCCTTTAAGTTTACCACTTAAAAAGCCCTTAAGCTACGAGCTCCCTGTGGAGCTATTGGAGACCTCAGAGCAGCCTTCCAGGATCTGAAGGGGGCTACAAGGATGCTGGTAAGGGTCTCTTCATTAGGGACTGTAGTGACAGGACAAGGGCTCATGAGTTAAAACTTAAACAGGGGAAGTCCAGGTTAGGTATAAGGAAGAAGTTCTTTCCTGTTAGGGTGATGAGGCACTGGAATGGGTTGCCCAAAGAAGTTGTGAATGCTTCATCCCTGGCAGTGTTCAGGGCCAGGTTGGGCAGAGCCTTGGGTGCCATGGTTTAGTGTGAGGTGTCCCTGCTTATGGCAGGGGATTGGAACTAGATGATCTTAAGGTCCTTTCCAACCCAAACCATTCTATGACTCTATGAAAAAGCTCTCTGTTTTGTTTAGGGAAAACAAGAGTCCAACATCACCGCTCTGATTCCAGCTGCTGCTTTCTTTTGGAGAGTGTATGAGATGTGGCCATGGAGCACACTGATGCGAAACTGCTGTAGAGTCTGAATGTGCTCACTGCTGCACTCTTGTCTCCTCTACCCCTTGCAGAATAGCCGGTGCCGGAGGGCATCACTCCGTCCATTACAGCTGTACCGTGGATATGCCACCTCCTCAGGAGAGTCTGGGTACGTAGGGGGATTTGGAGGGTGGAATGTGAAGGCCAAATGAGGTGATTCTGCCTCTCTACCCTGCCGTGGTGAGACCTCACCTTGATTATTGCATCCAGCTCTGGAGTCATCAGTACAGGGGAGACATGGATTTGATGGAGAGTATCCAGAGGAGGGCCACAAAAATGATCAGAGGGATGGAGTGTCTTCCCTATGGAGGCAGGCTGAGAGAGCTAGGGTTATTCAATTGGGAAAAGAGAAGGCTTCAGGGAGACCTTATTGTGGCATTTCAGTTCTTTAAAGGGGCTCATAAGAAATATGGGGACAGACATTTTAGGGGGGCCTGCTGTGATAGGATGAGGAGTGATGGTTTTAAACTAAAAAGGGAAGACGCAGGCTGGATGCGAGGAAGAAATCCTTTACAATGATGGTAGTAAAACACTGGCACAGGTTGCCCACAGAGGAGGTGGATGCACAGTCCCTGGAGACATTCAAGGCCAGGCTGGATGTGGTTCTGGACAACCTGATCTTGTTGAAGATGTCCCTGCTCATTGCAGGGGGGTTGGACTGGATAAGCTTAGAAGGTCCTTTCCAGCCCAAAGAATTCTGTGATTCCATAAATTGGTTGCATTGATCAAGAGGGAATCTGCTCCTTAGTTTCACATGGGAGCAAACTGGGATTGCTGAGTCCCTTTCATTCTCATAGTTTTGTGTCTTCCTTGTTTGATTCAGTCAAATTTAAATGATGCTCATCAGGATGATCAGTAGTTACAAGGAAGGTGGTTAGTTGCCATCCTGCCTTTAGGTTTGTCATGAGCCAGTATGGATTTGCTGGTGCTGAAAATGGCTTAAAGTGGGTGCTGGGTTTATTGGCAAGAACAGAGTGGTTGTGCTCAGCTGGAAGCTGAAGTCTCACAAACTGATGGATGTTTGTCATGTAATACGTTTTACATCGCTCTCGCCAATACAATTGATAACTTTGACTCTTCTTTCCCCCTCAGTGTTTCTGTAGGTAAAATCATTGGTGCTGGTATCCTGTTTGTGGGGGGAGGGGTGGGGGGGACCGTCCTGTACGCCAGCTATGATTCCCAATTCCGGGAGAGCGTCGAGAAGGCCATTCCCTACTCAGATAAACTCTTTGAGATGGCACTTGGTCCTGCACCTTACAGCACACCGCTGCCAAAGAAACCAGTAAGTGTTTCCCATTCCTAACTGAATAGCTGCTCTGCTTAGACATACAGTGGGCAGAGAGAGGGGTAGGTGATGTGCTAGAATTTAACTGCTTTCCTAGAGGCTCAGTGTAGTTGGTGATGTTGCAGGATTAGAAAACTCTTATTCTGAGCTGAACTTTAAAGAGGACTGAAAACATGCTGGAACGAGTCAAGGTTTGAGTGGTACGGAGCCATGCGTAAGCATCGTCCTTTGAAATCTCAGTGGCATGAACATGGGAAAGGGGGAACCTGATGTTGCCTTCTGGAAAATTGAATCTGGAAGTTTCTCTGTTCCTGCATCTGAAAGCAAACGCTTCTCAGTTATCCAAGAATGCTGAAGAGCTGCCCTGCTGTGCTTGTCCTGAGCTTCCAGAAGCCATTGGACCTGCAAGAAACCCAAAAGCTATGAAATTGGAATTTAAGAAAGCTGTTTTTAATGAAGAGGAGAAGATCAGTTCCCCAAAACTGCCTCTTTTTGGCTTTAGACACCCAGGCAGTAGTAGATTTCGCTGGCTGACAAAGTCACCACCTGCGCAGTCATGGCTCTAACTCGAATGCTTTTCTTTATTCCTTGTGGCTTTGAGTAATGGAGATGAAAGGATTAATATCATAAAACCTTGCAGTACTCTTTTCTCGAGTGTTTGCCTGCCCTGGACCTGAATCCTTTCGAAGGGCAGTCAGTGAAATCATGCAAATCTCACTCCTTTCACGCCTGTCAATCCCACACCCTGCCTGTGGCATCACTCAGTGACACCCAGACCAAATCACCCTGTTTGTTCTTTAATGAAAACATATCTGGAGCTATGCAGTAGCTTGAGCAATAACAATGCCGATCTTTTCCACTGAGCTTCAGAAGGAATTGCCTAGAAACCCGTCAGGATGGGAGGGCTGACTGCCAGAAATGATAACGGGCAAAGCTTGACAATTGAGGGGCAGGCTGTTGGAGCACTCACCTAAAGAGCTGAAGCTGGGTAGGGGAGACTGATGGCCTCGCTTGTTGTGACAGTAAGTGCTGCAGAGGTTTGAAATGCAAAGGAGAAGTGTCAACTGAATTGGTTTAAGATATGCTTATATAGACTAAATCATTTAAATCTGCTTTCTGGAGTAGTTTCAGACCTTTGTGTGAGTGATTTTTATAGTTTCTGTGTTATCTAGAGTGCTCAACAGACTCGGAAGTGTTTGGGACACTTGAGGCAGGAAATTACCTGCTTTTTATTCATACCTTAATAAATACTTATAGAGAAACCTGTGCCACTGCTGTCCCTTCAGCTTTGCAGAGGTGGAAGTTGTAAAGATTCCTCCTACATTAAAAATCAAGGCAAGAAATGACATGGCCTTGCTACTGTTCTTATGTGTACCTTGAAGCTTAGATTTATGCTACAGTCATCTAGATACGGAAATGTGCTTTCCCATTCTAATGGAAGCAGTGTCACACAAGCTGCTTGGAAAACTGATGGGGTCTCTTGGTTTTGATTTTTCAAGATACAGCAAGGCCCACTGAAGATCTCATCTGTAGCAGAAGTAATGAAAGAGTCCAAACAGCCCGCTAAATCCCACATCAGCAAGACAGAGGTTGCTGCTCCTTCAGAGGAAAAAGAAGGTAAAGTTATACAGTATCATGTAGAGAGAAGCAAAAGATCCTAATGGTCTATGTCATACGTGCTAGGGGATGTTCATAGAATCATAGAACAGTTAGGGTTGGAAAGGACCTTAAGATCATCCAGTTCCAACCCCCCTGCCATAAGCAGGGACACCTCACACTATTAAGATAGTCCTTTGGAATGGTTGATGATGAGTGTGCTCTCATTTCTGGGAATTAATGTTATTTTCTTTTCAGTCATAAGGAAATTTGCCTAAAATGGCTTAAGATTCTTTAGATTTCTTTTTTTTCCTACTATCTTGTTTCTTAATTTACTTTATAGACTATTTGGAATGTGAAATAAACATTGACTGTCCTGCATACTTTAGATATGGGACTCAGCAGGACAATCACTTTGGGTGCTGAGGCTATTCACCTCTGCTTGCAAGCACAAGAAGCTTTGTTTTGGATAATGACTGAGCTACTATAAAGCCAGATCAAGTGGCATTGGTTTAGAGAGGAGCAGTTTTGACATCATTTTACCTTTCATGGCTGCATGTGTGTGTATGTGTAATACTTGGTTGCTGCATCTCCAGAATGTTCTCTGGAAATACTAATATCAGTGTCCAAAGGAATGTTCTTAGAGGCAAAAAAACCAAATGAAGCCTTACATCCCTGTTCTTAACATTCTAACACACATTTACTGCGTGGTTTTGTTCTGTACCTGTGTTTAACAGCAGGCAAGGCTGCAGCACAGATCATCTCTGCAACAGGGGTAGCCGTGTCGGTGCCAGCTCCAGGGATACAGACTGAAGAAGGTGAAAAAGATCATGTGAACATGATGGATAAACCCCAAATCCTGTAGCTTCAAGTGCATAAACTGTCTTGGTATTTGTTAGTTTTTAAAGGTTTTTTAAAGGATTCTTTGTGCCTCTTGCAGAAGGAAACTTCCATCATCTGTTAATAGAGTTTTAGCATACTAAGAAGCTGAGAGTGATACCTGGGACAGGTTTAGGTGTGAACACAAGAGGGATGCTGAACTGGAGCTTGCCTAGTCCAGTTTGCCTCTGCTCTTTGTGGCTTTCTGATTGCTGTTCAGAAAAGCATGTCTGCCCAGGGCCAAGTGAAGCAACTGAAGAACATTGCTTAATTCAGCAAGAAACATCAGCTTCTCTATCAATGGCCTCTTTGAGAGGGGATTATATTAATTCCTTTATGTATGAACACATAACAAGCATGGCAGCAATAAGTAAATACATTCTTCAGAGTTAGCATCAGTATTATTAGAAGGTAACCTGATGGTTTTTGTTGCAGCCTGAGTCTGAGAGGTCAGGGCTGTCTCCTCAGTACAGATACAGACTTGCTGTTGGTCTTGAATTACTTAAGTGAATGCTCACTCTTCAATAGCTTTAGGCTAAGGAATAGAGTAGAATTGTGATTCACCATAACCTGCTCACTAATCTCTTGTTATTTTAACAGGACACTTAAGCATGCCAAAAGAGAGCTAAACCCCCCCAAGATGCCATTGTAAAAATTAAACTTGGCTCCATAGATGTTTCTCACTTCTTGCTTTGCCTTTTGCCTTTGAATCTTGTATAGTTTTGTATCTGGTCAGTGTAAAATCTAGGCATGCAGGTGAGGTGTCTATGCTATCTTTAATTTTAAGTAGGTGTGAGCCTGGCCTTTACTTGCAGGTATAAAAGTGCCTGAGGTAGTTTCAGCATGGCTTTGTGCACAAGTCAGATTTATAAAGTGATCCTGATGATAAAAATCAGTGTGGAAAAGAAAGTGACTTCCCTGCAAGTAATCCATGTATGAAAACAAGCTCAACTCTCTTTTATTTCCGAGTAGGGAAAGCACATGAAGGTTTCCAAGCTGTGAAAGAACGGTCACCAGAAGAAGTTGCAGCCCGGCTTGCCCAGCAAGACAAAGAGGAGCAAGAGAAGATATCAGGTGAGTCCATGCTGTTGGTTTTCCTCTCTGTGTTGTACATGACAGAAGAATTGTTGGACTCTCTTGGCTTTAGAGTTCTAAGCTGATTGCACACCTTTTTGTTGTCCCTGTGTTGGGTTGCCAGAGTGAGTGGTGTTGAAGCTTCTTCCACTCACTAAGAAGTAACTGATAGTCAAAGAATGATGGAAAACTGGGTTGGAATAGATCTCCAAGGTCCATCTCCCTGCATGAAGAATTGAGAGGTTAGAATAGATTAGACTCTATTGGTTGGCAGGAACCTACAGCAGTCATCAAGTCCAACTCCCTGACCACTTCAGGGCTTGACCAAGTTCAAGCATGTTCTTAAGGGCATTGTCCAAAGGCCTTTTGAACACTGACAGGCGTGGGACATCATCCACCTCTCTAGGAGCAGCCTTTAAAAGTATAAGTAATGATCCTTCCAAGGTCTTCTCCCTGGAGGTTTGGAGCTCTCCAAGGATAGAGGTTGTTCCACCTCCCTGAGCAGCTTTGCCAGCGCTTCTTGAGATGGAGAACTTGGTGCATCCTGTTAATTTCTCTTGCTAGCACATGGATCTGTTGCCTCTCTCATTTCTCTGGGCACCTCTGAAAAGCTTGGTTCAGATTCTTCTGTGACACCCCTTTAGATGTGGAAGGCATCACTTAAGATACCCCTTCAGCTTCTCTTCTTTTGGCTCAGCCTCCTCCTGTGTGATGGGATACACCTCTTGGATTAAATGCATCCCCGTGCAAAAACATGGTGAAGGCTTTCCATGGAGGAATTTTATTGCTGTAAGTGCAGACTTGCACCTTAGAGCTCCCTTTCTAAATAGGAAGTGTGTTTGGTGACTTCTTCTGCAGGCTGTATTGCAGGCTGCATTGTAGTTCCTGAGCTGAACTCTTTTCGGGCCATAGAGAATAGCATAAGGAGGCACAGAGGATGTGAGGTGTCATTTCACTGATCCTGAAACTTTTCTTTATAGCTTAATTGACTCACTCATGTTTTTCCAGCCCTTGCAGCAACTCTTGAAGGAGCTCTAAGTGCAACAGCTCGTGTAACCCTTCAGGCCATTACTGCCCAGGAGTCTGCTGTGCAAGCAGTGAATGCCCATTCACAGATACTGAAGGAGGCCATGGACAATTCTGAGGTAAACTGGGACAACATTGTTCTTCTTTTTCTGAACACACTGAAATACCCCTCTCCCCCTCAAACAACGTTTGATCTCACAACTAAAGCTGAAGTTGGAAGCTTTTCTTGCAATGTCTTCAGTGTTATCACTGTTTTAACTGATCTTGCCACTTGTGAATGAGGTGGGTTTGCTTTTGAATCATCTATTTTTCCCCAACTCCTTTATTCCCCTTTATCAGTGAATTAACTTGCACTTTCCTGCTTGCAGGTATTCACGTTGTATTTTAACTCCCATGCTCCTTTTTTTACCCAGGGTATCATGCTGTCCACCCTGCTAATTCTGTCAAGCTCTTCCCCTTACCAAATCTTGCTGGGCTCTTTGTTTCTTGTCTGGAAATGAGTAGATAGTGTATAAGTGGTGGCATTTGTGGTTCTGGTGTGCCAGTGCTGGAATAAACCTAATACTTGTGGGGAACTGCTGCTGCCTATTGTGTTCTGGATCAGAGGATGTCATTTAGTTGTTAATCAATGAACATATGGGCAACTAAACTCACACAAGATTTAATCTAGTGGTTAGTAAAACAAATGTCTTAAGAGTTTGCTTTTAAGCTTAAGTGTTAAGCTTACTTTAAGCAACTTAAAAGTATTACAGTGGTTTAAGTATTAAGCTTAAAAGCAGTGTTTAGGTATTAGAGTACATTAATACATGCGGGTATTCCCCGTGAACTGCTTGGCTCCATAGTGATCCACACAGACTTTTCTGCATGTACAATGGCTCTTGATCAGGTGAGGAACCCAACAAACCCAAACTAAAACGTTGGAAGAGGAGAATAATTCCTAAAGCTTCCAGCTGTGCTGTTGGTAGAACACAAGGATATTGCTCAGGTTCAGTGAAATCTATAGCAACAAGTGGAATTTGTAGCAATGTGTGAATCAAGGCCAGGTTGGACAGAGCCTTGGGCAACATAGTTTAGTGTGAGTTGTCCCTGCTCATGGCAGGGGGTTGGAACTGGATACTGTAAGGTCTTTCCCAACCTAAACCATTCTATGAGTCTATAAATCTCTACAGACTTTGTTTTGATAACTCTCTTATTGAGTGATTGCAATGACCCTGATTAGGAATCTGCTTCTTAGGATGCTGGGGAGAAAAAGTCCTCTCAGTGGCGCACACTGGAGGAAGCACTGAAGGATCGGAGGAGAGCTGTGGATGAAGCTGCTGATGCCCTTCTAAAAGCCAAGTGAGTTGCTGGGTTTTAAGGCTCACTGAATGGTAAGATAGTATTGTCCATGCGAGGGCTGGCAGACACCCAATGAGTTTCTAGAAAGGATGCAGTCACTGGTGTTTGTATTAAACTGATGTGTTTGTACCAAATCAAAACCAGGTTCCATACACAAATGAACATTTCAGTTTGCAGTGTGTACACCTGATTGTTTTCCTTTGTCACCCCTCCTTTTTCTGATGGATGGCTGCACCATTATCTTGGGTGCCTGTGCACACAGTCCTCACTGTACCCAGGAGTCTGAAACAGTCCTATTCTGTCTTAAGAACTTGTTTATCCCCTCAGTTCTTGTATCTAGTGGTGGTAAATTCAAATAAGATTAGAAATAATCCACAATCCTTCTAGTGTTATTCTTGGATAATTTTGTCAATATTAAACTTACTGTAAGGTCATGTCATGGTAAGGCAAGGGGGAATGGCTTTAACCTGAATAGATTTAGGTTAGATATAAGGCAGAAGCTGTTCCCTGTGCTTCCCTGTGCTGAGGCGCTGGCACAGGGTGCCCAGAGGAGCTGTGGTTGCCCCATCCCTGGCAGTGTTGGAGGCCAGGTTGGACCCAGGGGCTTGGAGCAAGCTGCTCCAGTGGAAGGGGTCCCTGCCTGTGGCAGGGGTTGGANGCCCCATCCCGTGTTGGAGGCCAGGTTGGACCCAGGGGCTTGGAGCAACTGCTCCAGTGGAAGGGGTCCCTGCCTGTGTCAGTGGTTGGAACTGGATGAACTTTAAGGTCCCTTCCAACCCAAACCAGTCTATGATAAATGCAGACAGCATGAAGTAAACCTTTCTCTGGGGTTATGCCTTAAGACCTGCACGTGTTATTTATCATTAGCAGCTGCTTCTCTTTTCAGAGAGGAGTTAGAGAAGATGAAAGGTGTCATCCAGGATGCCAAGAAGTCTCAGATTGCAGGAGCCAAATCTCACATTACCTCTGCAGAAGAAAACCTTCGTCATATGATAGTTGACTTGGACAATGTGGTGAAAAAGGTAATGCTTCCACAGACTGTATGTGCCTGGCAGCTTGTGCAGGTCTCCCATCCCCACATCCTCTGAGGTAGGTTCCATCCTGTTCCAGCTATACTGTCTCAGAGCTGATTGTACTCCCAGTAATCAGCCATGACAAGATCTTTGTGGGAGCTTGAACTCTCTCCTGAGTCTCCAGGCAGCTTGATGGGAGTCAGTCCTTTCTGTGGGCAACTTGCTCTTCCTGTTTGATTCCAAGAGGAATTTAGTGTGAGGTTAGGGAGGGGCAGGAGCAATGTGTGCTGATGACTTGGTGGGTAAATGGTGTTACTCAGTAACACAGGGCCTGGCTTTAAATTCTGTATGCTTCCCTTTTCAATACTAAACCCTTCTCCTTTGGGTTTGTTACAGGTTCAGGCAGCACAATCTGAGGCCAAGATTGTAGCTCAATATCATGAGCTTGTGACTACAGCTAGAGAAGAGTTTCAGCGAGAGCTTGACAGCATCACCCCCGATGTCAAGCCTGGCTGGAAGGGGCTAAGTAAGTCTCTTATGACACCATTGCTTTGTGCATGTTTCATTTGGTTAAACATCAGTCTTTGGGTTTCCAAAGGGGATTTCAGTGACTGGGATGTTTTGGGCTGTATCTTGTCATAGAGAGACTTTTATATTATTCTTCCTGAACTCCTCAAGACTTGATCTCTTGTTTAAGTCACTAAAGATGATAAGCTCTTAGTTTCCTCTTTTACTTCTGCATGACTGACTTGTTGTAGTGAATGTGTGTTAACTTTTCCAACCTCTCCTCTTTCTGTTGCAGAGATAACTGACTTAGGTGAGTGAACTTGTTCTGTCTTGTGCATGTCATCTCTTCTCTTTGTCCCTTTTCATGTCTATGTGGAATGTGACTTTACATTTAAGCCAGTCTTTGTGCTGCTGAGATTCCAGTGAGAAGCAGACCCTTTGAAGACCAATCCTAGAATCATGGAATGGTTTGGGTTGGAAAGGACCTTAGGATCATCCAGTTCCAACCCCCCTGCCATAAGCAGGGACACCTCATGCTAAACCATGCCACCCAAGTCTTCATCCAACCTGGCCTTGAACACTGCCAGAGATGGAGCATTCACAACCTCCTAGTTGATATTGTGATGGTGTTTGTCCTGAAGGAGGCCCATCTCAGCAGTCCTGGTGGCAGAGGTGCTGGATACTGCAGCTCTTGCCAGCCCTGCCACATCTCAGTACTAGGGCTGCTCTGAGCTGGGCCACCAAACCCAGACCAGTTTCATTTGAAGCTGATTTGATTGCCCAGATTTCATCTTCACAACTGGTTTTAGTTCTGATTAATCCTTTGATGCTGAGATTGATTATTTATTTATATTCTTTTAATCAAAGAAATGTAATTTAAATCTGGAGTGCAGTAAACCCCCATTGTAACAGTGTAAGTTCAGCACTGAGCACCACTGTACCGAGCCTTCCTGGACCACTCTTCTCCCCAGCACGCAGCAGCAGGGTGGCTGAAGCACTGTGGAATTTCATGTGCTTCAGACCCTGCAGGCAGCATATTCCTGAGTTGTCCTGTATGGGAAATGGGGCTGACAGCCACTGCAAAGTGAGCTGCAGCATTTTACAGAGCCTGGGCAACTCTCAGGTCCCCAACTGTCAGGTCATGAGATGCTGCAGGTGTAGCCTGTGTCCTCCTCCTCTCCAGGCAGGAAACTAGCAAACTTAGCAAATGCAATGTGGTTGTGACCCCCACAGCGTTCTGAGAGGCCAAACATGGAAAGTACAGGTTGGGGTAAGAAATGTGATTGGGAAATGCTGGTCTGGTGAAGGAAGAAGATAATTGTGGCTGCCTCTCACAGTGAATTCAGTGATTTCATTGGACTAAGCTGGAGGTATCAGTGCCCAGTGTCCTATGGAGATGGGCTGAGAGCTGGACTGGTTCAGCCTGGAGAAGGCTGCTTAAGGGTAGACCTTAGAGCAGCTCCAGTGCCTGAAGGGGCTGCAGGAAACCTGGAGAGGGGCTTGGGACAAGGGTCTGCAGGGCCAGGCCAAGGGGAATGGCTTGAACCTGCCCAAGGGGAGACTGAGCTGAGCT
>NDXB01004595.1:15263-42807 GCA_002631895.1 Agapornis roseicollis
GTGAGGCGCTGGCACAGGGTGATGGCCCAGAGAAGCTGTGGCTGCCCCATCCCTGGCAGTGTTGGAGGCCAGGTTGGACACAGGGGCTTGGAGCAAGCTGCTCCAGTGGAAGGGGTCCCTGCCTGTGTCAGGGGTTGGAACTGGGTGAGCTTTAGGGTCCCTTCCAACACAAACTGTGCTGTGATTTCTCTCCTAGACTGGAAGTCCTTCCCTGTAGGTGGGTTCAGAGCAGTGCTGGGTGGGCATTAGCAAAGGTCAAGGGCTTGAGAGTGCTCAGGGACTCCCCATAAAACATGCTCACTGGCCAACCACACAGAGCCTCAGAGTGCTCGAGAGGGGGAGGTGGGCAAAGCACCACTGCAGCCACTTGCCTTTAGACCTTCCCTAACACCCTGTGTGTTCTTTAGCTGACCAGTTATCAACGGATGACTTGAACTCTCTCATTGCACATGCCCATCGCCGCATCGACCAGTTGAACAAGCAGCTGGCAGAGCAGCGGGTGCGGGAGCAGCAGCACATCGAGCTGGCCCTGGAGAAGCAGAAACTTGAAGATAAAAAAGCATTTGAGGCAGCTGTGGCCAAAGCGCTGGAGCATCACAAGAGTGAGATTGAATTGGAACAGGAGAAGAAGGTAAAGCAGCTTTCTAAAGTGCCCTAAAGGGGCTACAAGAAACATGGAGAGGGGCTTTGGACAAGGGCCTGTAGGGACAGGCCAAGGGGAATGGCTTGAACCTGCCTGAAGGGAAACTGAGCTGAGCTCTTAGGCAGAAGCTGTTCCCTGGGAGGGTGCTGAGGCGCTGGCACAGGGTGCCCAGAGAAGCTGTGGCTGCCCCATCCCTGGCAGTGTTGGAGGCCAGGTTGGACCCAGGGCAGGGNGGTGCTGAGGCGCTGGCACAGGGTGCCCAGAGAAGCTGTGGCTGCCCCATCCCTGGCAGTGTTGGAGGCCAGGTTGGACCCAGGGGCTTGGAGCAACTGCTCCAGTGGAAGGGGTCCCTGCCTGTGTCAGGGGTTGGAACTGGGTGAGCTATAAGCCCCCTTCCAACACAAACCATGTGTGATAAATACAGACAGCATGAATTAAACCTTCCTTTGGCTAAACTGCTGTAAGTACCTGGTGAGTAATCACCAGTTACTGGCATTAGTGGATTGTGAAGCTGGTTTTGAACGGGAAAAGGCTCAGCTATAGAACTGGACCTCAGCAGCATTTTAAGAGCCCTGTCAATGCCACTTCTGTAAACTACCCCCTGGGTAATCACTGATGTTGGATAAATCAGCAGCTGTGACAAACACTTGGAGGAGTAGTGGTGTCCTATGAGCCTCTTGTGCTTGCAGATCGAAGAAGTGCGCGAGGTGATGGAGGGTGAAATGCGGACGCAGCTGCGGCGGCAGGCGGCTGCCCACACAGACCACATCAGGGACGTTCTTAGGATCCAGGAGCAGGACCTGAAGGTGGAATTTGAACAGGTAAGGGAGCAGAGTCCCTAGGGGGATGGCTCTCATATAACCTAAAGGGGGCCTATGAGAATACTGGAGAGGGACTTCTGACAAGGCCTTTAAAGATTTTACCATAGATGATAAGCATTGGATAGTTCCAAGTGCAGGAACTATTAAAGTCACCCTAGGAAAGCTTTTCACTGGTCTATTGTATTTACTATATGCATAGTTCCAAGTGCAGGAACTATTAAAGTCACCCTAGGAAAGCTTTTCACTGGTCTATTGTATTTACTATATGCATAGTTCCAAGTGCAGGAACTATTAAAGTCACCCTAGGAAAGCTTTTCACTGGTCTATTGTATTNTAAAGATTTTACCATAGATGATAAGCATTGGATAGTTCCAAGTCCAGGAACTATTAAAGTCACCCTAGGAAAGCTTTTCACTGGTCTATTGTATTTACTATACGCATTGTCCCTAGCAGGGACAAGAGCTTTATAGAAACACGTCTTAAAAATCAGGTGGCTATAATGAAGTGGCTGTTCCTGGTCTGATCCTTGTGTCTCGCTCGGTTTCAGAACTTAGCAGAGAAACTCAGTGAACAAGAAATACAGTTCAGACGCCTTAATCAGGAGCAGCTCGACAACTTCACCATGGACATCAACACTGCCTTCGCCAGGCTGAAGGGAATTGAACAAGCAGTCGAGAGTGAGCACTGAAATCACCTTTCTTTAAGGACTAAAGCCTTACCCAACCTGGGTGCCTAAGCCCAGGCTTGGGCACGTAACTTGTGGTCTTGGGTTTGCCACATTGCTGAGCGAGCCCAAACTGCTGTTGTCTTGTTCTGATCCTGAATTATGGATCCGTGAAGTGCTGAGGGGGTGGCTGCTTGTTGAAGCAGAGTGTTCAGAGGTGGCTTTTGCTGCGCATGTTCACAACTTCCCATACGTGCGCACCCAACTGAGCGTCCCGTTCTTGGCTTACATTGCAGGTCACGCAGCGGCAGAGGAGGAGGCGAGGAAGGCCCATCAGTTGTGGCTCTCTGTGGAAGCACTCAAATACTGCATGAAAACAGCCTCTGGGGACAGTCCCACGGAACCCCTGGAGAGTGCAGTGAAGGCCATCAAAGCCAGCTGTGCTGACAACGCCTTCACCGAAGCCTTAACAGCGGCTCTCCCGCAGGAGTCCCTGACACGGGGAGTCTACAGCGAAGAGGCCCTCAGAGCGCGCTTCTACACGGTCCAAAAACTGGCCAAACGGGTGGCTATGATCGATGAGACCAGAAACAGCTTGTACCAGTACTTCCTGTCCTACCTGCAGTCCCTGCTCGTCTTTCACCCTCAGCAGCTGAAGCCGCCTGCAGAGCTCAGCCCCGACGACCTCGACACCTTCAAGTTACTGTCTTACGCTTCCTACTGCATCGAACACGGAGACCTGGAGCTGGCGGCCAAGTTTGTCAACCAGTTGAGAGGGGAGTCCAGGAGGGTGGCCCACGACTGGCTCACCGAGGCTCGCACGACCCTGGAAACAAAACAGATCGTGGAGATCTTGACAGCGTACGCCAGCGCCGTGGGGCTGGGAACAACTCAAGTGCAGTGAGGCAGGATTGTGGCGTTGGAGGTGGTTCACAGAGGGAATGTGCTGGGAAGAAATGGCATCGTCGCCTGAGGGTTGCTCAGGAGCTGCTGGCAGGGGTTGGAGGTGGGAAATCAAAGCACGGGTGCAGGCTTTGTCTCCTTGCACTGAATTTACCTTCACAACCTGGTGTATTTTTCTCAGTTTGGAGTCGTTTCCTGACACCCAGCTTCAGGAAGCTTCTCTGCAATTGGTGTAAGAGTTTTGTTTCTTCCCCATCTTACCAAGCAGGCTTGTGGTCAACCAAAATCATGTTTGTGACCTGCCGTTAACAGTTTGCCACTTTGTCAGCTCAATAAAACCAGACTTCAACGACTTTCTCCTGCTGTTGAGTCTCCTGTGTAAACATCAAATATAGGTGAGCAGGACAGGCTTCCAGTGCCTACAGGGGCCTAGAAGAAACCTGGAGAGGGGCTTGGGACAAGGGCCTGTAGGGACACCCCAAGGGGAATGGCTTGAACCTGCCCCAGGGGAGACTGAGCTGAGCTCTGAGGCAGAAGCTGTTCCCTGGGAGGGTGCTGAGGCGCTGGCACAGGGTGCCCAGAGAAGCTGTGGCTGCCCCATCCCTGTCAGTGTTGGAGGCCAGGTTGGACCCAGGGGCTTGGAGCAACTGCTCCAGTGGAAGGGGTCCCTGCCTGTGGCAGGGGTTGGAACTGGGTGAGCTTTAAGCCCCCTTCCAGCCCCAACAAGTCTGGGATTCTCTGAAGAGCAGCCTTCCTCCATGGCCTGGAGAAGTTCAAACTTAGCCTTTTTGAATCTTTAAAGAAACAAGATTGTAGATATGCTCCATCTGACCATTTATACAGCTACAAAAAAATCCGTGTAGGAATACGGGGTTAGGTAAGTGTAACTTAACCTGGTTGCCCTGGTGGAATTCTGTTCCTGTCAGACCTGCTCTTCTGTAGTTGCAAACAAGCAGGTGTTTCTGTCTAGAAGCCAGACTTCGATTCAACAGTGAGAGCTCGCATAAAGACCAAGTTCTTCCCTTTTCTCCTTTGTCCCTCTTTCTTCCCCCTTTTTCCCTTCCACTGAAATCGGTAACTGTGGCTTTGTCCATTTGCTGATCCAGTTTTAAACTGGTGGCACATCACCCCAAAATCCCTTTTTCTTTGCTACACCAGCACTTGTCACACAGTGCATAGGCATGTCTGCCTTCTGGAGCAAGCCTCACCTTCAACCAGCACTGACCTCCCTCTCTTCCTGTACCGTGAGACACTTTCACCCTTTCAGCTATGGCTTGTTCTGCCTCTAGCAGCTGTTGTTTCCTCAACTCATCCCTGACCTATCCTGATGCTGAAGTGCTCTTACTTGTCCTGCAGCATCATGCATCGTTTTCCACAGGAAAGCAGCAACTGCTCCCTACTTTTCACCTAGAACATGGTTTAATTCTCTCAGAACAACACCTTTGTCTGTTAAAGATACCACCTCAAAACCCCCCCGCAGGCTTTGTCTGCAAGCTGCAAACAGCAGCATCATGCAGTGAGCACCAATTACCTCCAAGACAGAGAACAAACCCCAGTCCTCTGCCCAGCCACCTCAGTAGCTTTACTACTGTGTTCTGCATGAACTTCACTCACCCTGTCTCAAAGCAGCAACACTTTGTAGTCAATCAACAGTGTTTGCTCAGGGATTACCAGGATGCAGCCAGCTTTCTGTCAGCCGTTTATTACAAGCAATCTCCAGCTGTACAAACTGTAAGTTTAGCATCTTTAACAGTCCAAAGCCTGTCCCAGAACACCCGAAACGATGGGGAACACCACCACAGGTGATGAGTATTGCATCTGCAGTGTTTACATACAGAATAAACCTCTTATTTAAGTAGTTCAGTGAAGTTGGTTGGAAAGGAATTAAATCTGGCACAGGTTTAAGTCACAGGAGGTCCAAGAGAAGTGGCTCAAGCGGTCAATGTCTTCTATGTGCTGAGCAGCCCCAGGAAGTGCACTCCTTGCTGCAGCCCTCCCCTACCTCAGCCCTGCTGAAGCAGGTCATGACTGCTGGGAGCCAGCTCATGCAGGTAGTGGTGTGGAAGAGACTTATGTTGGTTTAGCACACGTTGTGTTTGAAGTCACCAAACAGGGGACACTCCAGCTTGATCCAAGGAGGACAACATCCTCTTGCCAAGCAGGTCCTGTATGGGAAAGCCCTGAAGTGCTCAGCAGTGCTGCAGCACCTCCCAGGCACTGTCCCCTCAGTCATTTCAGACCTCACTGAAGCTTCCTGGCATCCAGGCAGCAGCTGCTCCCAGTTTTCCAGTGGGGAAGGCAAGGACAGCTACTCACGGTCACTATCACTATCGCTGTCACTGTCGCTGTCTGACTGGATGCTCTCCAAGGTCTTCCTGCATGTGTAAAACAGTTCAGTGATCAGTGACATGTTGTGACTGCTGCTTGAAATCACAGACATAAAACACAAGGTAAACCCCCTCCAAAAAAGAGCATTATGGGCTGTCTGACACCTATTGTCCTCAAAGGACAGGTCTACCCAGCATTTGGTGGAAGCACACACGCTCCCTTTGGAAAAGCCACTTCAGTTACCTAGAAGTGATGGGCCAGCTTCTCAAGGATGCTGAACTTCTGTTTATTCATTCCCTTGGACCAGACCACTGGCTCCAATCTGGTCCCTTAAGGCTAAACCCAGCAACTGAGCTTGGCTGCAGCAGCTTGCAATGAACAGTTGTGGGAGATTGGCTGATTGACCAGGGTCATTCCCTGTTTGTAAGTAAATAACACGGTATTTGGACAGAAGTAAAGCCTGAGGCCTACTTTGGCCAAGGAAACTGTGAAAACTGTGAACCAAGAGATATGACCGTCAGTAACCTTGTGTTTGTGCTCAGTGTGGAATTCCCCTTCTGCCCGCTTGTACCAGTTTAGACCAGCTAATAGATACATTGAACAATGGACAAGAGAATCCTACGGACAAGAGAATCCTACGTGTTTTCACGCAAAAAGTGTCAAACCAATAGAAATATGTATTTAGGCGCGTGGACAGTGCATGAACAAGGTGTTTAACCAATCTGCTTTTGCATGATCGCATGGTCAGCTATTATAACCCTATATAAACCTATGTTTTGCTACTAATAAACGGAGTTTGCTCTACCACTCATATTGAGTCGACTGGCATTCTTCCCCTACGGCGATCCTGCTCTTCTTCAACCTGCTCTTCTTCTACTCAGCAAGACCGTGCACGGCAACTCTACTTTTTCCTGCTTTTCTACCCTTTTATTCTTCAACAAACAGTGATGCTTGGTGAGATGGACTGAAGATTAACCATGGCCCTCAGAACCTGTGAGCCACGTGCAGGCCCATCCCGTGCCCATTCCCTGCTTTTACTGGCCTGCAGTCAGTATCTTTTGGGTGGCCAAATCCAGCTAGGAAAAGATTCTGGGAAAGAAAGGTGGAAGCAGATGTGAGTGGTGGATAACGCTAACCCCATTCCTTCTAGGAGGGATGGATAGTGTGGAAGCAAAAGCAGCAACCATTTTTGGAGTGTGAATCAACCAGAGTCCACACACAAGCCACTTCTGTGGCACCTTCCCAGAGGAATTACCCCTCCAACACCCTGCTATACCCCTTCAGCAGTAACATGAAGTACTTAAACTTACTTCTGCTCTTCAGAGAGTTCAAACTCCTTCTCTGTTCTGCTTTTAAGCCTCTGAGATGCAGGAAGGCCAAGGGATGCTGCCAGCTTTACCAGCTTAATCGCCTCATCTGGGCTATTGGTTTGTTTAGCACAGGTCCAGAACCCATCCAACACCTGATCACTGCCAAAGGAAAGGCAAAGAGTGAGTGCTCACAGGGTCCCAAGTGAGGTGGCCATTAATTTACAGCACCTCCTTTAGAGGGAAAGGAGGTGACAGATCCTCCCATCACCCAACCAGCTCAATTCTGCTCCTGCAGGAATTTCACCTCAGTCTTCACCTTGTACCAACGTGGTGCACTTGGGAACTCCTATCCCAGCAGAAAGCTTTTAACCCCAACTATGATATTCTATGATACAAATGCAAGATCTCAGCCTCTACCTGAAGTCAGAACCTAAAGGTACTTACGTGGGAATCCTGTTGATCTGCTGGAAACGTTCCATCATGTTCCTGTTCAAAAGAAACCAAAAGAGTCACTAAAACCCCCTCACACACTACAGGAAGAGACAGATACTGGATCTCCTGGATAAGACAAGCCCCTGCTGAGACACAGGCAAGCTCAATGCCATGAAACAGCCTTCCTCACAGATCTGAAACACTCCATTCTGTGTTCTCACAGATGCAGCGTGTGCCAGCTACCAGCATTGATGGCTTTAACACAAAGTATCTTAACTCTAACATTAGTGTCAGAGAAAATAGTAAGTGTAGCTGATGGGAAGCTTAAAGTATGATGTATTTTTAGAAGGGTATTTGCCAAACCTTTGTTTCAAATGAATCAGTGCAAAGAGAACATCTGTGTTTAACAGAAAACAGCTCAGAACCTTCAGTTGGAAGCTAGCTATTTCAACCAGCATTTCAAGTTGAGAGCAGGCAGGACAGCAAATTCTAGTTCTAAACATATTCTCTTGATAGACTTAATTAGGGTTCATTCTAATTAAAGGTTTAATTAAACTCTAATTAATCTCTTGAGCAGTTTGAATTTCAAAGGGTTCTGGAAGTTATCAAATAGGAAGCTGCAGGCAGTCAGCAGTGCTTGGTGAAGTGATAAACCTCACCTTGCCATAAGCAGCTGTGAGATGTCTAAGCCAGCTGCTGCATTAACTTCCAACCCATTTCTAAGACAGACAAGTGTAACCTGGTGCCAAGAATGAACAATAAAGTTCAGGAACCCTCCTCATGTTCCCAGCAGGATTTATCCCCTCCTTTTGCCTGCACCAGCATTCCAAGGCAATGGATTTTTTGTGATTAAGCCTTGAGTTACAGGGTCAGCAACCAAGAGTTCACAGCAGCCTCACACGTACCAAGCATCCTGGATCCTGCCAGCCCTGGCAAACAGGAGAGCAATGCGGCCCAGCATGCTGCCTGTCCACTGTATCTGGGCCTGCTCCCTCCCGCTCTGCTCATGCACAGCCTTGATGTCTTCAGCACACTTGGCAAATGCCTGCTGGATCTGTGGACAGATTGTGCCATTAATCCCAAACCCTCCAGAATTAACATCCCCCCTTCATTGCAATTCCTCCTACACGTTCGTGGTTTAAATGTGCTCATTGACAAAGGTTATTCCTCACAAAAAGATGCTCACTTCTGCCAGCTCCAAGATGGCTTTGCAGGTACTTGAGAGCTCTGCAGGACATACAAGCCTTTAACCCCCCTCAGCTTGAGGAGCCAGTGACTGCGACATCATCTCTGGCAAAAATCCCTGAATTTGCCACATGCTTCCACAAGGATGTGGCTGGCTGGGCTGGATTGCTCTTCCAAACCCAGGTAAGGATGTGATCCTCTTCTGTGTAATGAGAGGGTTTTTCTGGGGGCTGAAGGCAATTCAAAGGGCTTAGCAGGCCTGGATGAGCTCACAAAGATCTGGACATTTGGAATGGCATATGCATTGGAACTAAGACTGACCAGGAGAGTAAATCAGCACTTAAATTGAGTCTATATGCTGCACAAAGAAATGGAGAGAGAGGTCTACTCTTTTTACAGAGCCTCTTTACTGGTTTTGGCTGGGATAGTGTTAAGTTTCTTCACTGTAGTTAGTAGGGGGCTGTCTTGGACATGTGCTGAAAACAGTGTTGATATACAGGGATGTTTTGGTTACTGCTGAGCAGTGCCTCCACAGAGTAAAGGGTGAGGGGTGCACAAGGAACAGGGAGGGGACACAGCCAGGCCAGCTGACCCCAACTGACCCAAGGGATATTTCACACCACATGGCATCACACTCAGCATATAAAGCTGAAGGAGAAGGAGGAAGAAGGAAGACAGGGATGTTCACATTGATGGTGTTTGTCTTCTTGAGTAACCATTACATGTAATGGAGCTCTGCTGTCCTGGGGATGGCCAAACTGCCTGCCTGCCCATGGGGAGTGGGGAATGAATCCCCTGTTCTGCTTTGCTTGCTCAGACAGTTTTTGCTTTCCCCATCAAACTGTCTTTAGCTCAACCCAGGAGTTCTTGCACTTTACCCTTCCGATTCTCCCCACCATCCTAATGGGGAGCAGGGAACAAGTGGCTGTGTGGTGCTATGCTGTATATGGGGTTAAACCAAGACAGCTTCCTTACCTCATCAGGGTGCTGCTCCCTGCTCATCAAAGACAAGAGCTCTTCCAACAGTTCTGGTCTCCTATTAAACCCCATCTGTTTTACATCTGTTAGAGAAAGGCAACAGTTGGTATGTATGGCTGGTACCTCTGCTCCCAACTCCAGGTATTAAGCTCAGCCTAATGAATGCCATTTTAGAAAGCATTCTCTGAGCAGGCCCTGTATTTGTTCCCCTTCCCCTCGTTATCATGCCCTGAAGGTCTTCTGCACCAAGTACATGAACCAAAAGGATTTCTTCTGCCAGTCTGCAGATTTCTGGGTGCCAGGCTGACTGCTCCCCTTGCTAACAGCCTTCAGCTAACAGCACCCAGCCAGCCCAATGCTGGTGATGACCACAGCACAGAACAGGGAAGGTAACAGCACACAGAGCACTGTCAATAATATCAAGCAGTTACAGGTCCTAAGTGAGAACACGGACCTGAACTGCTTCTGGATAGTGAGACCCATGACTCTCAGTGGCCAGAGACACCTCCACCATTGTCTGGTTCCTCCGAGGACCAAGTGGTGACTCCTATTCTTTTATAGAGCAAACCAAGTACTGACACTTGACCCCATCTGCAGAGGGGCCGGATGATTAGAAACCATAAGCTAAGCAGTGCTATAAAATTCTGCTACTTGTAGAATTGTATTACACTGATTCTGCCTATAGAAAGCCTGTGCTATTCTGCTTATAAATCTATGCTAATCATAAAATCCTGTTAAGAAAATAAAGCTTTAATTGTAACTACAAATCAGTGCTGTCATCATGCTGTCCAGGATCCCTAAAGGAACCCATCTGTCCCCTCTGGGTGACGATAAGGTACTTTCTGTGTGCTAAAGCCTGTATCTGCATTCTTGTCCCCTCTTCTTAAGAGGTAAAGAACAGGTAACTAGTTTAAATGAGTTAACCATGGGCTGTTGGTTAAGGTGCTGCCCTCTGGTAAGCACTGTCTTCCAAGACACTGACATTTAACTATAACACAGCCACACTGGTAGTCTATGCAGGTCCAAACATGGGTTCTGCCTTTCTCTACCACAACACCCCCACCACTGCATTAAGGAATAACATCCCTCATGCCAAAGCACCTGACTGTGGCTATTCTGAGCAGTGGGAAGTCCCCCAACTACCTCCTACCTGGGAATAAAAGGTCCTGACTTGTATCAGGCAAGCTGCCTCCATAGCCATGTGATTATCACTAACCTTCCCAGACTGCAGGGATCCTTTCCAAGTAGTTGGCTGCATCCAGTGCTTGAAGGAGCTCCAATATATTTTTAGGACTTGGATAGAAGAGCTGATGAAGGAAGAGAGTTGTTTCAGTAAGCTGTAACTGTTCCACCTCTCCACACCAAAGCTCTGAAGCTTACCCTAACACACACTTACTGAACAGGACATTTCTTTGTACCATCTCAACACGACATCAATTTGTTCCATCATGCACAACAAAGAGAAGAATTTTGACCTAGAGGAGGGGAGAAATGTTCTAATTCAGTTAGGATTAGCTCAACCAAACCATACAGAAGCACCAGTAAATGATGGTGCTCTGCTCAGATTCATATGTGGGTCAGGGAGACCTCACTGTATCACTGCAATGCTCCATACAGTTAAATAAGCAGTAGCATTTTTAGGAGAGAACTTAACACTGACACTAGGCAGTTGGCAGAATTAACCAGAAGTTAGAGCACTGCATTTAAAACCTTAAAAGAATGCAATCTCCCTGCCTGATGCCAGGATTGAAATGCCTGAATCTATCTCAAATATAACTTCTAGTTAAGAGTCACTTGAAGAAGTGAACTACATTAACTTTGTTACTTGTACAGGTTCATAATACACATTTGGGACCCCAACCCAATGCACTGACTAGGAAAATGTCCCTACATCAAGAACTTAAATTTCCCTTGGTTTATTTCCAGGCTAAATAAGGTGCAATCATCTGAATCATCCACCTCTGACACTGCATCTTGCTTGGATGATAATTTTCACCAATTTCAAGGCCAGGCTGGATGGGGCTTGGAGCAAGCTGCTCTAGTGGAAGGTGTCCCTGCCTGAGGCAGGGGGTTGCAACTGGAGGAGCTTTAAGGCTCCTTCCAACACAAACCATTCTGTGATTCTTACGATGATGCTACCAATTTACAGGAGCATCTCTGGTTCCAATGCCTTAACAGGTTTCTCTTCAAATCAGTATGCTCCAGGTACTTATGTTCAGCAACTGCAGCACTTAATGACATTGGTGGAGATACTTTAGATGCCATGATTACACTATCAAATTGTAGGACTACATGGGAATTTCATGCCTACATACACCTGCTGTGCTGCAACTTCTCTCAACAACACCATGCAGAGTGTCTGTACGCTCTTTTGGCGTTACCTCCTAAGCTGCCATCTTAAGTGGACAACAAGACTGAGGAAAACACAACTGTCAGTACAGTTGTTGGGTACTGAGCTAAATTGATGCTTCAAGACAATTCCTAAGATAAACCCTAAGCTATCACTGTTCTTAAGAGGGACCTAATTCCCAAACTGCACATACAATAACCAGTGTTCACCAAAGCACCCTCTGCAATGTTTGAATCCTGGTTTGTATTCAAACCAACACCACTACACGAGACTCTCAATATCAGCTGCACTTCACTCACCAGTACATATTTAACCGATCCATACTCAAGAATTTCCAGTTGTCTCCCTTCTCCATGGCCTTATTTAACCTGTAGGCAAGCTTGATGTCCTTAAGATCATAGCACTGTAATGAGATGAGTTTGATTTTGGTTACAAATCCAACACTTAACACATCCCTCTGAGACTCACAACATATGAACAGTAATGGGCAAACGTTTCTAACAGGATGAATTCAATGACTGCCCAGGAATTCTGTTCCATTGAGACAAATGTGTGGCTCTCCCAGTGGGTGAGAGCTTTCTGACCTAAACTGACACCTTCTGGTGCTGAGACTGTCCAACTGCTGCAGTGGCACTAAAAACAGGAGGTTGGGCACAGTGGACAGAGACTTCTGTAGCCATAGCCAGCAAGAGAGGCATCTTATAGGCATGCAAGTTACCAGTGTAGCAGGTATCAAGCAAAGAACTGCAGAATCATTGACGTAAGTTACAGGAGGTGATGAGTACAGGGGAAAAAGGGAGGTACTGAAAGCTACATCTTGTATGACAGACTGGAAAACTCACAGGCAAGTCTTAGCTGGAGGGCTCAAAGGAGTTCTGGTTGCAGGGACAAGGCACTTACCACTTGCATTGCAGTGTTGAAAAAGTTGGCTGAAAGGAAGAAAATGGAATCTGTGAGCTTCAAGCTTTGACTGACACAAACAGGGGCACATTAACCCAGCCTCCCACAGGACCGGCAAACCATGGTCACTTAGAAAGCTGAATTTGTAGCTCTGTTTGGTGAAGACTTTATATATAGAGATTCTGGTGTGGCCTGAGTTTTGCTAGCCAGTGTTGTGAGGCAACTCACAGCATGTACTGCCATGCCTTTGGAGACAGATTTAAGCAGACGATCTGTTTGACTTTAGGTTTACAAAAGCTACATCCTCTTGTTTGCTGCAAGACACCATTATATGCCTAACATACAGGCTGCAAAAAAGGCAGCTACATCACTGACCTTCTCCATTTCCTCCAGTGGAAGGTAGCATGTGCTGCTCATGGCAGGTTACCCACCTCTCTAGAACATACCAGAGCTGCCCCAGAAGATACGACTGCCCCCTGAAAATGTCTCTTTCCCATTTCACGACACTTTGGTTTCTGTCAGTGACATTTCAAAGCAACACAGAGACTGATGCTGCTTGAGGGAGGCAAAGAAAACTACAGTGGGAGGAAGAACAGAAATTACCCTGCTCAGTATCTCATTCCATTTGTGTGGTGAGAATCTTGGATAGGAAACAACACTGGATGCTATCAGAGACTGAAACAATGGCTGGCTGTGGGTATCAAAATGGGGGCAATTTACTTAAAGCCATTAGGTACAATACACCTCCCTTTCCCTTGCAAGATGTAATAACTTAATGCAAGCTCAATCAATGCAGATAGTGAGATATATTGAAGTCCCTACCGTCATCAGGGTCCTCAGGAGTGAAGCTCCTCTTTTCAACATCATCTAGCACCTCAGAGATGATACCTGACGGATGAAGTTCAACTGTGGGACAAAAGAGACAAAGCAACATCACATCTCAGTTGTGCCAGACACTTCATTAATGAAGAGCATCAGCCTGCAAATGCAATATGGAAACAGAATCAAGCAACATCACTTCAAACAAGTGTCATGATTCTCACGGTGCTCCACGTTAGCTGCAATTTTATTTGCTCCAAAATTTGCTCTACTATTGCTATATTTCCACAGCATAATAGGGCATCAAAGCATATGTGTTGTAGTCAGATCCAGCCTCCTCAGAGACCAAGTAGCATCTGTAGCTTTAGCAATCTGCAGCCACAAAAGGAAAACAGGATCTTTCCAGCACTAAGGCTGAACAGGATTCTTCCCTCCCTGTAAGGTTATAAAGTCATGGAATCATAGAATAGTTTAGGTTGGAAGGGACCTTCAAAGTTCATCTAGTTCAAACCCCCTCCAATGAGCAGCATTACGACCCTCTATAGTTTCTTCACCCAAGTGAAATCAGACTGCATGGGTAACACTGGGATTGCACAGACAGGAAGTTGTCTTTTCACCTACAAAACAACTGCCTTCACCCATCACATTTGGAAAGCATTTAAAGCAGATGTTTAACAGGACATGTTCATGAAATAGTTGACAACGCACGTACCGCCTCTATAAAACATGAAGAGAAGATGCTCATACGTTGCAAGGCTAGGCTCTGGAAAGCAAAAACACTGAAGTTACTTCAACATTCTTGGCTAAGCTTTATGCCTAAGCAGCACGCATGAATTTACTACCATTTCTACAGTACTACAATAAGGACCCAGCTGACGAAGAGCCTATGGGCAAGAACACACCTTAAGTAGCTAGAAAACATCATGATTAAACATGCTCCTAACCACAGCACCAAAATGCTTCATTCTTTGACTTCAGGGGCTAAGTGCACCCACTGTATTGCAATTACTAATCAACAAGGACTGAAGATGATGATTCAGTTTGAAATCCATAGGCACTGGCTTGCTGAGTGGCCACAGCTTTGTACTTATCTTTATTTCTCAGTTCTCTTGCACAAGGAAAACAAAAAGTGAAGTTGAGAACACAGGGGGAAATGCTGTTTCCACACTTTATCCCTGCAACTAGGAATCACTGTAACTCTTATATCACCTATTCTGGAAGTGGCATTGGAATGTACATCCTGGTTCTCTTACCTATACCAAGTGCTTGCATTTCCTTTATTACCAATAATGACATATTTCTGCCTACACCACCACATCTTCTCAGGGTCTTCAGTACAGCATTAAAAGTCAGCAGATTTGGTTGCACTTCCTGTTGAGCCATGTGGTTCAGGAATTCCTTAAAGAAGAATCCCCAAATCCTTAGTGCTTTGCATGCTATAGATCACAGTTCAGCTGTCACATAGGTATACATGCATTTCTTCAAGCTAATCCATCTTATCCCCTTCAAGGGAGTGACTCCACTTGATCATTTAATGAAGGAAATACCATCTAATTTTTAATTAATTTAACCAAAAATCAGGACTATAAAATTACATCAGATCAGGCCTTGGAGGTTTGTGTCTCATCAAGGAAATTCTTAAACTTCCAAACTATTTTTCCTTATTGACCTCACGTCATTCAAACTGAAGCCTCGCACGTTACCCCTCAAAATTCCATTTCCATCCCAGCCAGCATGAATTACAATTCCAAGAGGTTTTATCAAACGTGGTTTGTTTGGTTTTACTTCTCAGCTGAATTTCCCCACTGCTTTCTGCCCAGGCAGTTCTTGAATCAGGTATGATCTCACAAGCCAAATCATTCTGCAAGGGTAAGGTTGGATTTTGTACATTTTCCATTCCTCAGTAGCTGGTTCCCATGTTGAAACCAGTGGACTTCATTTGCAGCAGGTATCAGTATCTTTGTACAAAGCTCTTGGTTTTAGTACTCTTAACAACTGCAAAATTCTACTGATATAGCAGACCCAGCCCCTACACTCTTTCTACCCCTTTCCCACCTCTTTTGCTCTATTGCCTTACCTTGGTTAACTCCCATCTTTCCAAGAACCTGTCCTTCAGAGGTGGGACTGCTGAAATCAGTGCGTTGAAGGTGTGCACATCAGCTGGGAAGTGCAAGATGATTCATTTTAACTGACAATTATATTCTACAGAGAACAGTTGGTGCTGACATGGCTCAGTTTTTGGCGAAGTCTCATGCAAACCTGGTTCCAGAGAGCCAGCCACATGCCAGCTGCACTGGAACAAACAGCTTGCATTCAGCTCCCATGATCCAGCTGAGGTCCGTACCCCTGCGCCAATCATCACTGCCATGAAGCCAACACTCATGTACCCACCAATGGGTTCCTGTTACTTAGAAGACTACGAAGTAAAACCAAGAGACACTTACCCTTGTGTCTTTCGTTCAGCAGGTCTACGTACATGTCATAAGCTTTAACAAAAGCCCCATGCTGCAAAAAACCAACAAAAATAGAGTCTCTGTGACTGTGTGAGATTCCACAAGCTGAAAAAAGCCCTCCCAGCACTGAAGGGTAACTTTACCTTCACCATCCCACGGATCATTGTGCAATAGGAGTGTGCATTCCTCTCTGGCATTATCTTGAATATCCTTTCAGCATTGTTGTTCTCCCTAGAATCAATGAACAAGCTCAACGTTAAAGAATTTAATAGAAGATACCTTTAGGAAAAGGATTCAGCATGCAGAACACAAAGGAATGGGCTGTACACCCAAATTCAAATATATAACTTTTGATACTTCAAGCTATTCTATAATCACTTATTCAATCTCCATCAATACTTTAAAAGGTTAAAGATGTATATAGCAAGTAATATCTGCCAGTATGGGCTGCCAAAAAGTCTTGAAAGTCTGTTTTATAACAACGCATGTGCGTAAACCACTGAATATGGGAATATTTGCATTATTTTCTATACCTCCATCTAGGGCCAGATGACTGTAAACCTCTTCGGAATTGTCTCTTTGGAGCCCTCTGTTCTGAAGCATTCACCTGGAGAGATTTTGGCAGAAGTAAGTTTCTTAGAGGTCAAAGTTAGAATCATAGAATAGTTCGGGTTGGAAAGGACCCCAAGATCATCCAGTTCCAACCCCCTGCCATGGGCAGGGACACCTCACACTAAACCATGCCTTAAACACTGCTGGGGATGGAGCACTCACAGTTTCCTTGGACAACCCATTCCAGTGCCTCCCCACCCTAACAGGAAAGAATTTCTTCCTTATATCCAACCTAAACCTCTCCTGTTTAAGTTTGAACCCGTTACTTCTTGTCCTGTCACTACAGTCCCTAATGAACAGTCCCTCCCCAGCAATTCAACATCAAATGCCGTGATTTGGGAACAACATAGATGTTAAGCAGCAATTTCGATGCTGCTAAAGGTTGGTTTTACTGGGTTACATTGATATAATTCCTATTATAATTCTCAGGAAGCAATAACTAGATTAATATTTATGTTATTAAACATCCTATAAGGTAAATTATTTGTGGAATCACTAAACTACAGCAAATACTCTGTAAAACTCTCTGTCCCTCAACAGTCTTCCCAGGGATACATTGTGCAATACATCTACTATGTACCCTGTGACCTGATGCTTTTAAGACTACACCAGGAGCCCTAAACTTTACTGAAATCTAGTTAATATGGTTCAGACTAGAAGAAAATTAACTTGTGATATGCACGAGAGGTCTTCTTTGCAGGCAACTATAAAAACAAGTTCAGCAGGACTAAGCCAAGACAGGGTTCCAGTTACTAACTTCAACTTTATGGAAACTATTTTTGCTACGAGGTCAAACACTGGATTTTTATAACTGCTGTATCTCTTGGGAATGCTGACTGCGCCTGATCCACCCATCTCCCAGGCAGGTAATCACAGGACAAAAATCCTGACATCACCTTAATACACTCCCATTGTGTATGAAAGAAATAAAGAACTAGACATCAACAGGTTTTTTATACCCCTGGTTCTTCCAAATCCTCTTTTGATTCTTCAGTTTTTGCTGCTTCTTTTTCCTGTGTAGATTCCTCAGCTCCATAGAAGCATAACAAATCTAAAAGGCTGTTTGTGGTCTCCAGAGATACAGGAGTACCTGTAGAAAATGAGGAGCAAAGAGTCACAAAGTAAAGAACAAACTGTTCTACAGCCCTATCAGAAAACTTCTGAACACCCAGTTGCACCACTTTGCTTTCTTCCAACATAAAGGCACTGCCTAGCAAGTGTGACACCAGTACTTCTGCAAATCCATTCACAGCAGAAGATAACACTGAACTACAGTATCTGAAAAGAGCAGTTTTCCTAGTCAAGTGGGAGAGGGAAGTGGCAGTTGAAACTGTGAAGCAGCACATACCCAACAGAGCATCTGAAACGTCAAGTGCTTTTTGTAACTACTCCTAGGATACACCCTGCAATGAAGACCACTTTATGTGTTCCACTATCCTATGAAACAGATCTAAACCCAACCAAAACAAAGAGCTGTTTGATTGAATCATCTCCTTCCCACCTTTTAGTGGATATGAGGTCTCCTTCCTAGTAAGCCTCCTTCAGAGGCCTTCTCCTCATTCACCATAACAGAGATAGGGTCTAAATTAAGTAAGAACTAAGAAGGACTCATTTACTGAGGGCAGGTCCACAGAAGGAACACCCAGCTGATATGCTGCACCAGTCCAGCACAGCAGCAAAGTGCTCAGCACAGATGCAGCTTACACCAACCAATAGGCTACTCCAAAAGGGCACTTAAAAGCTGAATGATACCACAGAATGACAGAACATCTGCCCATAACAGGCCCTGCTCTGCTACATCACAGTTCTTTTACTTTGGAAGAGACGGATGAAACTCCACACCATATCATCTGTTTCTTGATCAGAAATCAACTGTTCTCCTTATCACCAAAATGACATGTCAGACATGTAGTACGTAAGGAGGGCCCACTGATTCTGGAGAACCACTTCACCAGATGAGCTGGTTGTGAAGGGCAGCAATGTAGTCATGGGACTGTCTCCACAGACTGTGCCAGCTACTAAGGTATTTTTGATACAACTGAAGTAGAACTCCACCACAGAATCTGGCAGTTGAACACCTACCTGCTTGTACAAGCTGATCAAACAGGTCCACTGATTCCTTCACCCTTCTGAGGTGGATACGCTCTTTTAGAGCTTCCTCACTCACTCCTTCAATCTGAGGAGTCAGAATCTCAGGCAAGAAGCACTGAAAGCAAAGAGTGCAAGTTAGATACAAGCTCAAACCTTCTCTAAATCACTGCTAAAATAACTAAACAAATATAGAACCACAGAGTGGTTTAGGACTGAAAGACATTAGAGATCACCTAGTTCCAACCCCCTGCCATGGACAGGGACACCTTCCACTGCCCTGGTTGATCAAAGGCCTTACTCCTGCTCAATACCCTTACTCTTCACCCAAGATACTGTTTTGGTAATCTCTCAACCCTCCCAGCCCAACAACAGCAGTCCTTTGGTGATGAAAGAGCACACACCCTGACCTCTCACCTTCATGCTAGTAAGTCAACATAAAAATCACAGAACGGTTTGGGTTGGAAAGGACCTTAAGATCATCCAGTTCCAACCCCCTGCCATGGGCAGGGACACCTCACACTAAACCATGGCACCTAAGGCTCTCCTTGAACACTGCCAGGGATGGAGCATTCACCACTTCTCTGGGCAACCCATTCTAGTGCCTCACCACCCTAACGGGAAAGAACTTCTTGCTTATACCTAACTTAGACTTCCCCTGTTTAAGTTTGCACCCATCACCCCTTGTCCTATTGCTACATTCCCTGATGAAGTGTCCCTCTCTGGCAGCCTCAGAGGTCCCCTTCAGATACTGGAAGGCTGCTCTGAGGTCTCCACGCAGCCTTCTCTTCTCTAAAGATCTACACATTTCTTTTCTTACTTTTATCTAAAGAACCTGATATGAGATTGGATTCCTAAGGAAAAATGTTCATTTCAGAAACATGATGGGAAGACAGCAATACCTTCACAGCTGTCTGCAAAACAACTAACAAAAGAATCCTTCTATGTTAGTTCTGGACCAGACAGTTGATTTCACTGCCTGACAAAGCACAGACACAATGCAAATTAAAATCAAAATGCTTACTGTTACAGCCGGCTCTACAGAAATCTTGTCAAAATACTGAGGAAACTGCTTAATAATGAATTTTGCAGCATTTTTCCCAGACTCCTTTGACAATGCAAACAGCCGCTACACAGGAATGAGAGAGAACAAGAGGAAGAAATACGTCATTAAAACATCTTCCATAACACTGAGCATTCTGACAGAATCAAAACTCAATTCCTGTTTCATTTTCAACTCTTAGTAAAAACATAGGCACAAGACAATGTTCCAGAGAAACATTCTGGTATTTATACCAATATAAGAATGTCTGTTCTTTAATGAGACTGTCATTTCCTTCCTTGTTACTTAGTCAAGATACAGAGTTCTGTATCAGGCATGTGAAATGCTGCACTACCGCCTCAAGCTGAAAAGCTCTCTTTCTAGAGTTACGGCACTTGGATATTTCTCTCCCTGGCTTTCATTTCCAAGAGCATCATCTGATTCCCATTTACCTCTTTTCCTCAAGTTCTAAAGCCTGTTTCTTTTCAAACTTCACATCTGACTGCTGTCTTCTGTCTTCTCAATGGCTTTGCCTCTGATATGCAGAACTGAAGCCCTCTGGTAGCCACATCATTGATTTGCAATGATGTACCTCAGCTCCCTGTCTTCTCTCATTACACTTAAATTAACATCACATACAGCAATCATTTGCTGTACCTCATTGCCCTCATTTCCAGTTCTGCTTTCTCCCACCTCAGCTTCATGCTCTTTAATCTTAGGCAAAGGTAACATCAGGGGAAGACTTTCCCTTCTTCTTCTCTATTATCATCTTAACATTTCTATTTGCATAAGCTTAAGTTAACAAATAGCTGTGCTCTGTGATACAACTAAAATTCCTGGGGCTTGGCCAGGACAGTAAACTAGTAGCATGTAGTCTATGTAGTAACACACACACAAGTGATCTTATCTGTTTGAAGTCATACATTTAACTGTAAGCATAAAATCTCAGCACTTGGAACACCACATATTCATAGTCTGTAAACACAGTTTTAATGCCTCACCTACAGAATTACTGTTCTCACAACATGGAGAAACAGAACAATTCAGCATGTAAGCCACTAACCTGCAGGAATGTTAAGAGAGCTGTGTCAACTGGAAGGTCCCTGCATGGGCAGGAAGAGAGCACTTTGCGTGTATAGGGTGGATTTCTCTAGCATGCAGAGAAATGCTCCTGTCATTATGCATTCAGAAATACACAGAGGAGAAAAGAAATCCAATGGCTTTTCTTTTGTAACTGCTGAAGCCCAAGGGGGATGCTATCAAAGATATGAAAGGAAATACTTACAAAAGTGGCTGCATTTTTTGGCATAAGGTAAGGGTCATCTGGGAACATATAATGAGCAGCAGTAGGATCCTGTAGAAAGTAAAACCCAAGGATTGCAATGTTCAGTTATGTACACATTGACACTGTAGGTATATCATACTGCCTCATGGAATTCAGGACATAATCACCACCTGATGCCCACTACACAAAAGTTCTCTAGTTCAAAAGGGCTTAGCCTGTTTGGAAAGAGCTTAAAAACCATCATCATTTTATACATACACACACATACACGCTAACACAGTGACAGCAGAAGGGTCCTAACTATAACATAGCAAGCAGTAAGCGCCCTGCAAAGCAAGGAGAAACCCAATTGTAACAGTCCTGGGGGAGCTGAAGGAATTTGCAGGATTAGATTCCACTTCCAGGATTCAAGCCAAACAGGATGGCATCACAGCATTTACAGATGTTGACTAGACACTCATTGCTCTTTGTAAGGCTTGCTTTCTGGACTGAAACTGGAAAGAGGCAATCTGGGTTGACAAGCTGAACTGGTAAAGGAACTTGTTCCTGATGTCAGCAAAAGCCTTATCAAAGTATTACAGTTTCCACTGGGAGCTGCAGCTCTCTTAGCACTAAAATGAGGCTTTAAGGGCACAGCAAAATGCGTTGAGCCAGTGAAACCCTGTAAACAGTGGATTTTAAAGTCCCATCTTTCATTTATGTACAAAGCAGAAGTAAGAGCCCCCAGAGTGCAAGGCTGTCACTTGAGATGGACAAACTGGCCTATTTCCATGATCAAGGGAACTACTCACCCTTTTCACAGTAGAAGCCAATGTTTGAAGAACTGCCAGTTTATCCCTGAGCATAAAAGAGTTTCAATTAATATTCAGTTGCAGACTTTGAATGTTACACATTACACTGAATGTACAGCAAGCACAGGATTATTCATTTTAAATTCTGGGAAACAGGTTTTTGCTGCACTTAGAAAATACCACTTTTTGCAAAGGGAGGAAAAACTCGGCTACTAAAATGGTCTCAGTTCTGGAACAACCACAAAAGAGACTTAGAGGAAAACCAGAAAAGCATGTGGGTTTCCTGTTACCGCTCCTGCCCTTATACATGATTAAAAAAAGGAACATTGGGAAGGAACACAGAATTCCCTGGAATGCTACTCTCAGAGCTCTTCATCTCTAAGAGACGGATGTAAGTCTCTCTCCAAGACAAGTCTTGGGAGGAAAATAAACCCCAACCAATGAAAATTAGATTTTGAAGGACTCCTTAAGACTTTGCTCGTGTTTACAGCAAAGGCAAGGCCAGTGAGAGCATTTAGGTGAAGGTGGTCTTATTTTAGGTTGACATGCAGACCCCATTTGATTATAAACTTAAGTTTTTGCTGCAGTCATGCAAGTTCACCTTAAGTGCTTCCAAGAAAATAGCTTCATCAGCTTCAGCTGCATCATTTCTAAAGTGGATTTATTTAGGCAGCTATCAACAGTCAAGTTTATTTTGCTGAAACACACCCACATGTTGACAGTCAAACTAACTTGATTTTACAGATTTCTAGCAAATGTGATCTTTTACAAGGCAACAGAGCTATGCTTAAAAATACAGTCCTTATAACTGTTTTTAAAACAAGGTCAGGACTGGAGTGCATATTCCCAGACGGAATATTCCCAGAGCTCCCAGTCAGCAGGGAACACATTAAATCCAGGAACACAGTAGCTGAATGTTCATGTTCAACTTTGGTGGACAGACTACATTTAGCTGTCTACCAATGACCTTCTTCTAGGTCAAGAGAATTCTAGCAGCAAACACTCACCAGGTTTTCCTTCGGGGGAGCACAATTTCTTCTTGTGCAACTATGAAAAACAATATTAAAATTATTATTAGACAAACAGATGCCCCAAAATATCACGAAAATCAATTTAAGCTGATCCAGCTCAAAGTACTAAGCAGGCAATTTAAAGCCACAGTTTAATGTAAGTCACAATTCACTGCTATGGTAGTGGAAAAGGCATCTGAATAACGCAGTAAAGTGCCCTTTTGAGTTTCTGCTCCAGCTGCTCAGTTCCTTTCACCCCAAGATCAATTTTCCCAGGTTTTCACAAAGAGAAATAAAGAAAGACAACAACACCACAATGAATAAGCCAGAGGTTGTTAGTAAAGCATCTTAGCAAATTTATTCAGAGGAACATGTGGAACCTCCTGATTACAACCCCCAGATCCAGGGCCTGCAGATGCACTTTTCCCACTACCTTCTGTGCTGATACTTCCACAAGCTGTTAGTGACTGGCAGAAACTTGTTCACACATGCAGCATGGCTCTGAGCATCCCAGCTCACTCTGCTCACAAAACTCAGAGCAGAAATATGGGAAGGAATACAAAGAAGCAAGATCTTTAACTAAACTGTCAGGATCAAGCTAGAAAAATCCTATAGTTTATTCCATTTCAAAGGGCAACTCATGGAAGTGGACAACCCAGTTCGTGCTCCTGGAGTAGAGAGCTCTTTGGTGGTGAGGGTGATCAAGTTAAGCCAGGAAATCTCTTCACAATGAAGACACAGGAAAGAAAACCCATGAAGGGGAAAGAGGGTACTCCATTCACATCTTATCTCCAGACAAACCATGTTAAAAAAACATATGCAAGAAACTAGTAATTAAGACATCATACCTTCTGCATTGTCTGCAGTCTTCCCAAGAGCTGTACTGCTAGAAGAACACCTAGAAATGAAGCAGAGTCTCTGGCTATTCCTGTACGCCACATAAACGTATGAGTTATGATTTTACATGTTACATTTTGCCTGCAGAGTACCCAGTGGAGTGGGACCTTTTTGCCTGAAGCATACCCTGAAAGCAACCTCCTCTCTTCACCTGCTTTTTCATACAATAATAGAATCAACTAGGCTGGAAAAGGCCTTTAAGATGATCAAAACCAACCATTATCCCAGCACTGCCAAGGCCACCACTAACCTATGTCACTGAGGACCTCATCTACACAGTTTTTGAACACACTTGTGCTCCAGGCCCTGCACCAGCTCCATGCCCTTCTCTAGCCCCGCTCCAGCACCTCAATTTCTCTCTTGTACTAAGGAACCCAGAACTGAACACAGGATTCGAGGTGCGGCCCCACCACTGCCCAGTACAGGGGGATGTACAGGCCCTGCTGCCACACTGGTGCTGGTACAGGCCATGATGCTGTTGGCTTCTTGGCTGCCTGGGTACAAGCTACTCACGTTCAGCTCCGTCAATCAGTGAGATTTAGCTCCAGGCTGCATTTAAACCACTCAAAATCACTCCCGGAGCGGCTCCGAGCCGCTGAGCCCACCAAAAGGAGGGAAAAGCCCTGAAGAAAGACTCCCCTTCAGGCCACGCCATGACACCAAGCCCACGCCGCCACCAGCCTCAGTCACCACCGCGCATGCGCACCCTTCCGCGCCTTACCTCCCCTATCTACCAGCCCTCCTCCGTTGATGCCCGCACGGTGTCCCCCGCTGCCCAGCCCTTCCCTTCTCTTCCCTTCCCTCTGCTGCGGGACCCTCTTGTTTAGCACTCCCTTCTCCAGCCCAGCTCGCAACCCCGCCAACTCAGCAATAACACTCGCTGCCAACAACCACCACCCACCCACCGCGCCGCCATACCGGCACTCCCGCATTGGCCTCTGGGAAGCAGGGCGGTACCATTGCCGCGGTGCCGGCGAAAGGCCGCCCCTCCGCGACAGTGGTAGCGCCCGGCCTTGCTTGCTCCAGGCCGCCGGGACCGCGTGGTACCTCCTGTGGCGTCTGCCTGCAGACAGGGACGAGGTGTCGGCCGGGGGAACCCGTTTATTCACCATGAGGCAGCCGAAAGTGGTGCCGTGGCGGAGGCTGGTCGGGGTCTCCTTCGGGATGTACACGGCCGAGGAGATCAGGTGAGCAAGTGCGTTGTCCGCGGTCCTCGCCGTCTGGGTGCCGCTGACTACAACTCCCGGCATGCCGTGCGGCAGAGCGCTGGGGGACTCAGCGGGTTGAAGGCGCAGGGCCTGCTGGGATGTGTAGTCCGGCTGTGCTCTGGCCATCTAGGATGGCGGCAAGGGGGGTGTATGGTTTCTGGTGGGGGGCTGAGGAAGCGGGTCTGTGAGGAGACAAGGCGGCATGTCTCCCTCTCTCAGCAGTGCTCCTCGCTGACAGTGAAGTCGAGGGGAGTGTGGCCACTTAAAATCATACAATCGTAGAATTAACTAGGTTGGGAAAGACCTTTACATTCGTCAAGTCCAACCATCACCGCAGCACTGCCACGGCCACCGCTAATCCGTGTCACGCAGGGTCTTGTCTGCACAGTTTGTGAAGACTTGCAGGCATGGCGATTTACCACTGCCCTGGGCAGCCTGTTCCAATGCCTGAGCTCCCTCTCTGTTCCTAATATCCAATCCAAACCTGCCCTGGGGCAGCTTGAGGCCCGTTCCTCTTGTCCCATCCCTTGTTCCTTGGGAGCAGAGCCCAGCCCCTCCTGGCTCCATCCTCCTGACAGGCACTTGCAAGGAGCCATCAGGTCCCCCCTGAGCCTTCTCTTCTCCATCTGAACCCCCCAGGTCCCTCAGCCCTTCCCCATCGCCCTTGGGCTCCAGGCCCTGCACCAGCTCCATGCCCTTTTCTGGCCCTGCTCCAGCACCTCAATGCCTCTCTTGTAGAGAGGGACCCAGCGCTGAGCACAGGATTTGAGGTGCAGCCTCAGCAGTGCTTAGCACAGGGGATGCTCACTTTCTATGCCTTCTGGAAGGAGAAGCAGAAGCGCTTCCATGTGCTCCTAGGGCAGAAGCCGTGAGGTGCAGCATAAGCTCACTTCATGAGGGCAAAGGCTGTGCTGCTCCTGGGGGGGGGTCTCTCCTGAGGGGATGTGTTGACTTCCCTCATGCTGGCCCCTCAGCACCAGCCCCATGGCCTGAAGGAGCCTTGTACTGGTAAGGCTGGGCTTGTTCCTTGGTGGGCATGCTCTGGGAAACCTGGCCTGGGATCTGATCCTGAGTGGCTGTCACAGAAAAGACCTCACTTGGTGTCAGCAGTGGGAAAAGGTTCAGGTATTTAATGCCAGTGTAAGTACGGCAGAGCTGAGATCTTTGCTTCAGACGGGGTTTTGGGACTTTTCCCAGCAGGTTGTCTCTTGGGGTTCTAGAGAGCTCTCACCATTTCTTTAGTGACGGTGTGGTGTCTGTACCTGTATAGTCAAGGACATGCAGCTCTCATCAGCTAGGTGTTTATACTTGTTTTATACCTCTTTCACTGCTTGAGAGGACATACAGACAAAATCACCTCTAAAGCATGGCTAAAGGTGTAAAAGTATTTGCTGTGATATGAATGATTGTACTCAGACAATGAAATAAATATATAGAAATTCCACCTGCATATGTAAAACACCCTCAAAAAGATGCTTTCATCAATAGAAAATACATAGGTACAGAATGTCAAAGCTAGTTGTGTCATTCAAGTGCATGTCACCTTGCTGCCACTGATCTTTGTTCTTTTCTTCCAACTTCAGGAAGCTGAGTGTAAAACCCATAACAAATCCTCAGTACCTGGACAATATTGGGAATCCAGCAGTGAATGGGCTCTACGACTTGGCTTTGGGACCTCCAGACTCCAGAGAAGTGTGTGCAACTTGCATGCAGAACTTCAGCAACTGCCCTGGTCACTTTGGCCATATAGAGCTGCCCCTGCCTGTCTACAACCCCCTGTTTTTTGATGTATGTATGCTGGGGATGGTCAAACTGCACATTTTACTGAAGTGCTTCATGTGGGTGCTTTTTCAAAGGGTCATCTTGTATATATGAAAGGATTCCTGGCTGTAAGGGTAGGCTTTGCCTTATTTTGAAGGCCCTTGAAGATGCTCAGGGCTGGAGGAGCTCTCCCATAAATACAGGTTGAAAGAGCTGGGCTGGTTCAGCCTGTAGAAGAGAAGGCTCCTTAAGGGGAGACCTTAGAGCAGCTCCAGTGCCTAAAGAGCCTGCAGGAAACCTGGAGAGGGGCTTGGGACAAGGGCCTGTAGGGACAGGACAAGGGGAATGGCTTGAACCTGCCCAAGGGGAGACTGAGCTGAGCTCTTAGGCAGAAGCTGTTCCCTGTGAGGGTGCTGAGGCGCTGGCACAGGGTGCTGGCCCAGAGAAGCTGTGGCTGCCCCATCCCTGGCAGTGTTGGAGGCCAGGTTGGACACGGAGGCTTGGAGCAAGCTGCTCCAGTGGAAGGGATCCCTGCTCATGGCAGGGGTTGGAGCTGGATGAGCTTTAAGGTCCCTTCCAACCCAAACCATTCCATGATTCTGTGATCTAATGTGTTTGTAGTTTTTAGCTCTTTCTGGAGTCTGAGGACTGGTGCTATTTGGAGAGGAAGGTTCATCTGGTCTGTAACAGGAACCTGGGCTGTGATGAATTTCCCTCCTGAGGGACTGATCTCCCTATTCACAGTAGCTGGCTCCTGCATAGGCCAGGGACTAATCCCTCACATTCAGATGACTGAAGTTAGTATGAGTTCCATCCCACTTCTAGTCTTGTCCCACCTTTGCAGTAAAAGACTTGTATTTCACCAAGGGATAAAATCATGTAGGCGTAATTCCAGCCTTCAGTCGTGTGCAGAGCTATGCTGCATAATAAAACCCACTGATCTCCTCCCAGAGCTGGGGGGAGAATATGGTTACATGAAGAATCTTGAGGGACACTGATACTAGACTCATAGAATAGTTAGGGTTGGAAAGGACCTTAAGATCATCCAGTTCCAACCCCCCTGC
>NDXB01004596.1:6581-33891 GCA_002631895.1 Agapornis roseicollis
TTTTTTTTTTTTTTTTTTGTTTTGTTTTTTTTTCTGTGGTCTAAACCTGTAAATAATTCAGACATCAGTGACATATTGTCATGCTTGTTGGGTATAGTAGCGCATTCAGGTTTGTTCACCCCACTTTGGGAAGGACAATTTTATCCTTCAGTGACACACCTTGGACATAGGTTTTACTTCACATGTCAGACTGCAATGCAAGCTTTTAGACCTCAGTCTGAGACTGACTTACCTTGAATTTACCCAATGTTTGTAAAACAGTATACCAGTTGAGTGGAGAATGACAAAGGGCATCTCCTCTGCTGTATGCAGATCCACAAACCAAAATTAGAAAGCACATGAATGGGTGGAAATCAAGATTAATTCCTCTACCTAGCATGAATTTAAACTGGAATTCAGTGCCATTCTGTCAAATATTTTGACTGGATTTTTTAAAAGCAATGGATTAGTTAAAAGTTATTATTCACTGTAACTACACATAGAAACAGATAAATATGTGACTATTTAAGCTGAATGCTCCTTCCCGGCTTTGAAATTGTACAAATGAGGGCAAAGTTTGGCTATCTAAAAGTAATCAAACCTAATGCCTCATGCTGTACAGTAACCTTGCCTGAAGAGGTCAGGAAAGAAATATTTCCCCACACTAATGGGTAAACTCAGTTTTATTTTTCAGCAGTTGACATGTTCTTGAGCTACTTGCTTATTAATGCTGGAGACAAAATGTGCCACTGCCTAATTCTTTATGGCAGTGGTGTTGCTTCTGCAGTTAGGAGAATATGATTAACACCCCAGTAAGGAGGGAATAGTTGGTCCCTTTCCATCTCAAGGCACAGCTCAATCGTTCCTCTGTGGTCCTCCAACTTTCAGTCAGCTTTTCATTTCCTTACACTTTCAGTCAACCCAATGCAGTTATTAAGGTAACCTGTAATTCTCTGTGCCCAGGTTTTACCCATTAAACTACATCAGGCATGAAACTCACACGGGGCACTGGGTGACGGCAGATCTCGTGCACCTGTAGGTACAAAACTTGTTGAGTACACCTCTGTCTAATGAGCACTGGTGCTCTGACAAGAAAGAACAACAAATAAAGAAAAGTCTCTATCCTGTCAAATATCATGTGCATATCAAGGATCCAGAATACAAAGCAGACTTAACAGAAATCACATTTAGAGTAGAATTCACTTGAAGGTAACACCTTCTCCCTCTAAGGTTTTGAGTGTGGTATCTTAAAGAAGATCACACAAATTACTCATCGCAGGAACAAAGGCTCTTTTTTGAAAGCTGTCAGCTTACTGACAGTTATGATGAGCATTTACTTCAGGCTTGTAAAACATATTAATCAAACCTGTTCCTATAGCTTTAGTCCAAGGAGGGTTACTGTTTCTTTTAGAGAAATGTTTTGCATAAGTAAAGAGCTCTGAATATGTATACACCTTGAATGTGAACTGCTGTCTATGCCATTTATTTATTTGTAATGAATAAATACTAGTAGACTATGCCAGGCTTAAGGAAGATTGAAGCAGTATATGGAAATCTGTTTATGACAAGACTATTTCCCAAAGACCTATGCACCATTCATTGAACCTTGAAAAACATTTGAAAATATGGGTTGCATTTGCAAACTTCAATGTATGACATGGAGAGCTGGCAAGCTGCCTGGTTTCTACTTAAAGGATTGTCATTCTGGGAAAAATAAATTTCTCTAACTAGACAAAAGTCAATGTTTTCATGTTTTACTGCAATCAAACTGATATGGCTGACAATTTAATGTCTCAACACTTAAAATATCTGTGGATAATCAGTTACCTCAATCAATCATAACTACAAGATTTTTCTATTTTCAAAGCTTGTATACACATGACTGAGATATTTAATAATTTAGAGAAAACTCCCCATCTTTAATCCTTCATGATTTCTCTTGAGCTGTGAAGCTCTTTTTTTTTCCCAAATGCATGATTTTATAATTGCTATGGGGAAAAAAATATCCAACTCTGCACTGTAATTATATTTTGAAACCTTTGTGTTAATGTCCTGTTTTATTTAATTTTATGTATATTTTATAGTCTGCTTGCCTGTCAAAAAGATGTGGAAATGTGCTGGCATTACAGCTGAAGACATCCTTATGAGTGAGAAAATGCTCAAGGCTTTTTCAAAGAGGGTGCTGAAACACACATTTCTCTTCTTTGACTCCAGGGGATGCTAACAGCTGGCCCACCAGACAGGTATTTCAGGGTCAAAGGCTAGCAGAGCTGTGCACATTCAGGATTTGGCTGCCAGTAAAGGAGATGGGTATTTTCTCAAAACTAATAAAAATAGCAACAATGACAAGAAGAAGGAGCTGACAACAAAAATGAAAAGGAACCTGCAAGAAGTGAATTCTGGGTAGCACAACATTTGCAGAGCTGATTTTAATATCTGACAGGCTGAGTTCACTAATCTTTGCTATTCATATTGACGTGAAACTTCATACTGTTTTAGAGATTTGTATCTATTAAGACATACAGCAATGTTCCTACAACATGGGAACAAGTTTGCTAGCGTTTGCCTTTCTTCTTCCTCTGTGATAAAAATTGGTATGAACTTCTTTAAATGCCTAACAGATAATTACTCTCAAAACTCAATAATGAAAGCCACATCTTTAGAGCTTTCTTTATGTTTAAAAAATAACAAAAAACCCAAGCCCAAAACTCACTAACAAGACAAAATATTTTCCCCCTCATTTTCCTCCCTCTCTTTTGTTTCTTTGATTACTTGGAGCCTTGTAATCAAACTAAGCTTAGTTTTGGGACCCTTGGGGCAGAATCTCTTAGCTCCCTGTCAGACTGAGTTGCAAAACAATCAATCTTGCTCTTGCACTGGCTTGGTGGAAGTGTCACGACACGAGGAGTGCAATGCTTTGCTCTTGCTGTGAAGCTCCGATGACAAAAGTTTTTATCAGAAGCTGACTGTATTTAGGATTATGAATATGCAATGACTCTCATTAGTATTGAAGCACAGGAGCATAGGCTGACATCCCCCGCCACTTTTAGCTGCTGCAGAGTTGTCTAATGAATTGTCTTGCTCTTTCACTCGCACAGACTTTGCTGTTATGGTTCCTCGCTCTAAGAGGAGTTGCCTGGTTTGAGAATACTATTGGTGGCAGAAATTAATTGCCAAGAACTACTCTTGATTTTGTTAAACAGTGTTGAAGTGGTGTTTAAATTGTCAAAACAGAAAACCATTAAACTCTACAGGAGACAAAGTCATCACAGGTGAGAGGACCCACGTGTCCATATGCATAGCCATGCATAAGCATACAGGTGTGGTGCAGGTACACATATGGTCTTGTAATCATACCTATAGGAATAAACATATCTATGTCTAGCAGTGATGGGTCTCAGAAACCTGATGTCTTGATGATTTATTTATTCTTCCAACTAGAGCAAAAGGGGATAATGGAAAGTTTTCCAAATGGGCAGGACTCTAATACATTGCTATTGGATCAACCCATTAATATGCTTTCTTTTCCCTTTGGGACCCTGCCAAACACTTTTCAGCTCACACATCTGTAATATTTATGAATAAGTTACTGATAAGGGTGTTTCCAATAAATGATTAAGATATCTGGCTTGATTTGTCATATTTGAGATATATAAACTTTCAGAAACAAAAGGAAATGACCCTTTTCTTCCCCTAAATGTTTCAGTTAAGTATTTTTTCCCTGATTCATCTGAAATTTCTTCTGACATAAAAGGAGCTTCTGTGGCTCTCTGCAGAGTGTGAAGGATAGAGTGAATTGAAATGGGTAATTTATTCTAAGAAGCATAAATAGTATTCTGAAAGGTGTATGTGTACTGCAAATAATAAAAGATATGAGGTTCATCCAAGAAGATGTCAGGCCTGCATGGATCTTTATCCATTTAATCAGTAATGGAAATTGTCCCAGTGCAAGGAAGGAGGATCTGTTTAATTTTTATTGTGATTTTTGGCACTGTTGCTCTAACATGAGCTTGGCTTACCTCTTGACCCAACCCCAGGAGTGTCTGTTCTCATCAGCTGGAGAAAAAATAAAGAAATCTACATGCTAGGAGTATCAAATACAAGAGCAGTTTAAAATAAATGCAGTTCTGACAAAAGTGGCTCAAGTATCATACATCAAACACTTGTTACCTCTCTTTGCCTTAGTGATTGCACGTGACTAAGAAAGAGTGAGTGATAAAATCCGAAGAAAGATGAAACCAATCTGGGGCTTTTTAAAGATCATCAATCATTCTGCACAGCCATGGTATTATTAGTTCCAGTAAGCCTTGTTCTCCCATTTTATGGACATCATAAACCCCCCACCCCTAGACCAATGTTACCATGGGAAATCATTTTTATGGGCAGCATCTTAGTGTGGGCCAATCAGATCTAATCACATAACAAGCTACTGAATTATTCAACGTTCTCCCTAATTTTGCATTCTTCCTGCACTTTGCTGTCACTGCAGGGTTTTAAAAGTATGTGTTTTTACAATATTTATTAAGAATATAAACATAAGCAGGAATTTTGCTTTCTCTATGTCTTTCAATAAGCGTTTGTTCCCTTGGATTGTTGCAGTATATACATTACTACATAAAGAATATTAAAAAAAAAAAAATAAAATTAGAAACCCACAATGTGGCACTCAGCTTTAAACTCTTTCAGCTTTTAAAAGACCGAATGTAAAGACAACAATAGTGAAACAATTGTGTTCAAACATAAAATATTCAGATTTACTGAGCAAACTGCAACCAGCATGTCTCTTAGCTGGTGCTATGAATACAGGGCTTACATTGTATATGAAAATATTTCAGTTTTAATTGCAAATCTGTGCAGAGATGATTTGGGGTCTGTAATTAGCACATAAATTCCAGACTTTGTGACTGCTGTGAAAACACACATTATTTATGGAACTATTATCTAAATATAATTCAGTGTTTTTTTGCTTTCAACAACTGCTGTAAAAGTCTGATTTAATAAAATGTGAAAAATTTCCCATCTCTTGCACTTCTGTTTACATTATGAAGCCTTCATTCCTCTGCACTGCCATTTCCCACTCGACCTGCAGTGGACTTTGCCTTCAGTGGCTCCACACTTCACTCACACCTCAGGGAGGTTTCTTCACAACCATAAAGTGCCAGGCACTTAATTTGTTTAAAATGAAAACTTGGATTATGCAAATAGCTCTGAACTGCAAAAACCGGTGAGTTTATGTGACCTCCATCCTCATGCTTTTCACCCAGGCTAGAAGTGGGAATAGATAGGGGCCCTGTTTAAGCTGGTTTCAAGGTACTATGTGCAGATTTACAGTTATCTGGACAAGGTTACTGAAAGGACAAAGTGGTCTCTTGTTCCCACACGCTTCTTGTAAATTGCAGGCTCAGCCACTTCTAGCTCCCACTAGTGTAGGGTACAACCAGGAAGAAATTTGTCTTCTTCCTCACCAGCAATCCCATGCATTTTCAAAGCTGCTTACTTGCCCAACCTGTTTTATAGCAATATTTTGAGACCTTCCATTCCAGAGTTTAAAAGCATATTTTCAGTTTATATATAACTGAGTATTTCCCTTGTCAGCTTCACTCTTCTCTTAAGGTTAAGGGCTAGAGCTGATGGTGATGGGGCTGGGTACCAGCTAGGCACTAATACTGCAATGGCAGGTTAAATAATGAAGCAGAGCTTGAAGTAAAACCAGCAAAAATCTGTAATACATACTTAATTTACATCAGAATACAAGATGCCAGAAACTTTCTGCTTTCTTCCTTTTTTTCCCATCCTCATGGGCCACTCTCTCCATAGTTTTGATGTCTTTGAAGGAAAATTCTTTCCCTCTCTCCTTCTGCATCTCAGCTGTGAGACACCTACTACTGCCTTGCTGTATGTGGCTTCTTGGCAGCTCTATGCAATGAAACTTCAACAGACACTGCAGTAATAATTGCAATAATTGCTAGCAGAGTTTCCTTGCCTTTCTCAGGGCTGCCTCCCCTTTCACTAAAAGCTTTGCCTGCAAAAGCATCCCCATGTATACTCCCACAGGGTGTTCTGGACACTGTTTCATTGCCAGAAATGTGCAATTGTTTTTGCTCATGAGGTTACTAGGATTTGGTAGTGACACCTCCTTGCATGTCTGCCTAGTTGCCTCTGATAGAGCCAGGCAGGATCCATGCTCAGTGTACCTTGTAGCCTGGCGTAGATTCTGTTTTGAACAGTGATATCAATGTCATGGCGCACATGCTCGGGGAAGGGTGTTACTAAGAGTAATTGAGAGATTCAACATGAATCCACTGAAAGCTGTAATTTAAAGTTCCAGTACTACTATTACCATTAAAATGTAAAGTGACAGAGGCCCAATTATGAGCAGTTATTTTCTTAAATAAAATTGCTTTTTTTTCCTTATCCTCTGAGAAGCACTCATTTCTGCCTGGCTGTTGCTGTCACCAGGACCTGTCTTTGTGGCTTCTGCTGTCAGTGAGCTGCTGATCCTCCCGCCCCTGACAAGGAACAGATCGGCAGGGCAGTGGGGCTGAGAGCTGTGCAGGGGGTGTCAGAGCAAACAGCTTTGCAAGGAGGTCTGCAGCCTGCTTTACTGGCAAAATCAGGCACAACTTCAGTATCTGAAGGAGACCCCAGCCCTGCTTTCATAAACTGTGAATGGTACGGGCAAAGGAGATATGGACTATGTTTTTAGCAGGGGAAATATATGGGTAATATGGGAGGTCTTTTCTGACAGACAGGTAGGTTAGTAATTGCTATCTTTGCCTCCTGCATGATTTTAATGCAAAAATTGCTGGTTGTTTGCATGGCAAACGTTAGCATGCAGTGCAGATTATTAAACTGTCTACTCAAAGAATAATAAAAGTTCTCCTGGATGTCCATTTGACTGGTGCTACACCTAGACTTACTTCAGATGAATAGGTTATTCTGTCTTTAAAGCATTAGTGGGACAGATGGCATGAAAGCTAGGACCCAGGCTCTTTAAGTGGTCTCTTGATAATGGTGTATTTTCTTAATACTTGGCATGATAAGTCACAGAGCATAGAGATGCCACAAAGACTTGACCTTTCATATGAGAAGGAAGGTACTGCTTTCTGGGAACACAGAGAGTTTTAATGTAGATTGTCTTTGAAAAGTGGCAGAATTCCATTGCTTTTCTAATGCAGACTTACAAAAGTGAGAGCAGCATTTGGCTCACAGGTAGCAGAATTGCAGTCTAAGAGGTAGAGCTGTCCTAGAAATATCAGCCTGACCATCTGTACATCTGGTGGATGCACATACAAAATTCAGATCAACCAGTTTGACTTTTTTCACTCTCTTATCAATATAAATGCATTTTAATTCCAGATGCAAAACAAGCAATCCAGTATTTTCAGGTGAGATCAGTCATACACAAATAACCTAGTCAGTCACTAATAAATACCCAGGGAGAAAGGGAATCAGAGGACTTTTTACAAATCTGACAGAATCAATTACTTCTCCTTACAAGTGGTATCAGCATACTAGGCTATTTTCCCAGCTGCCTGTCAAACAGCTGAATGCAAGACCATGACATACCATTCTCACCTTCAGTCATGCTGCTAAACAGAATAATATGATGTTTTCCATACATTGGTCATCATCAGCCTGAACAGTTTTCATTTCTAATCCATTTAGCTAAAATGGATGTTTGTCAGAAGAAAATATCTGAGAAATCTCTCAGACCATACTAGAGAATATTCACAAGGAGGGATGTAATGTGGAAGTAGAAGGATTTTCTCTCCAAGGTACTTCTGGGGAGGCAGAAAATGATTGCAGGAGCAGAAGACAGGAACACATTCAACAGCTCACAGAATAAACTCTATTTGATAGTCAGGAATATCTGTGTTACAGAAGAAAGCTACAGAACAGAGCAGGAGACAATCTAGTGACCATAGACCCATGGAACCATAGAATGGCTTGTGTTGGAAGGTATGTTAAAGATCATTTGATTCCAAGGCCCCTGCCATGGGCAGGGACATCTTCCACTAGACTAGGTTGGCCCTGGTTACTCCCCATAACAGAAATTGAGACAATCAGTGCAACAGGTTTTTAATTATGGAATGTAGATCATTGTTGATGGCTGCTTTCTGCAATACTGGCAAACTTAGTGTCAATGGTTCATTCTTTAAGTATATGAAATGGAACACTCTGTCACAGCCAGGGCCAGCATCCCTCTGTGATAGGTGCTGTAGAAGCACAGGACCAAAACCTCTCTTCTCAATGTCTAGGAGCTTAAGTTAATCTGAGACGTATCACTGTCCTGTTAAGGCCATGCTGGCAGTGACTCTGAATCCTAGAGGTAAGAATACACCCCTTATGTCACTCCAGCAGCATCCACACACTCATATCATCATGTCTTTGGTTCTGAGTTTGACCTGGCCAGGGCTGGCTCCACACTTGAAGTAAGACTCCTCCGTGCAACATCACCAAAGCATCTCCTCACAGCACCATACTTGCAGCTGGCAGAATACTGGGGCCGAGTGATTTAGGTGATTCAACTAGAGCTTTCCTGCAAAAACCAGTAAAGACCAGTCCCAAAGAAGGCTAATTAGTGTTGGCCTAGTGAACACTGGTGAAATCATTCAAGGGGGACACATGCTGTATGAGGATGGCCAAAGCTGTGATCTGTTGCTGGATTGAAAAAAAATAATAAATTTATGCTGTGCACTGTAAATACTTCTTGCATGTTTTTATTTTTAATAAAAATTCTCCTTTGTATGTATCAGGAGCAATACAAGTTTAATGTGAGCTCAGAGGATCATGCAACACAAGCATAATTTGACACTCTGCCATCACTTTATAGATATCTTTTCTTTCTCCTTTCTTATGTCTTCATGTTTTCTAAGTTCTTAATGGAAATAAAACATGCTAGAGAGGCAGAATTTGACACAGAGCTTACTACCTAGTAGTCAATATTGAAATTGGATTTGAATTACTGTGTAAGTAATTACCAATAAGAAAAACAGAATAAAAGTGCTGTGGAAAGACATAATGCACCTGCAGGTCATAGGCAATGGGAAGCAGAAGTAATAATGTTTACAGAGGTAGGTCAAAGGTTTAAATTTTCAATTATCATTGTATCAGGGAATAGAGGCTACTTTTTGTGTGTATGGTTTCCTGTGCAAAATTTGAGTTTGTCTTACATGGATGTTTGGTATCTTTCCACCAACCAGTGTCACAACTGAAAAGCCAAACAGATGAACAATATTTACACTGAACCTTTGAACTGTTGTCCTGATATTATCACCGTTTTTAATCACAAAGTAGTTCAGTGTTTAACTAACCGTACTTTCATCTTCTTTGTCTCTGCTTGTGCCACATCACTCCATCTGCAATAAACAATGAAGAAAGCTGTAACATCCTGAGTAGTGACTATAACCTGTCCTCCCCTTAATGATGGGTTTAAGCAGTTTGTCAAAACCCATCATCTGAACAGATAAGATTGAATTCAATGACTGCCAAATTGGACATACTCTGAACTGAAATAAAAGCAGAAAGGTGTCTGTGCTTATTAAGGCTTTCTAATGGAAGACTTGGTGCCTAACTGAAAGGCATCTTTATGCGTCATCTGTGGTGTTTTATAGAAGCTGGAACTGTAAAAACACATTGGAAAAAATATTTGTTCTCTTCACAAGGCAAAACCTCATAACTGGAGAAAGAACATCACTACTTAAAACCCCTTCACTAGAGCCCCCAGTTTTAGGGAGCAGGTTAAGGGAGATGAAGTCCTCACATCCTTATCCAGAACTACTAACAGCGCTATGTATTGCACATAAAAGCTCCTGACAAGACTGATGTTTCTGTTAAAAAGTTCAGCAGTGTCAGTTGGGATGTAACCTGAAGTTCCCAATTAGGTTTCAGAGTAGATAACATGGTAGGCAGAGCCAGAGCTCCTTCTCTTTTTCTTACTAGATTTCTTACTGCAAAGCAAGCCAGAACAGATTTAATATTTTTTACAAATTTTAGCAGAGAAAGGTGGCTTCACAGCTGTTTCTTGGTCCTGCAAACAGGTCTGAGTAAATGCAAACAAACAGTATAATTCAGTGAGTTTTGGGTATTGCTCCCTATCCATAACAGCATGAAACACAGAAGGATCTATCAAGTTGCAGTCTGGACATGTGGTTCTATTTCCAACTTTAATAACAACTTTGTTAACTTTGTTATTCTTGATAACCCTAATCATTCTATGATTCTGTGATGGATAATGTCAATTAGCTTTTTCCTGCAGTTCTGTATATTCACCTGAAAACAAGTATACTTTTTCATTGCACAGTGAGGCAGAGTATTTTGAGATCCTCATAGGAAAGGAGGTATGGAAAGGGAAAGCTGTAATTGAAGATGAGCTGGCAAGTAACAACAGCTTACAGTACCACCACCTTAGAGTAATGTTATCACCTCACAGTATACCCTTTTCTGCTTTCCACTGACAGACCTTAGCTCAAAACTTATAAAGGTATACTTGCACAGAGGCAGAGGTGAACTGTCCCTGAGTTAAAGGAAAATGATTTCTTGTGGAGAAAGCTCATTAACAGTCTAAGCAAAGATGGAATCAGCACTTGGGGTAACTCCAAAACCACCTACTCAAACTGGCGAGGAAGAGGGTTAGAGACAGATCCTGATGGCAGGATTAATATTTCCCCTGGCTTGGCTCTTGTGATTTATGTTCACAGCTATTGAAAGCAAAAGAAAGAAAGGTTTCAAAGCTGTGTTTGTATTCCCCAGCAGAGCTGTTTGTGATTTCCATTTTGTAGGAGATTTTTGTTTCTCTTTTATCCATTACCAGACTGACAAAAATGAAAGACTTGTATTAATTCTTATTTTCCTCTGTTGACATCACCACCAGATATAAATTTGTGAAAGCTGCTTGCAGCATGCAGTTCAATTAATATGCTCGTGTTGTCCCTTGACTGGAGAATGTGTGTAACAGTATATGTTTGTTGCTCACTGTCCCTTCATCAAAAGAACTGAAGAAGGGAAGAAGGGAAGGAAATTTTTAACTTCATCATCTGTATTTGTCTAATTGTGCGGAGTCTTTTCTGCCAGAAAATAGAAACCTAGCATGCATGCGGGTTAACACCCTCATGAGCAGTAAAATTCCTGTATATATGAGATAAACAAGTTTATGTTGTATTTATTGCATAATCATAGAATGGTCTGGGTTGGAAGAGATCTTAAAGCTCTCACAGTTCCAATTCCCTGCCATGAGAAGGGACACCTTCAGCTAGACCTGGTTGCTCCAAGCCTCACCCAACCTGGCCTTGAACACTGCCAGGGATGGGGCAGCCACAGCTTCTCTGGGCAACCTGTGTCAGGGCCTCATCACCCTCATCAAGGTGAACTTATGCTTCGTCTTGGTCTTACTCCTCCCTTCATTCTTTAATTTGTATAAGCATGTAACACATGGAGGGCATTCATGCAGCCAGCATCCCAGCGCACTGTGTGTGGAAAAGAATGAAGGAGCTGTCATTAAGATACCTTTCATTTCACCACGTCTGCATTAGGAGTACCTTATTAGGCATGCTGACAACAACATTGTCAGGAGCAAAAGGAGCTTACAAGAATTTATTTCAATTTGACCCCAGTTCCAGAAAATCAAGCATATATCTAGGACTGTCTTTGCTCAAAAAATCCTCACTTAAACTTATTTGAGCAAGGATGTAAGATACCATTTAAAATATAAGCATATGTTGTTCCTCATAAACAGACTGCATTTTGTAAAACTTAATTTCAGTCAACAGTGAAAAAGAAATGCACATTGACGTAGGACTTTACTGTTAACCTCAATATCATACCCTCCACTTCCCCAGGTAAAAAAGGTAGTTTAGACTGCTTTTGTAAAGACAGGTGGGCAGTATCTGCACTGATATTTCGCTTCATGATGAAGATGCTCTAATGAGTCTGAATTACATGAATTGCTGTTCCTGACTACTGTGACTGCTGGGGTACAGCTCCCCATGCCAGCTCTCCCCATGCATGGCTCTCACTGGAATCAGCAAGAAGCAACCCAGGCTCTCTGAGCAGAGGACAGGGAATGGGACCATTCTCACACGATGTGGTTAAGGGCTCTGAAGCAGCATGAGCTTAAGTTTCAGTGCAGACCTAGACATAATGCTTTGTAGGATCAGACCCAAGATCAGGAAATCTTGAGGTAGGTTAAATTGTCAGGTATAGAGAAACAATCAGTCCATGGATGTCCAGCTGACATCCATATGGCATACATATCTTCAGAAACACTGAGGACTGTAATCATGCACAACAAAATGGATGCATAATGGGGGAAATAAAATGAAAACTTTCCTTCATCCCTCACTTTCTCAACCCACCGCCCTGCATAACCTCTTGTAGCTTGAAGCAAGACAAGAAAGTCAGCATTTCGCACCCTCCAGCAGCTTTGACATGACAGGTGTGGTATTTTCTTACCCACAGAATTGCCAAAGAAATCCACCCTAGCAAAAGTGCACAAGTTTTCAGTGTAAGGAGGTGGGGTGCAAAAACTGGCTTGTAGGCAAAGGTTGAAATGACTCAATCTGAAACAAAATGTAAAGCAATTACTGCTAGGAAAAAAAAGATCATGCTGACATTTAAAGGCTGCAGTGATAGTATCTGTCCCTCCCCAGGCTGACATAAGCAGCCTTGATTTGATCCCCAGATGCTTTTTTTTTATATATGTAGGATATCCTTTATGTGGAGGTGGAGCTCAGTGGGATGGATTGCCTTAACCTCAGTTGTTGATGCAGTGAAATAATTCTCACCTCAAAAAGGTAATTACATATGCCATTGTTTATACACATAATAGGCCTGGAAAAGCATGTTCTGCCAATAGGAAAAAAAAAAAGAAAATCCTGCTTTTGCATCAGGGCAGAACACTATGGAAAGTGACAGACTGCCACAAATAACGTTCAAACCCTTGCACATTAGTGCTTGATTTTTCTTCTGGGGAAGAGGGGGAAGGGATGAAGGCTATGGAATAGGGTGGAGAGAAAAAAAAGAGGACAGTTTTGTTCAATGGCCATAGTAACGTATCCAGCAGTTTTTGCTTTCCTGACTGCTGCTAAATGAACCTGATCTTTAAGAAGATGTTTTTGAAGTCACTGCTTCAAAGACACATTTTCTGTTGTCATCTTGTGCAAATACCACTTCTCCTAAAGTGGCCTTAATTTGAATTGCTTTGAAAGCAGACCAAATAATCTGATGGAATATTGTATAGCATCATGCATCTCCTCTATGTGCCATTAGTACCACGTAAATGGTGAATTTATGTCACAAAAAGGACAGCTAAAGTCTTTTTCCCCCCCTTCCATTATCATATATTTAACATCAAAGAATAAAGCAGTGTGGTGTGATGTCAACCACTTAAAAAAAAAAAAAGGGAGAATATGTATTTCTTCAAAATACCGAAAGTATCAGGGCTGAACAAAAGAAAAAAAAAATACATATGTATTTCAATATTGAAAGGAGCATTGTTAGGTGCTGAAGCAATTCATAGCAGTTCTATTCTCTGCTGCAGTGTCCAGCAAATTGCATGACCTGCTTGTTAGGCTTGACAACAGTGTTTTACCTAACAAAGGCCTCAACAGCTCAGAGCAGCAGAGGAATGTCAAAATGAGCACATTTCACACACAGATGTGTGACCATAATAGTCTATAAGAAGATGCATGGGGTGGAGGGAAGGGGCTGGGGGCTGGGAAGGCTAACAGTTAGCAGTAGGGACATGGCCCTACTGACCACATTTAATCAACCCTTCTGTAAACAATTCAACATTTTCATTGTTCTCTAAAAACTAATAAAGAGAAACAAGCACTTTTCATTCATCTTGAAGTAATTTTCTGTCAGGTTTGAGCCCCTTGTGGCCTGCAGCTTGTGCATTGCTAGCTGTGTGATACAACAACTATTTCAATTTATTTTACAAACTCTGGCCATTCACATGTCAGTTAGTGTTCACCAAGCCGGCATCTGAAATTGTGCAGTTAACGAGTTTTACAACATTTCTATCAAGAGAAACTGTTTAGCATAACTGACTCTTAAGGAGTTATTATACCTCTAAAAATCCATTTTAAGGGGCATTATTTAAATAAAATAGAAAAACGGTTCACTGCCTTTTAAAGGGGCTACAAAAAAAGTCCATCAGATCCAGTGCAGTAATCCTCAGCTTAAAGCACTCTTGAGAGCACTTCTGGGAATTATCAGCATAATGAAATGTTTTGTGAAATGTCCAGATAGATTCCTCTACTCAACAATTTTACTGCACCATATTTATTTTCCTCTTAGTTTTTAAAGAAGTGAATTACTTTTTTTGAGAGGATGACTCTACATTGTGCAGATTAACTGAACACATTATTACCAAGTCTGCAGAATAAGTGAGGGGTTCAGTCTGTGTGTAGTCTATATACATTTGCAGGGGAAAAAAAGAAAAAAAAGTCAAGCTCTTTATGCTATACTCAGCTCTAAAAGGGTTAAATCACAATGAGGCTTATGTAGATTTGCATTTCTCTTGTGCTGCATTTTTCCCATACTCTTAAACAACTTTGTTATACAATAGCACCTGCAAAATGCTTTATTGAAATCAATTATTAACTTAATTAAACAAACAAAGCAAGCTTATAAAACTGGAATTTGGTTTAAAGTACCCTGAAAAGCAGATGTTTCTGAATTTTAACTTGAAGAGCAGATATCTATTTATTAACTGCAGTGACCAAGGATCCAAAACTGCTCATACCAAGAGTCCATAATGGTAGAAAAAATGCATCATATGAGTAAGTCAATCTCAACATATTAAACCCACCTAATGAAGTAAACCCCACATCTGCCATGTAAATTAGTGAGTGTTCCCACCTAAAATGAACACCGGTAGGAGAAAAATTATATTACAATGCAATTACAGATACAGTAGGTACAATATCCAGCTGCACATATGCAGCATGCACAAAAATAGTGGCAACCTGTATACACTGACCAATCTTGACATTATTTGTTCACTATCACTTCTACTTAATTCCACTAAAAACCTCAGGAGAAAGTGCTAGCAAAAAAAGATTTGTCCCAGGTCATGACAGACTTTTTGCACTAATTCTAAGACAGAGTGCTGTCAGTCCTGGAGATTGATAGACATTCAGTAACTTTGATCCTGAGACACTTGGACAGTGTCTCATGGACTGAGTATCTTCCCAGAGCAGAGTTATAAACTTTCCTGAAGATGCAACCTTTCCACAATCACTGTAGGCAGTACTACAGCAGCAATGCCAGAGCAGCTGTCTCCCAGGGTCTATTTAAGACAGAAGTGCATGCAGGATGGGTTCCAAATTGGCAAATTTATGACCCATCAACAGTATTAATTGTGATACTGGACACTTGTTTAACAACTGGGCTACAACCCCACTTCTTTCTGCTTCTTGGCCTGAGGAGAGTCTTGATGGGAAACTCAGAGCTGTATATAAACCAAGGGCAGTGGCAGGAGCTGTGAAGTGAAAATAGATAATAATCACAGATTTTGAGAACTCAAAGTAGCCTGCTGTGCCGTGTGCTGGGGAGATACAAAAGATGCAAACACCTAAGTGGAAAACAAACATAAGAAGGTGCTTGACTATAGTCATGTATTTCAACACAGCTAATTACAGTCATGTATTTTCCATGAGCTTAAATACCATGGCAGTGGAATTTCTTTGTCCCCTCATTTTTTATATGTATTTGGCCAAAATTGAGGTATATATTTTTTAAGCATGCACAGAGGTGTCACTGATTTTCCGTTCTGCAGTAGGTCTTTTGTGGAAACACCTATGTGAAACAGGAAAAAAATGAAGATGGTGGGTTTTATGCATGACAGATTAATCTGTGACAAATGAAAACTCAATAATTAATTTTTTTTGGTGTGAATAAAATGTTGAAAATTTTTGATTTGCTATATGCAAGCCTGATTTGTTGGAGACTGCAGGGCTTGAAAGGGTCTAAGCTGGGGTGCAGATATGGTCTATGTTCTCCTGCATCCCTGTGGAGGGTAAAGTGTCTGCCAATGAGCTGTGGGTGGGAAGCACCTTGGCTGAGTGTGCTTGTCCTTAGCTTGGTGTTGCCAGGAATAGGTTGTTGCTTGTTCATGAATTATTTCACTAAAACCTAGTTCAGCTATCCTTCATTCCACACTGAAATCTACAGCTTGGACACCTCAAAGCTCTAAAATATGAGAGAATGTTATTATTTTAACCCTGTACTTATAGTTACAGACAGTCTTTTGGTTCATATTCCTCTACACTGCTGGGCTAGGTGTTTTCCATCCTTATTCCCTGAAAAACACTTGCTTTATAAGTAGACAAGGAGTATGGTCTCAGTGGAAAGCTGTGTAAGTGCACACTCTACCCCTTTGGGGGATTTATTGCTCTTGCTAAAACTTTCTCTCTATAGAAGGCTCGTGAATGCTTTGCAACACCAGGTCTGAACTAAAAGAATATTAATAGTATTTGAAGCAATTTACTATAATTTAAGTTTAGGTGGACAGGTCTCTCTTCAAATTATTATTTAAAAACATTCAAAATCATATAGAATAAAACAACAACAAAAAAACCCAAACAAACCAAAAACAAACAAAAAAACCCACCAAGAAATAAACAAAACCAGCCACATCATCAAAGCTGACCCTGCATGGTGAAGAAGACATTTGTATTCATAACATCTGTCCCTAGGTTGGTGGCAACCAAAATGCCAAATTTTCTTATGTCTAGCAGAGCTATGTATCAGGATGATGAGATTTAAGTTCATGTCAGTTTGGTACTACTAGCAATAATATCAAAACACTTTGTTATGAGATACTTGTGACCTTTGATAGTCACAAATAAGCAAAACATGAAGAAGAAGAAAAAAAAATATATTGAAAGAAAAAAATGCAAACCTTTTAGCTTGTCTTTTATATATTTTCAGGTGACTCAAGCAGGCTTTCTTTGGCCTTTTGGGATGTGATGACACTGCTCTTTGCCAGAAGTCCAAAACTCCAGTCACACTTTTAAAACAAAGTTTCTTTTGCCTGTAAAGTTGAGGCTGGTTGGTATAATCACCTCTGTGAGACCTGGACATGCAGTCTGCCACTATCACTGCTATAGCTGCTTGTAAAGGCAAAGGCATAACATTAAAAATTATTGTCTTTTTTTCTACCCTGGCTTCCATGAAATGTAACATTTTTGGTCATGGAAAACCTGTGCACATGTCCTAATAATTTTTGAACCTGTTAGCTGCTTGCATCTGAATTGCCATGGGTATGTAAAAGATTGTGAACCTAGAAGAAGAGTGAGAAATTGCTTGTACTTGTAACTCATCATGGTCAGATACATCCAAATGGTGCATGTGGTGAGTTCTTTCTCATCTCATAATGTGGCCATTGACTTATTAATATCCAAATCAACTGCCATATGTTTTTCCTTTTATTTCTGGATCACTGATTCTACTCACAGTCCCTTCACCTTCTCTTCCTCTTTCAATTAAGTCAAGCATCATTCACAACAAATGGACCAGTTTCAGCCTCATGTTATCAGTTGCTATAAAAAATATTAGAGTAGGCTTGAATTCACTCAAAACCACTTCATTTGCTACTTCATAGACATGGGCATGTGCTTATTTTTAAGGGATGGTATAAAAGGATAAGTAGAAAAAAATTCTGTAACCAATTGCACCAACTACCACTGACTAAAATAAGTCCATGAGCAAAACCTACCACAACAGGCTGTAGAAAAAACTATAAAAGTAGCAACAAGAAGTACAGTGCATTCTGTCTTACAGAAGGAAGAGGTGAGTGAGCAGAAGAAAGAAGAGGAAGAACTGGCATCTTGTGAGCATGGAAGATGATTGGTTATGCTGGAATAAGGGGAAAGACCAACACCTTGCTGACAAAATGTGGCAAGATACTGCAAGAAACTTAGGGAAATTTTTCTGAATGGCAATGGCACCTAAGACTAACACTCCTCCACCATTGACTGCTTATGGGTAATTTGACTGTGGTTTGGATGTTCCTGGGGTAACCCTGGTGCAGGTCCAGACCCACAAGAAGAGTCAGAAACTGAGTTGGTGTAAGAGCAAACTGGAGGCTTACAACTCATGTGATATAATAGATTTTTGCTATCAAAATGGTTTGGGACCTGTCCTTATATATGAGAAGCTTTTGGTAGAAAACTGAGAAAGAGACTGGGCCACAAGTCCCTGGGGTAAATTGAAGTGCTTTCCTTCTTTGTCATCTTGTCTGGCATCAGGGCTGCTGACATTTCCTTCAGGGAGGAAAACACCCTGTTTTTTGGGGCACTGCCATTTTCTGTGACTAAACCACTACTCCTGCTTTCACTGAGTGTAGGACTCACATTCTTTCATCTATCTGTGGGGAATTTTCTTCATATGGATAACAATGGCATCATTGATACAGTGATTTTCTTGGGAAGGTCTTGCAAGTCAGACAGAAACTCCATCTAACAACCACTTAGGCAACAATGTCTTTAATGTCCTGAAATGCTGATATTTAATGTTTCAGGGGTAGCTTTTATTCATCAGTCTGTACTTCATCTACCTACCTCAGATGCTAGTGGCAGCTGTTCGTTCTGGATGAAAGGCAAAAATAAAAGTCTTGCTGTATTTTAAGGGTACTTCAAACAGATATTTTTGCATTGTGAAATCCCCACCGCTTTAAACTAAAAACCTTCTGAAACAGAAGAAAGTGCGAACACTTAATTAACATTTGGCAATATCCTGTAGTCAGTCAAAGCCTATAATCATAGTTCATTGTGCTACAGATCATGTGGGAAGCTCCATTTTGTGGAGCCCAAAGCTTGTAAGGCAGCCGTCCCTGCGCTCCTGCAGACTGTACAGTATGGAACAGAGTAAAAGAAAGACACAAGGGGGGTTTACCAGTCATTGCCTGTTTTCAGTTACCACTATAATATACGGATGAACTGAGACAGGTGTTTTGAGTGGTCTTATCACTGAGGCCAGCATACGTTGACTTTAGTCAACAGATTCTTCCTTCTTTGTCAGTGGAAATGTGGCACAAAATAATATACTAATCTCCTAATGATCTATGATCTTTAGTGCTCCAAGGAATGGGAGAGAAAGGGAAAGTAGAAAGATTTTCCTTAAAATATTTCTTATGAATATTGCCTTCACTCTAAGAAGGTCTTTCAGTATTTCATGTGCTTTTGCACTAATTCAGCTAGGGGTGAAACTCATATTTCAAGATTCACCTGCAGCCTAGGAACACAGGAACTGATTCTCTGTGTTAGATTAATTCTGTGTGTTAGGTCAAATTCAGATTTCAGAATTTCTAGATGTGAGCTGGCCACAATACAAAACAGTCAGGAAGAATGTAACCACCAGAAGAAATCAAATAGTGATTTGTTCTGTCAAAATAAAAGTAAGAACAATGAGATCTGTAGTACTTTTTTGTTGTGTAATTGTATTTGAAAGGCCATAGGAAAAAAATTGCCCATTCTAATATTAGTACAAAAGGCTTTGACACGGGACTCTCTAAAACTATTTGCCCTACTCCCTTGAGTTTATTTTCCAGCTGCATATCAAACTACTCACAGTGACAAGCTATTCTACAAATTTATCATATCACGTGCTTCTGTGATGCTGTAAGTAAAGTACTTGCTAATATAAGTTGTTCTAAACGAACTCTCAAGTAAATAGAAGTGACTTTCTTAAATACACAGATGCTTTCCTCAAATGTTATCGTGCTGTCCATGTGTAAAACTGGCATCCATTTACCTAAATTATTTTACTTTTATTTCATTAAAATGATGTTAATGCTTCAGCTGGACTTTTAAATTAATTTATACTGGTTTTATGCTAATTTATGAACTTGGTTAATTACTGAGTTTTGTTAATTTTTTAGCTAAATAAGTGTGCTCTTAATAAACTTATTAAAATGATAAATTAGTTTTAAAATGGCAATTGCTATTTAATGTAAGACAAGGTCTAAGTTAGGATGCATCTAGAAAGCCAAGTGGTAGCAACCAAATGCATATCCATTACCAAATGATCCTTTCATATTTTTTTATCACAACTGGCTAATTATCTCTCTGTTAGACATCGTTATATTGCTTACTACAGAATAGGTCCATTCTGGTGTAAAAGATGGAGGTGCAACTTTCTCAAATTCCTGTGCAATAATTCCTATGTAAACTCTGAAAATGCAACTGATAATATGTAAATGATTACTACGCAAAGAAGTTAAATATTACAGCTAATTTTCTCACTGAAATCCAATCCAGGGATTAGCAACAATGGGGAATCTGTTTTATTTGCATTTAATTTGTACCTTCACACTATTATCTCCCATGTTTTAGCTTCAGGAAATGTGGTCTCAGGCTATTATAACCACATTTCATGCTGCAGTTGCACTGTTATTTGAGCTCTATGCTTGGAAATGACTTACTGAAAAAATAAAGCCAGAATACTTTATTTTAATTATACTAGAGTTGTGTCTAAATACAAAAAAAATACTACAGTATATATTTAATATGGAGCACAGATTAACAGTTTTATGAGACATAAAATCTATCTATATCATTTTCTATTTACAAATCAGTTATATATCTTTCAACAAAACAAATGCCTATAGTGTAAAAATGAATAAGGAGAGCCTCAAACTAGCAATCACGTAAGCAGTAAATAATGTCTTAATTGGCCCGGAATGCTGGAGTTTGATTTTTTTGGGACTAGGTTTTATTTATTGATCTATATGGCATATTTATCTTTCCAGTGATTTGTACAAGTCTATTCTGTTTCCTCAATATTGAATCCATGTATGGCTTTATATTGCAAATCCCATCTGGGGAAATAGCCAAGTAAGAGAAGCACTGTTTCTTCTGGAAAACCCATCCATATTAAAGAGTTGACTGAAGCAGGGATAACTTCATAGTTTTCACACTTTGTCTTCTGATAAAAAAGAAGGGGACAGAGGGAGAGGAAAGAAATGTTGTTATTATGCAGTTACCACCCAATGCACGCTCCAACAGTCCTTTAGTCTTCACCGGTTTGGCAGCAGTGACAAAACAAGAAAGGATTCTGTGTGCACTGGGAAATGTCTTTTAAATGCTCCTGTCTATATTTCATTTACCAGACAGCAATGGGTAAGATGGACTTTGTACATCAGCTGCAAGCTCTGGATTTGGTTCTTCTCAGGAGTATTTGTGCAGATTTGTTCTTAATACTCCCATCATATTTCAAGCCAAGCAGCACCTTACCCCATGCATTGCACTCTGCCATGCAGCTGGGAACTGGCAAATTCAGTCATCCTCAGCTGGAATCCCTGGCAAAGGACTATCCTCTTCGCTGTGATAATGGTGTCTGCTGCTGGAGTCAGCACTGGAGAAAGAAGGAAATCCATCAACGGCTCTCTTGTTCCTTATAAAAACTTTACCCTGGAGACATGGGTTGGTTGTTTTGCTTAGGATTGTTACAGGCCAGCCCTTAAAAGCACTTCTGCTGCTGACAGTGGAGGAAAAAGTTTACAAACAGCAGTGTTGCACACGTCTGTTTTTTGCTTTTGTGAAAATGATGTTGCAAACATGGATAAAAACTGTGCTCTGATAGCTGTCATCACACTAGTATAAGCTTAGCTGTCTGCAAAAGAACGAATGAAATTTTTTGGTGTGTTTTTTTGGAGGCTACATTTGCATTTGACATAATTACTGGTAGGCAGATACAGCTACATCCAGGGGGAATCTCAAGACAACTGCTTTGCTGACTATTAGTGCCTAATTTCTGAATGTCAAATCCTGCACATCTTAATTTCTAGAGAATAAGCTCAATTGAACTTGCTTCCCAGTTATGCAAAAACTGCTCAGATAAAACCAAGTGGACACCAATGTAATGAATGTGGTTATTAAATTGTTTCAATTGAAAGAACCCTATTCTTACACCATCATAATGGGAACAATTTATCCCCACTGATCAGCCTGTCTCTTTTTTCTGAGCTCTCTTTGATCTTGAAGCATATTGCAGTAGTGTGTCCTATTGAAAAGCAAAACTGGGGCAATTTTAATGCTTTTGTACCTTACCAGTGCTCTATTTTTTCGCTGTTTAAAAATAGCTGTTAATTATAAGTGCAGTTTAAATGTCTCAAGTGACCCAGAAATGCAGGTTGGAATGAGACAGATCATGTGTCTCATATAAAACAGATGTACTTTCACAGAGCAGTCTGAATTCAGCCCTCAATATGTATCTTTTTCTAAGGTTATTTCAGTCAGGTACCAAGCTTGTCTAGCACTAAGCTATAAAATTCCACACATTTTGAACAATGAAGAGAAAAACTAGATCTATATTTACCTCAAGAATAAAAAGCCTCTTTTTTCTGTGTGGGTGTATTTGCTGGTAGTGGTTGATGGGATGAGGGTATTTCCCTTCAACTTTGGAGACCCAGGAGACCATACGCCTCATTTAATCTCCACCTCTTCTGCCTCTTGACGTAATAAGCCTATGCTTTTAAAGAACATTTAGTGGTAATAAAATTTCAGGAGCTCCTCTTATTTTGACTGGATTAAGCACTGCACAAGTACAAGACATACGTTGCAGATATAAAATTTCAAGCTTTTTGCTGTGTTTTGAGTGGCTTGAAGAAGTCTTTTTTTAGTTCCCCCCCACCTCTTCCCAACAATCCTTTTTAATTCCTGTCTGTGATAAGGTTCATCAAGAGAAGTCTGAAAAGTACCATGCAAATTAAATTAAGGCATGTTAATGATTTACCGGAGGGCCCAAACAAATCAGTTATTTATATGTCTCTTTATTTTTATCTTATTAGCAATTTACAGACATTTCAATTCAGCACCAAGACTCTGTTTCAACTTTCTGATTAGAATAAGCTGTCAAGTGCAATGAGTTTGATGAGCTCTCCTCTGTCCCCGAAGATCAGCAGTACACATTTCAAAGCCACCACCACTTCATGAAACTGAATGGTTTAATGGTGGAGGAAGCCAAGGGTCAACTGAGCTTGGATTGTACATTCAGATCTCACTCATTAAGAGAGACTGACACCCAGTTAAGGGCTGGACACTGCAGCAAGGACCAGTTTGTGAGTGTGTTCTGCAGCTGAGCAGGAAACCTGATCCAAGAGAGCATTTTAAACTTTTCCCTCTCTGTTTGGCTAGTATGCATCAAAAGAATAGACTATTAAGAAATGTGAAAAAAAAAAAAAAAATTCTTAGCATATTTGATTCATTGGCTCACAAAACCTTTTTCTTCAAAAAAACCCCAGAATTTTGAGGTTTGTATTCAGACAGTTACACCCTCCTATAGTCATATATTTATGTGATGAATAGAGAAATATGCCCAATTTATAGTGAGAGTATGTGCGCTACTTTGTTTTCCATGCTCCTGGAAATAATTTTCAATTCAATGCTTAGGAAACTTCTGCTGGAATCTCAGAGGATGTTAAAAGAACAAATTGGCTATGATATATTGCAATACTGTGAGTCCAACTTCAAGAGAAGCCACAGACCTTGCATCAGTCCCCAGAAGACCACAGTGATTATATCTGCCTTTGGGAGCTTTCTAATTATGGAAACAAAAGTGCTTCCTTTAATTATTCTCACATTAACACTTGATGCTATCACAATGGAAAACACAGATTTGATAGTAGCTGAAACAATAGCACATCTATATTGAAAACAAGAAAACTAACATTTGGAAAAAAATGTTCATCAGATATTGCTATCTTTCCACCTTTTTGGAACTATATTTTGATACATAAATGATTTGTCAAGACAGTGATGTCAAGAGAAAATTTTCTACTGAAACTGCATGGGCTTTGCTTTAGCCTGTAAATTTTCACATTGTTATTCTGTGAAGCACCAGAACTGGACCTCAATTTAAACACGTGCGTGAATTAACCATCTCTCTGACAAAGAAGCGCAAAACCCAAATACAAGCATATACTTACAACTGAGTGCTATGCTGATGTGGGATGGACACACTTAAAAGATCTGTATCACTGAGACCCTTAATTTGAATGTAAGTAAAAATATTTTACTTACACTCAAAATAATACTTCCTAAACTGACTTAAGCAGGAACAACTGTACTGCTGGAAGAATTGTGCTTAGTGCAAGAAAGCTTCATCGCAGCGATGGTGTGGGCCATTATTACTTTTTGTGCTTTAATTTTAAATTTCCCTTCTCTACTGGGTGGCAGATCCTATGTTACTATATTTAAATCAAAGCCTTTTGATATATGAAGAAATTACTGTGTTTTTTTTTTGGTTTTTTTTTTTTTTTTCAAAAAGGAAGGACGATCAGTTTGGAAAAAGTTTTCAGGTTTGCTTTTCATAGAAATAGGCAAAATCTCTGAGAAGAAAGAATAAACCTTTGAAAGAAGAGTGAGCCACAGCATATAGGGATAAAATACAGAGAACTCTCTAAGCTGGAAGAAGTCATAATAACTTTTCTGAAAACTTCAGGAAGGACTGTACAGGACATGTAAATAATAAATATGCAGCAAATAGGGCAGACTTCAAGATTAAAAGGCAGTAAAGGAGGACTCTGTTGCTTTATGTTTACCTTCATGGCAAACCCTGTGTAGAATCCTAAACTTGTCCCTGTTAAACAGCTGAACAGGTTTTATGGCCTAGTAGTTCTATTCGGACTTAGCAAAGTGCGTGCAAACATGCTGACTTTCTCTGTTGGTAATGTTAATTAGACTGATGTTTTTTTTTTATGTCTGATAAACAATCTTTTAGTAAATTCTTATTCATCAGAGAAAAAAATCCACTGTGTCAGGGAATTCATTATGCTTGCTGGGAGTAGTTCTGTTATGGTTTCTTCCCTTATTTCAGACATAAAACAGAACGGCTGTATGTTGCATATCAGACAGAACGTACACATGCATATAAATGCTTTCTATCTTCAGCTTTTGAATTTGTTGTAATGACTGGACCTCAAATATTTGGAGACTTGTTTTCAGAGGGGGATCCAATGATTAAATATCTAGGATCCCTCCCATGAATCCATCTTTCCACTCAGCATTAATGAAGCTTTTGCTGTTGTCCTTTATCTCATTTAAGACTCTGCATGACTGAAGGCCTTTGGAGAAAGTCCAGAGGAGAGGAGCAAGAAGGAGTCAGGGAAACATGATGCACAAAGAGACCCTGAACTGAGGGTGTTCAGCCTGCAGGAATGCCAAAGGACGTGGTCACAGACTTCCTCAACTGAAAAGCCTGGTGCAAAAGGGCACAGAGATTTGTCCTCCATGAAGACAATAAAACTAGCTTTAGGCTTGTCCCACAGAAAGGTGGAAGCAGGCTGGATACTAGGAAAATGCCTATTTTTTTTTTTTTTTGGCAGGTGATTATGGTAATTTACTATAACAGTAACATGGTGAGGTATTAAGGGCAGGCTAGATAGAAGCAGAAGTATTTTGTCCTCAGTGTTTACAAACCCTTTGACTTTATTGCCTCTTAGCTATTCTTTCCACTTCCCTTCCTAGTAATTGACTGCATTGCTTCTTAATAAAAGTATTCCAAATAAATGTTTCTTGTCTTCCATAAAAATGCATTTATCTGTATGCTGCTTCAACCCTCTCCTTCCCCTTCCCTTTTTCAGTTTTCATCCTTCCATTGCAGCTATCCGTGAAGATTCAATTGACAAACCAAAATAAATTGAAAAAATACAATGTAAGGAGGTGAATGGGATTTTTGGTGGACCTCCAGTATCTCTCTGTATTTCTGTTCTCTCATAATCAGCAAATTTACATCTTGTGCATATGTCCAAACTGATAGTCCTAAAATTGATGCTAATGTTTCAGTTGAAGCTAAATGCATCTGACTTTTTTTGTAATTGTAAATGCTTTGTGTTTTAGTTTCCTAACAAGACTAATATTTTGCTTTCATTTTTGTCCACAAGTTCCTCAGCTTTCACAGTGATGAGGAGCTTGGAGCCAATTTCATGATTATGTTATGGTAATCCCCAAATTGTTTAATATAAACTAAATAAACTTGTCTTATAGGGGGACAGACCTAGGATTCTTTATAGACAGCATCCTAATGGGCGAGCTTCTTTTGGCTGTCTTTAATTCTTCCTCTTTGTTTTCTTTGTCACACTTTGCCTCTTACTCTGGATCTGATGAATTTTATTCTGGGTGATGGACCCACTTCAATCAGAAACCAGGAACATATTTTGAATAAGGATTTGCATGTTAGATAGGGCAGTTTTTCACAGATGCAGAAGATAGATAGATTTCAGCTGGGGTGGGCTCTTCCATCACCAAACTATTGTAGAGACAGGAGGGAAAACCACTGCTCCTCTGGCTGTGTTTAAAAGAGATGAATGAACACACATTACAATTTAGTGTTTTTAAATTTAGTCTCAAATCTGAGATACTATTGTTTGTAGCTCACATTCACAGAATTTTAGGAACTGTAGCTGGAGCAAACTCCTTGTAGGAGAAACCGAGTCTGTGATTACATGTACTGGTGCTCAGGCGCTGGATGTGGGCCAGGCCAATGAATTTGTAATATGCTGTAATCCTGGACCCTACTGAAAAACATCTGGGGTTTGATTAAAAATATATTTAGTTACACGCATACTTTCAAATTCTTCTATGCAATGGATTTATCATAAACAGCTTAGTCCCATTTCCCAGGGCTTGTGCTTTGTCATTGCACCCCATGGCTGCTATCAGCACTGGTACCCAATGACAGTGCCATGAGTCACAAGTTTATCAGGTATTGCCTTTCACCGTGGGGAGACCTGTGGGTAGAACTGCCAAGCAGATGCTGCTTATTACCTCTTTTGTCATATTTTCTCTATTTGTGAGCAAAACTAAAGAAAAAAGAACTTCTTTAAGATGCATAACACTTCTGTAAATTATATCCCATTCAAAACAGCCAAGCAATTTTTGCTACCCATGTTTTGTGCCACACTGCCCTTCAAGACAAACTGATGTAAAGCTAAGGATGTTTTCCCAGGTGCTAAATCCACATGAATCCCAGAGAGGGTGGGAAAGAAAAATATCTGAATTTCTGTGATTCTTGACCCTTTGCTCCAAATCCATTAATACACATGGATTTAGCATGATTGGACCTGCTGGCAGCCAACTGATGGACCAATTCGTATTTGGTGATAAGGAAAATGATTCCACTACAATTTGAGCACTTCATTACCTCCTGCCCCAAGCCCACATTGTACATGTTTTTTAAATTTTGAGATTAAAAAGATACATACAGTCTAGAGACAAAAGCTTTATGTACATCTTTGTGCACAGAAAATGACAATGTACTCCTTGACTTTTTTTTTTTTTTTTTTTTTATTTTTTTTTGAAATTAAAGGACATTTTTTTTTTTT